>CM043883.1:23377547-23854239 GCA_024034495.1 Camelina laxa
AAGCTATACTGTGGCTTCTGATTAGCACCATCTTGTAAGGTTTCTTCAGATAACCTTTTAGCTTCTTTGTAAAACCAAACGATGCTGCCAACTAACTTACTGTCAGATTCACGTCCCAAAAATCGCCTCACGAATATCTCCAGGTCAGCATCAGATATGTTCTCATCCACAGTATACTCTGTAAATCTGCTTCGGAAGGAGAATGGCAAGTCTCGCTTACCAGCATCTGTGGCTGGTTCATACAGGCAAACAAACGGAAATTCAAATGTCTGGGAATGCCCATTACATCCCCTCTCTCAGCTAAACAAAGAGATCCCTCACCCCTTCAAGAACACCAATTAGCCTGCCCAATATCTCCGGTGGGGCTAAGTTCACTTCATCTAGTAAAATCCAATGCCCCTCCCTGAGGGCAGTCACAAACGCACCTTCAACAAATGTAAAAACCATTCCACCTGAAGATATTTGCTGTCTAATCTTCTTCACTTTCTTCGACAGATGCGCCCAGTTTACAATCTCTTCGGGTTTCTTTCTCTTTCTACCAGACTTTTCTTCCCTAAATTTACCTTCAATGCCATCAGTAGCTTCCATTAACCCTTCCAAAAATTTATCCCATTTCTTGGCTCTAAAATGTTTTTGCAGATATTTCATAATGCTTGCATCATCCTGGATACCAAAAATGAAGAGGACTAATTACTCGAGCAACATGCTAAATTTCTTCCAAAACATATCTCGTTAAGAATGAGTGCAGGAGGAAACCAATGCGTGACTAAGTTTGAAATGTAAACCTACCTTAATCTTCGAAGCTCTTGCCAATTCATTGAATTCATTGTACAGCATTGTGCCATAATCTTTGCATCAATAGGCTTAAAACCTCCCAATAGATCAACTATATCACTTTGCTGGCTCAAATTCTGCAGAAAAGTAAACTAGAAATTATAGAAAACACTACGATAACTAAAAGAATAAACTAGAAATCATAGAAAACCACTATGATAACTACTACAAAAATTTATGTCAAAACATACCAAAACAGTGAGTTTCTGTCCGATCCAGTGTGCAAGATTTTGAACTAGTGTTGTTTCCCAGTCCCTGTTTCTCCTACTAAGAGAACTGGCTCGTTGTACTCGACAGAGCGAGCTATTTTCTCAAGTACCGTGTAGATGTGCTTGTTTCAACAAACCTAGACCGATCATGTGACTGGAAAAAAAAGTAGATCAACAAGAGGCCGTAATAGATAAATAATTGTATCAGGAAGAAGGAGATGCTTATAGACTAACCGCAGTTTGACCAAGTGGAAGAGAAACTCTGCCAATTTTTAGAATCCCAGAATATTTCTGCAGTTCATTGAATTATTAGAAAACAATCTCAAAGCATCAAGCTAAGACATTGGGCTCAAGGATCTAAGATACCTGAATTGGGGGCTTATGCTGAGATTCTGGAACGGCGACATTCCAAATGCTAGCCACAATGTTACTTACTGTCACTCGGTTTTTAGTTGACATATAAGACGCAGAGAATATATCCGCTGCCTGAGGAAAAAGCACAAATGGCATATTAAAATATTAAAATAAGAGACTAATACAAGCAAACTTCAAAGAAACAGACCTCCTGATAAATTTCCTGGCCATCGAAGGAGGACAGGCCATGAACCCGCTCACACCACTTGAGCAGATCTCTGGAAACGATGACCATTTAGAAAGAATAGAATGACCAATCATTAATAAGAAGAACTCTCAAACATAGATATATGCCTACCTCAGTGAAAATCTACTTGGAGAACTGAAAGTAGCTGAGTTTTCAGTTGTTGAACCAGAATATTGGGGACGAAGAGCAGAGTTGACAGTTTCAAATGTTTCTGCAAAGATGGAATAGTTTCACAGTTGGTACAGATTACATGTATAGAGGCGTATGCGCAAGAGGAACTTACCAATAAGTTTCTCTGCAACAGGAACCAGGTTTTGATACCGAGCACTCAGGATACTTTGCAAGCTTTCACGATCTGGTGGATATACAACTATTCTCCTCCATAAAGGACTTAACGAATTTCCAGCTACATCCAAGATAATCAGACATAAAAATAATAAGGTATCTTGAACTGACTCTAGTTTGCAAATAGTAAAAGATGGGTTTTGCTCAGGCTCTAATGTAACGTAATAATACAGATAGTACCTCATAAGAGATTTAGTGTTGCAAACATCAAAAAAATTGGATATTTAATCTATCATGCACTTTGAGATAGATTGGTTAGGCAAATTGGCCACGTTAATTAATCCCTATATCAGCTTTGGTAATTAGGATAAATAGCCAGCATGAATATTCATTATAACAGCAGTTAATTGAGCCTCTAATCCCACTGGCATTTGGTTTGATGCTTCAAGCAATAAACTCCATAAAAGTTTCAGGTTTTTCAAGCTAATCATACGAAAATACCCTTCAACCAATTTTGCAACCACGTCACCCCTAGATGACATTAAATGTCGCAAGATCACAGTTATCATGCCCTTCGAAATACTGAATGGTTCTAGTGCGAAAATAAACCAACGAAAATGAAACAGTTAGCTGTCAAACCAATCAGTGTTTGCAAGACATACCTTCCCTGATGTGTGACACACTGCATTCGGGTGTTGATATAGTTGAAAACAGTTGGAAACTCTCCGCTATCCGTATCTCCTGCAAGCAGATTTAAAGTTAAGAAGCTCTGAAACTTGAATAAATCTCTCAAGGAAACAATACAAGTACCCACAACAGGAGTAATTCGAAAGGTGTGAGTCCCACAATATTTCCCCATATAGGATAAGTAATGGAGCACCAAAAAGAGGGTGTTTACCTCTCCTTGACTGGTCAAGAATGAGCCAGACCCTCCCAGCAAAGGTGACAAGACGAGGGGAACATCTGATGGAGCTTTGTCTATGTCTTCCAGAACCACCCAGAAACCATTCATAATCGCCTGCCAAGATAGAAAGCACAAAAAATATTGGTGCAACTGTAGGAGGATGGATAAATAAATAGGTTGCCATCTGAATTTAATTACACAAACCTGGGTAAGTGAGCCAGGCTGCCATTTGAATTCGCCAGGTTGGTCGGTACACACATAAGTGCCAACCAACGTTTTCCCATCAAGTTGATCATCCATGTGGATAAACACAACTATCAAAATTAAAAGAGGCAAAAAAAACAATATATAGTGAGAAATAATTCTGTTTAAGGCCTTAATTTTAACAGTGGAAACATAGTATGCACAGCATCATCTCCAGATATTTATTTTTCCGTTCCAGTAAGGTACAAAGTTGCTTGAACCTAGCCAGCTAAAAAATTCTTTGAGACCAATATACGTAGATATTAAAATTATAACATACCATGGTTACCACTTTCATCAGCCAACTTCCTAATGAGGGCAGATTTTCCAGATCCCGAGGGACCATACAGAAGAACAGGTCGCTTTTGACTAACAGCCAATGAGACCATTTCAAAAGATTTCTCCACCCTAGAGTGGATTTCAAATGGTTCAGAGAAAGATTTGACATCCCTGAATGGAAGAGAAAGGTGGAATTCAACCCGAATAAGAGCAAATTAACATTAAGTACAAGTGGCATAAGTGTTGAAATTTATTTCGAAAGAAACGTAAAGAGAACAGACCAGGTGTCCAGCCTCCGAATCTTCATCAATGGCTCATTTGTTTCTAAACCTGCTGATTGTCGCTTGTGAATCCCAGGTACAAGGGTGTTAAATTGTTGCAAAGACTTCACAGCTGTGTATGTAGGCAATTGAATGTATAACCCAGCCTTTTCTATTTCTATATCCTGACAAAATTCCTCCCAGCTGAATGTATCAAAGAAAATAAATCCTTAGAAACAAAACTTGAGACGAAAAGTGAATTAAAAATCTAGAGTATAGCTAAAACTGGATTACCGTAGCAAGCACGAAAGTGCTTCTTCCACTGCAAAACCAAAACATCCAGCTACTCTGTCACTGCATCTTAAAACAACAGAAAGAATTTGAATCCCACACCACACAGCGTCTCGATGCTTTTCCGAGAAATGCCTTTTTGTCTAGGACATTCTGAGAGCCTTTTCATGGAGTCCAAGTAACAAGACCAATCCCACAACTTAGAGAAAATCTCAGGTCTAATGACGAGAAACGATATGATACACGAAGACAAAGCAAGTATGCCGCTGTAGCCTGATTCAGGGGAAAAATAATCAATATAACTGGCCAAAGACTAGAAAGTAGATAAGAATACCAACAATGTCATATACTTTACATATGATGCTCTGACATCAGTAAACGTCAAATATAACAACCATACCATGTGCAACTGATAAATTGTTTCTTTCACAAGAATTCGCTGGTATGGTGGTGGAGCTTCCTTAAAATAATTTAGAATAGACCTACAAATTTAAGAAATCTTCTGTTAGTAGACTAGTGTCGAGCTGTTTTTATTAAACCAAAGTAACTTCTTTTCACATTTCTCAGCTTTATCGCTGGTTCACATAACTGATCGCATCTTATATACTCTTTATAACTTCAAAAACATAAACCATAAAGTAAATAGTCGTCTTACCCTAGCAAAGACGAATTTAAATGAAGTGCACGACTGAAGGCCAAGCAAGCACACTCATGAAGCTCCAACCGTTGTCCACGCCGAACATAAAACTCGATCACACTAATACCTTCCTTCATGGCATTATCCAAAACTGATGATACATCTTCTGAGTAGTCAGTGCTTGACTTTAGATCACCCACTAGATGAAGAAGACCCACCACTTTATCTACAACCCTTCTTATAATAGGAAGGAAGCAATGAACCAACGGAATTGTACACTCCGGGTGAAGAAACACATCCGACAAAGCATGAATCACCTCTTTGTTATCCAGCACATCTCCTCCCTAAACAAACCCACCACCCTTAAAGATTAAAAAATTGTTCACAACAACCTCAAACCCATCTTGGGGTAACGTTTGATTAACAATTACAAGACTTTACCTTGCTGAGAATCGAACTGAAAAATGGAAAAGCTGCCACCTTGGGGCAACGTTCAGAAAAAGTCTCCAAGGCAAGTTTAAGGTTGAAACTCCCATCAATAGCCATCGATACCTGTCGAAAGATGAAACCACAGACACTAAAAGTAGGGTTTCTAGGCAACCCAGGGATTAATTTTGACACAAACACAAAACAAAGGGGAAAATTTAGGTTTAATCGTGCCTACACTCAAATCCTCCGAAGACGATGAAACTTGAAATCGACACAAGAGCTGGAAAGGAAGTACCTTTAGAAGCAAATCTTACGTTTTCGGAGAACGGAAGGCTATGGAGAGAGATTGGGAGGATGAAGGACGAAGAGAACGCGGCGCAGTCACAGGTTTAAGGGTTTAAGCTAAGCGCCTTTTTAAGGTTTTTGTTGCAGTCAAAAAGGCGGTTTGGGTTTTAGGAGAGGAAAGAATAATTACAATATGAACCCTTAATTTACCCATATTGCATACCTAATCACTTTATTTTGTTTGTTTATAATTTTCCCACAGAAGTTGAAAACGCGGCGCTTCGATGATAACAAATAATAATTTTCGGAAACCAAAAAAGCCTAGGCTGTCAGCATATATTCGATGCAGTTGTCTAGTAATTCGAGTTATATTTGGAGATGGGATTCTAAAGCCATTGCATAGTTTAATTGTAGACTTGTAGTTTTTTTGTTACTGAAATTATGTCTTACATAATGAAAAAAGTAGTAAAAATTATGGCTACATATGCCTTGGTAAAATTTAGATAGTGACACGACGATACTAATAAGTTACTAACACAAATTAACTGCTCTCTCTCTCTTCCAATAAGATATTTTAGGCCTTTTTATGGAGAAAGTGCCAAAAAAAAGAAGTTATTTTTATTTGAAAGTTTAATACCTAATGATTTTGGATTGGAATAAAAATACATCAAATAATAAAAACGTGTCATTTAAAACCTAAATTAATATGTGTTGTTATTTTCATACCCACAATTTTTTAACAAAATCAAAATTCCAATTTTACCCTAGTTATCTAATTAATTATTTTTTAATATAAAAATTCTCGGTTTTCTGTTAATCATGTCAAACAGAAATTAACCCGGTTATCTCTCTTCTTCTTTCTCTCTCTCTAATTGTCATCTCACCGAATAACAGAAAACCGAGATTGATTCAAAAACCCACCACCGCAATTGATTAAAGAGACGTCATCTTTGATCAGATTGATCGGTGAAGATGATGAGATTTTAAAGGCTCAGTTTCATGAGTGTAACCATATCTTAGAATCGAAGAACTCGAGGAAGAAGAAGATAAAGAAAACAGATTAAACGACAATGGCGGATACAGAGCAATCAGGTTTATGAGAGAGATTAAGCATCAATTCAAAAGGGTTTTCGCGTCTCAAACTGCGAATCTAATCTTGAGATTCCAATGGAGAATCATATCAAATCTTCCTAGCTTCATGGCTATGAAACTTTCAGCTGGTTATCTCTTCATAAGACAAGACGAGGCAGCAACAACAGCAACATCGGTTCCGGATCCAGATATCAAAAAGCCGGAGTTAGATTCAAAGCCGGAGTTAGATTTAAAGCAACAACGAACGGTAACGTTTCAACGGTTTCATTCGATTCAAACTTGGGTCAGTTTCACCTCCCTGTAATAAACCTAGACACATCAACACAAAACAGTTCTTAGAAACCTCTTATTTTACGAAGCTTCTTGCGTTTATGTTTATGGTTCTTGGCAGATTCTTGTGTTTTTGGCTGCAGTTTTGTTGATGGGGATGTCGGCGTTGAAAGCTTCGTAGAAGAAAGCAGATTTGTGGGAGCGAGATGGGTATGAGATGGAGAGAGATGAGACCGATGGTTTGATGATGTATGGGTGAAAGTACTCAGCTTGGTCGCCGTTTTTGAGAGTGAAGTTTTGGAAGAAGGAGTTGGTAGGTAGAGGAGATGAGAGGAGATCGAGAAGAGAGAAACAGATTGTTACTTTGTCTTGAGCAAGACATTTCTTCAGGCGGTGGAGATGACAATTAGAGAGAGGAGAAAGAAGCCGGAGTTAGATTCAAAGCAACAACGAACGGTAACTTGAGATGACAATTAGAGAGAGGAGAAAGAAGAAGAGAGAGGAGAAAGAAGAATAAAGATAACCGGGTTAATTTCTGGTTTGACATGGTTAACAGAAAACCGAGAATTTTTATATTAAAAATTAATTTAATTAGATAACCAGGGTAAAATTAAAATTTTGATTTTGTTAAAAAAATTTGGGTATGAAAATAACAACACTTATTAATTTGGGTTTTAAATGACACGGTTTTATTATTTGATGTATTTTTATTCTAATTCAAAACCATTGGGTATTAAATGTCCAAATAAAAATAATTTCGGGTATTTTTTGGCATTTTCCCCTTTTTCTTTGTTTCATTTTATAAAAAGTTTCAAATTTCCATGTATTTTTAATATTAATTTAATAGTTTTTGACTATTTAAATTGTATTGTATTTTTCTCTATTGGTTGAATTTTGTTAAGTAATACAATATTTTATTTTGTTTCTTAATTTTTATACTTTTATCCAAAAACTCTTATATGTTGGAACAAAAGAAGTACTATATTTAGAAGTTGTAATAATTCAAGGGGAGTCAAGTTAATTAAAGTGTTGTAGAACATTACATCTCACATAATATACATTGTCAATTACTCAATTGGTAATGGTGTAAAACAGCTAGGCACTTTAGATGGTTAAAACTGATATTTTCGTGTTGTGTATATAGACTAAAAAGTACTGTTAAATTAAAATATATATCCACTAGCAATTGACCCGCGCTATGCGCGGGAGTTAGATGAGGGTTTTTTTGCGGTTGTTTTGTTACTTTATTGTTGGTTATGTATTGTTCCTATTTCCGTCTGGTTATGTTGTTCGTAGCGCGGGAGTTAGATGAGGGTCTTTTTGCGGTTGTTTTGTTACTTTATTGTTGGTTATGTATTGTTCTTATTTCCGTCTGGTTATGTTGTTCGTATGTTTTTTTTGGTCTTTTGTTGTTTTTTTTTCTTCTATATAAAATAAACATATATAAAGATATTGTCATTATTTTGTTGATTTTAAATCGTCTCTCATTCAACTTGTTCTTTCTACGTGTAAGTGTTTTTATTTGGTTAAAAATATTGTAAAATTATTGTGTAAAATTAGTATCACCAATTTTTTGTTTGGGTAAATACAATGTGGTGGTGTTGAGATGAATTAGGGTGGAGTATATTTAAACGGAGTAGGTGAAATAAAGGTATTGTCATTATTGTCGTTATTTGATTTTATGCGCTTTGATTTTTTTCTTTTTAAATTGAGAAGTAAATGTCTAAAATTAATATCTTCATTAGTGGTGATCCTAAAATTATTGACGTCATGTTATTATTCAGTAGTAAATGTAATAAAAATGGTAGAGAGTATCTCTAAAATCTATATATCTCTTCAAGACCTCCCATTTGATAATAAGACTTGAAAGTTTTGTGTGGAAATATGGCTAATGTATCTGAGCTTAACCTAGCTTTCCATATACCATAGGAGAAGCAATGTTTGTTCAACGATGAAGATGGTGGTGCTAAAGAGTCAATGTTTTTGGCATGGATGATTTTGAATAGGTCGAATTCTTTGAGTAGGACACTCATGTATGCCGAGATCCCAAGTTTTTTTACTTGGAATAAAAAAGAGAAACGGTTTCAGGCAAGAGAAAAAGGTTCCCAAATAGGAAGGTTAGAGGATGTTCCTCGACACATGGGGGGAATGTTTTATTTGAGAATCCTTCTAAATATAGTTAGAGGACTTACATGTGGTGAAGATTTGCGAACTTATGAAAGTATTGTTTATGGGAAATACAAAGAAGCATGTTGGGCACGGGTATAATGGAGTAATAATGCTTTAGTTTATGTTTTCATGAATGTTTTTAATTATGTATGGGAGTTCTTTGTTTTCCTTCTCTATCTAATCATATAATAAAACATTGTGTTGGTTTTTCTCCCCCCTCACTTGCCAATATTTGACATAAAAATATGTGAAGATGCTATAACAATACAATTAAACCACTATAAATCAATATTTTATAAATTATCAAATTCCAATAAATTTCTAATTTTTGCAAATGATGATAATAAGATAATAGTTTTTCTGGACTTCATATGTATTTTGTATTTTCATAAAAATAGTCTAAACTTTTTGAAAGTTTTCATTTTTTAGATATACATCATTTTGATAGATTATTAGAATACAATAATTAATATTGGCATATTTTAAAAAAAAATATATTCCACCTGTATAAGTAAAATATAAATATTTATAAATTTTAATCAAGAAGGTTTGCTACATATTTAAAATACCATTCTAAAACCATGAAATGTAATTGTTCTAACATGTAACATTGGGCACGTCCAATAAGGAATTTGTTTTTTTTTTTGAGTTGGCCAATTTTGGTAAAACCTAAACTATTTTATGGGCCACTTATAATACAATCCAAAACTAATTTCGTGTGCCTCTTTTTTTATTTGTTTGGTAAGCTGAAACTATACATACATATACATATATGTATATCTTTTTCGTCGTCTAGAATCTACTTTCCAGACAAAGGATTTTTGGTCAAAAATTAAAATGCATGCAAAGGATTTGGAGTAAATCCAGTTTTATAATTCATTTTTTTTTTCGAGTAAAGAACATAATCCAGTTTGGAACTGATTTAGAAGTTTCTTCTTCTTTTATATCACCAATTGTATCGTTGCGATTTCCTAACTGTTGCGTGTTTGATCGGCTGCTTATGTTCTCGATTCCGATTCGTTGCTGGAAATGTTGGTCTAATTATTTTTCCCCGGCGATGTATGTTATTTGATGTGTTAATTGTGAGTTGCAGAAGATAATTGTGAGTTGATTCTCTTTTCGCGTAAGTGACAAAGTAAATTGTAAGTGATTTTCTTTCCAGCTTAGATCATGTTTTTTTTTTCTTAGTGGGTTAGCTATCTTATCCTTATCCGTTTTGCATAACCATTTTTTTTTTTAAACAACTTTGATCGGCTTCTGTTTTTCTTTGTTTGTAGCCCAGCTTATCCTTCCAGAGATTGCCTTTCATCTTCTTGCCCGTCCCTAACATTATAATTCCAGTAAGGTAAATATTTTTTTTGAAATATATGTCTCCTTCTGTTCGTAATTTTATGAATTCGGTACTTGAGTTGTTTGCTTGTAATTTTTCTGCCATTACTTTGATGTTGTGTTCCACATATCTGTCTCTAAGGTTTATGTCGTTGAGGTCCTTCTATCTACTAATTGCCGGTATTTGTTTTATGGCTAGCAGACCTATATTGATGTTGTTGTCAATTTGATTGTCTGGGGTGCTGTTGGAATTTGTTGTGATGCTTCGCGAGCTAGTGTTATTTTATTTTGTTTGAATTTAAGTTTCTTTTTTATATTTTTATTTATGTTTGTTTTTTTTGTGTTTGGTTTTGTATATATTTGTTTCTATGTATTAGTAATCAATATAAAAAAAAAATAGAAATGCTTTTATTCGAATTGTTGAAAATGATTTGCTCATGATAATATTGTAAACCTTATAGTCTAAACGAACATGATGAATTTGATCATTTGTTTGTAGTGGTAGCAGTGGTCACATCTATTTTCCATGTCATTGATGCTATAGTTGATTGTTGGTTGAAATGTGGCCAATGTAGCGTAGTATCTTTGTAGCTTTTGTACTTTGACTCTGTGTAATGCCCTCTTGATATTTTTCCAGCATTGATCACTCTTTGCTTTGTTTTATTTTCAGCCTAGCTTATCCAACCACAACTTTCCTTCCACTATATCGCCCCTGCATAATTTTACAATTCCATAAAGGTAGATAGCATCTTTGTAGTTACCTTCTGCTGCCTTTTTCAAATGTTCCAAGCCTGCTTCTGTGTTGTTCTTGTGAAAATACTCTTGTATTTCTTTGATGTAGTGTGCCTCCACATTTCCACTTGCTATGCATTTCTCCATGAGGTCTTGGTATTTGGTAATTGCTGCTAGTGGATTCATAGCTAGTGGCCTTAGGTTGATTTTCTTGTATACTCTGTTGTCTTGTGCTGCTTTTGCTAGTTGTGGTGATGCTTGCATAACATGTTTGACGGTTTTGCGTGAAATGAGAGCAACTCTTGAGATGATATCTCCCAGGATTTCGTTTGGTAGTTCATCAAGGGAGTAATCTTTCTTTTGTTGCATTTTTATAGTGTTTGCTCTGAATTTCAGTCTGAATTTTTAAGAGCGTACTTTATAGGCTGGATGTCAATTGCAGTTACGTTTGTGTTTGGTTTTCCCTAATTGTTGTCCTGCTAAGTGGTAGCTTTATATAAGAATGCGACTTACCTCAATTGAAGAAATGAGTAGTGGGCTAAAAACGACACAAATTTATGTTTAACACAGACGTGATACAATGGAAATTGAAGAGAGGGCAGGCTAAGGGTGTCGAGGAGTGGGAAATAATATTTAATTCATTTATAACCATTACAACTCGAGAATGTAAAACGCGAGGAACATAGAATGAAGCAGGAAACGGATGTCTGAAAGTCGCACATACGTAGACAGCGAGTAGGAGATACAATTGTTGTTAGGACATCTAACAAATTTGGGTTTGATATGGGCTTTCAAGTGTTAATGGGTAAGTGTTATTAACTGCTTAATGGGTAAGTTTTTAAGAATAGGCCCTAAAAATTAAATAAGAGGTTGCTGAGGTGGCAGCACCAGAAGTGAGAAAAAGCTAACTTTATATATATAGATACTACTATTTTTGTAGATTGTTTTGATAAATAAATTTGTTTAGGAAACTTTTATCCAAACAACTTTAGTAGGAGTGGGTGTTTGGTTTCGTTTTATTACTACTGTGCAATCGAAGATTGTGTGATCTGTTACGGAGCCGATGGAGAGCTTAAGAAATATGCAGAAGAGAGGGAGAAAGCCATCGCTCGAAGGTACGATACATTGAGCAAGAAAAAACGACGCAAAAGAAGCGTTGATCTTCACGAGTTTCCCGCAAATTCCAACAAGAAGAAATTGGTGAGACCGAGAGGTCCGAGACGTGTATCCAAGTTTCCTGTTTGGGACCCTAGGTTTGATAATCACTTGGGTGAGAAAGTCACGGGAACCTAACAAGATTACAAGCTAGGTTTTGCGCTCTTGTTTTCAGGAACAGAGGAAGATGAATCAAGGACCGAGTGCGAGTGGTAGTACTACGATCAATCAATATCTTCCACAACAACAACAACCAAACCAGTTTTCCATGTTTCTGTTTAACCATGAGAACGAGAATGTCTTGCAAATCCCATTAGGTTTGAACCAAATCTCTGGCTCCAGTTCTGCCTAAACTACTGATGATTTACCCAAATCCGGATGTGGGAAACTACTCGGGGTCACTTGGGGTACAAGGATCTTTTGGTCCTCTTTATGATCTCTCAAAACCTCTCTTTGTTAAGTTTGTTTAAGTGTTTTAAATAAAGGCCAACTACTATGTAGTCAAACAGGTCAATCTCGTTTGCTATTTTCTCGTTGCTAGTTGAGCTAGTTGAGGGTGTGTCCTCCTTTATTTTCGGTTGTTGCAGTGTCTCATGTATTCCCTATAAAAGCATTGGAACCTATGAATGAATATAGATCATTCCGTGCAATCTTTTTTGTGTTTTCAGATTTTGAAACTACATTTGGTATCAGAGCAAAATACAAAAACAAGAGAGAGTGATCACAGAAAAAAGAGAGAGAAGAATAGAGAGAGAGAGAATGAGTGACGACAAGACGCTCACTAGGATACCTCACTTTGATGGTCATTACGATCATTGGAGTGAACTGATGGAGAATCTTTTGCATGCCAAAGGATTATGGAGTCTAGTGGAAAAAGGTTTCACCAAAGCAACAAAGGGAGTTGAGGTAACTGCAGCGCAGCAGAAACAAATCGACGAGCTGAAGGTGAAGGATCACCAGTTGAAACACTACCTGTTTTAAACCATTGATCGGGTAGTATTTGAGCATATCTTAGATCTTAGAACATCTAAGATCATCTGGGAGTCAATGAAGAGAAAGTTCGGAGGTAGTGAACGTGTAAAGAAATCACTTCTCCAGACTCTAAGGAGAGATTTCGAAGTCCTTGATATGAAGACTGATGAGAGCATTGATGATTACTTCAAAAGAATAATGATGGTGTCAAACAAGATGCGGAGCAATGGAGAAAACATGTCAGACTCAAAGATTGTTGAGAAGATCTTTCGTACTCTGACAGACAAATTCACGTATGTGGTGGTTTATATTGAAGAATCAAGAGACACGAGTAGCATCACTGTTGATGAGTTGCAGAGCTCGTTGTCTGTACATGAGAAAAGTTTAAGAAGACTAGCTATGAGGAGGAAGAACAAGCACTCAATGTCAGAGCTAGGGGCAGAGGTTCTTACAGAGGACGAGGCAGAGGTAGAGGACGCCCGTTCAACAAAGCAGTCATCGAGTGCTATCGAGGCCCACAAACTGGGACATTTCCAGTATGAGTGTCCAACCGGAGCCAGTGGAGCTCACTATGCAAAGCTAGAAGAGAAAGAGGAAGTCCTCTTGATGGCAAATGTGGAGCTCCAAGGAACAACGAGAGGTGATGCTTGGTTTGTAGACTCTGGGTGCTCAAACCATATGTGTGGAGAAAGGGGTATGTTCTCTAGCTTGAACACCACCTTTACACATACTGTCAAGCTAGGGGATAATCACAAACTGGTAGTTAGTGGGAAAGGAGTGGTAAAGATAATGTTTAAGGGGATAATTTATGTAGTCAATGATGTGTATTACGTCCCAGAGCTGAAAAACAACCTGTTAAGTGTTGGGCAACTCCAAGAAAGAGGCTTAGATGTGCTTTTCAAAGGAGGTGAACGAGCAACATGTAGCATCTTTCATCCAACAAGAGGAAAAATTGCAGAATCTGTTATGAGTGCTAATAAGATGTTCATCTTGTTGAGTGAATCGAGCTGTAAAATAGAAGAGGAGAGGTGTTTACAAGTTGATGTCTCAAACAAAGCAGAGTTGTGGCATCATCGATATGGGCATCTTAACTACAAGGGACTACACACACTATGCAGTAAAGAGATGGTAGTTGGCTTACCTGAAATTGGAGATGTGAAGGTCACCTATGAAGCTTGTGTAAAAGGGAAACACCATCGAGTTCCATTCCCGAAGCAGAGCAAGTGGAGAGCCACAGAAAAAAAGCAGTGTGGTCCAATCAATCCACCATCGAACAGTTAAATAAGGTACTTAATAAGCTTCATCGATGATTTCGCAAGAAAAACATGGATATACATTGTTCAAGAAAAATCTGAAGCGTTTCATCAATTCAAGATATTCAAAGTTTTTGTGGAGAAGCAAACTGGTCTGTTCATCAAATGTCTGAGAACAGATAGAGGGGGAGAATACAACTCAAATGAGTTCAAGAAATTCTGCAGAGAGCATGGAATCAAAAGAAAGCTAACCACTGCTTTCACACCGCAACAGAATGGTGTTGCTGAACGCAAAAACCGCACAATTATGAATATGGTGAGAGCAGCATTATTAGAGAAGGAGGTACCAAGAGCTTTCTGGCCAGATGTTGTACAATGGGTGAATCACGTCCTTAACAGATCTCCTACACTTATTGTCAAAGATATGACTCAAGAAGAAGCATGGAGTGGAAGTAAGCCGTCAGTTGAGCACTTCAGGGTTTTTGGATGTATCGGATATGTTCATGTTCCCGAAGTTAAAAGGAGCAAGCTCGATGACAAAAGTGTGAAATGTGTGATGTTGGGGTTCAGCAGCGAATCCAAGCTTTCAAAATGTTCGATCCAGTGGAGAAAAAAGTTCACATTAGTCAAGATGTGATATTTGAGTAAGATAAGAAGTGGGATTAGGAAGGTGCATGTTAATCTGGTGATGAAAGCATAGATCTTGAATGGGAAACTGATGATGAGGGTGAAGCAGAAGAAGAAGTCGAAGATGAAGATGATGCTGTTGTTGTTTCTTTACCAAACGATCCACCAACTGTAGATGCAACAGCAACAACGAGTAGAGTGAGAAAACCACCAGTCTGGTCTGCAGATTATACCATAGGAGAAGAGCTGTCTGATACAGAGGAGGAGGAAGCAAACATGGTTAGAGTCGAAGTTGATAACTTAGCTTTCATGGTAATATCATATCCGACTAGTTTCCAAGAAGCAGTATGACATCTAAAATGGAAACAAGCGATGGATGCTGAGATAGAGGCCATCAAACGGAATCACACATGGTCGCTGACTGATCTTCCCGCTAGAGCCAAGGCTATTGGGGTTAAATGGATTTACAAAACCAAGCTCAACAAACTGGGAGAAGTAGACAAGTTCAAAGCCAGGCTGGTTGTAAAGGGGTATGCTCAAGAGTACGGTGTAGAATACACAGAGGTATTTGCACCGGTTGCTCGAATGGATACAGTGAGGATGATCATCTCTGTAGCAGCACAACGAGGATGAGGAATCTATCAACCCGATGTCAAATCCGCATTTCTTCATGGTGAGCTCAGAGAAAATGTGTTTGTAGCGCAACCACAAGGCTATGAAGTTACAGGGGAAGAAGACAAGGTTTATAAGCTGCATAAAGCTCTCTATGGACCTAAACAAGCACCTAGAGCTTGGTTTAGTCGCATTGAGTATTAGTCTGTCAAAGAGGGGTTTGTGAACAACACTAGTGAACAAACGCTGTTCATCAAGAGAAGGGGAGGTAACATTCTAACTGTGAGCATTTATGTTGATGATCTATTTTTCACTAGTAATGACGAGGAGATGCTGCGTGAGTTCAAATGCTCTATGAAGGATGAATTTGACATGAAAGATCTGGATAAGATGAGATATTTTATGGGTATTGAAGTAGTGCAGAAGTCTGATGGTATCTTCATCTGTCAAAGAAAATATGCTGCTGAATTACTCGAGAGGTTTGGGATGCAAAATTGTAACTCAGTTCGAGTTCCAATGGTTCTTGGACAGAAGCTTCATCAAGATAAAGCTGGTGTTAGAGTTGATGCTACGCTGTACAAGCAAATGGTGGGCTTGATGTATCTTACAGCAACAAGACCGGATCTCATGCATGTGGTAAGTCTTATTAGTCGTTTTATGGCAAATCCAACTGAGTCTCACCTTGCTGCTACAAAAAGAAATCATGTGATACTTAAAGGAAACTCTGCAATTTGGGATATGGTACAAGCGTGGAGGAGAGAGTAAACTCATAGGCTATACAGACAATGATTATGCTGGCGATACAGATGATAGTAGGAGCACCTCAGGTTATGTATTCTTGATGAGTGGAGGAGCTGTAGCATGGTCCTCAAAAAAGCAACCAATTGTGACTCTTTCAACCACCGAAGCAGAGTATGTGGCAGCTGCTACTTGTGCTTGTCAAGCCATTTGGATGAGAAGAATACTGTGTGAGATTGAGTGGAAGCAAGATGAAGAAATGGTTATGTTCTGTGATAACACAGCTACAATCAAGCTGTCCAAAAATGCAGTCATGCACGGGATGGCAAAGCACATAAGGGTTCGTTATCATTTTCTCAGGGAATTAACAAAGGAAGGTATTGTTGAGTTGGTTTACTGTGTCACAGAGGAGCAGTTGGCCGAGGTTATGACAAAGCCGTTGAAGTAGGCATCTTTTGAGTGGATCAGAGAAGCATTTGGAATGAGAGTTGTGAATTGCAACTCTTGATCGTTCAAGGGAGGGATTGTTAAGTTTGTTTAAGTGTTTTTAAATAATGGCCAACTACTATGTAGTCGAACAGGTCAATCTCGTTTGCTATTTTCTCGTTGCTAGTTGAGCTAGTTGAAGGTGTGTCCTCCTTTATTTTCGGTTGTTGCAGTTTCTCATGTATTGGAACCTATGAATGAATATAGATCATTCCGTGCAATCTTTTGTGTTTTCTGATTCTGAAACTACACTCTTTTCTTGATTTGATTTAATTAGTGCAAATTATCTAGTGTGTAATATGATTTTTTTGGATTTTGTCTCCGTCTAGTGTGTAATATGATTTTTTTTTTAATTATGTTTGACTAGTGTTTGTAATAGATTCATCATTTGTTTGGTGACTTGCTGAATTGTGTACTCTTTCTACTGCTATCATCTACATTTGTAAAGCCTTAACTGCCTATTTAATCAATCGATTAATCTAATCTCGACGATAACAGAGCTAATTCATCTTGTTAATTTCTAGTTAACTGCAACTATGAGTCCTTTGAATCATCACTTTTGACCGATCGGAGATACACACACAATTATTACTGATCAAGTCCTTTTGAAAGGTATGACAAGGTTTTTCCAAGCAAGGAAAGAGATGATGAATGAGGTTGTGTCTCTAACCAAAATCGGAAGTGGCTGTGTCTTTGATGAATGACAATCTCATCAAGCAGCTTACTTTACAAAGGTTGAAGATCTGCAGTCACTGCTGTCTGATGGAAAGAAAAATGTTCAATTGATAATACTAAAAATAAAATATCATTAATATTGTACTTCAATATGGGTTAAATCTCCACTTTACTATTTTAACAAATCAATATAAAATATATCAAATCAAACTGATTTAAGTAAGCTTGTAGTAAACAAAAATTGTTTTGTGGTATACCGTGGGTTATATACTAAATCACTTGAATTAACAAAATATTATATTAGCAAAATTAGTATTAAAATAGTACATTAACAAAAAATAAAAAAAAAATTGCTTTCAGATATACCGCCGGTCATAATCTAGTTATTTTTAAAAATAGAGAAAGGTTTAAAAGATTAAATTATTTTATATAAACAGATTAAATAAGTCCCAAAATGTTTGAAGGACCTTTTATCATTTTAAAGTCTACTTTTTATACATCGTAGACATGGCATTTGTATTCAGGGATTTTTCATACTATTTTTTGTGATCATTTAAAAATAAATGAAGATTAAATGACTTTACACTAAAGTAAGATAAAAGAAATTCTAATATTAGTTAAAATATTTATAGTTTCTTTTTAGTTATAAGAGAATGTATTACCTTGAGCTTTTTAATATGGACGAGGAAGCAATGGACCCCCATAGCTTTGACATGCAGCAGTGAAACCTTGCGATTGACCTTGCAAGAAGTATACATCCTTGGATGCAACAAGTTACAGTGAGCAAAGTTACAAGGGATAGTCAAGTCGCCCATACGAATATACGATACGAGGATAAAAGCCTGGTTCAAGTTAGAGACTTGCACAATGTATCTCTTCTTCTTCTGGTTCTCTCCAACGTGCAGCACATAAATTTTGTCGCTAAAGTTTCTTTCCACATTCATGCTACAGAGCCACCAATGATCCGTTTTTTTTTTTTTCTTTTGCAGGCAAGAAACCTCACCAAATCCATTTCTATCTTTTTTTTTTCTTGTTTTTGACAACAAAGTACATGATCAACCCAAACAAGCCAATTTAAAAGAAAATCGTTCACATAGACATTTCTATCTTTCTTAAAACAAAATTTTAAATTTAATTTAATTTTCTCTACACTGTCGCTAGTAAAATACATGTTTACTTGTATATTCTCTACACTGTCGCTAGTAAAATACATGTTTACTTGTATATTCTCTACACTGTCGCTAATTAGCACTTGCGCAGAGATTGAGGGGAGTTTTTTTACAAGAAATCACAGTAGAAAAACCAAACAATGTAACAAACCAATTTCAAGGTTTATCCCCAAACCAGAGCGCATTCACAGCAACTGAAATGACGCATAAAGACAAACACATATGAATCATAAAAATGTTTACAGTAAAATTTTGTATCACCAGTCTCCTAAAATATTTAATCCTCCTCGCTCTTATTTTCAGCCATTATCTGTTCCGTTACGATAAGATCAGCCCCAACATGTTCCTTGCTAGATTCATCCTCGAGTGACGTTTGAATTTGTTGGGGTTCAAGATCATCATCTGGTGCTGGTGAATCTAACTCAGTTGAAGCAAGTTTGATATCAGTTCCAATATTTTCAGATTCCAAATTCTTACTTTCAACTGATTGTTCCTTCATTTCAAGAGGATGTTCATCAGATAAGGTTTTGTCATTCTGGCTTGTAAGAGCTTCTTCTATGAGACATGGCTCTACTGTTTCCTCTTCAACCTCTTTGCTTTTGTCAACCGAGTCTTCTCTTGTCGTGAAACATGACTCCACTGTTTCCTCTTCAACCGCGTTGCTTTTGTCAACCGAGTCTTCTCTTGTCGTGAAACATGGCTCTACTGTTTCCTCTTCAACCTCTTTGCTTGTGTCAACTGAGTCTTCTCTTGTCGTGAAACATGACTTTACTGTTTCCTCTTCAACCTCGTCAACCGAGTCTTCTCTTGTCGTAAAACATGACTCTACTGTTTCCTCTTCAACCTCTTTGCTTTTGTCATTTGAATCTTCTCTTGTGGTGTCTGTGGCATCGTGGTCAGATGCAAGATTTTGATCATCAGCATCTTCTGCTAGAAGTGAAGTATTTGATTCATTATCCTGTATAGAAGAACTCCCAGGAAGATCTGGCTCCTCTTCAGCAACACTTTCTGTCTTAGACTCTGGCCCTTCAAGAGTTGTGGAGGCAGGAAAAGACTGGAAAGTGTCCCAATCATCATCATCTTCATCATCTTCTTCATAATCCTCGTCATTTTCTTCGTCAATTCCACTTTCTATTGTGCTAACCTGATTGAATGATGTTGGCACAGTGGGCAATACTTCTGCATTAACCATATCAGCAGTAGAGGTAACTTTTTCAGGTGTTGCTACCATAGGTGCTGGTAATCTGATATCCATGGGTGGAACCACGGATTTTGGCTTTGGAAGGGCACTATCTTTAGAGACGGAAGCACGGATGATATCCTACACATCAGAAGAACAAGGACATCAATTAGATAGTTCAATATTTGCATGCAAAATGCTTACAACACATCAAAGCAAACAAAAGAAAAAAGTTAAGTTGATTAAAAGGATGGGGGATTTGGGATCCATTAAAACTTTCGAACACACTGTTTTCAGGTGAGTAAATCAAATTGAATGCATTCACGAACCTGAAGCTGCTGCCGGTGTGTTGCTGGCAGCGAGAGCAAAACTTCCTTAAAGTGAACAGCCGACAAAGGTAACTGAGCTAGATGGGAAACAAGCCGCACAGCTACATTTCTTAACTCAAGGACTTCCTGGTATTGTCCATGAAACAATAAAAAAGACGTTTAACACTGGAGCAGAAATTTTTTAATATAAACTTCACCGGTCGGGCTAGGAATGGAACCTGAGAAACACCATCTGAAGTCTTGGAGAAAACCACAAGAACCACTTCAAGAAAAAGGCTCATGAATCCCCTCTGAATTTCATTAGTAATTGAGTGTGTCTGAAGTAGCATTATGAACCGCAAGCATTCACCAGCTATGACCACTGATTCCTTATTCATAGGTTTCTATCCAAAAGAACAAGAAAGAAGTCAGTTATCATAATTTTTATCTAAAAGTACGTCAAATTTGCTCTTTTCTTCTAGAATGTAAACTCTGTTGAAATTGGGAGCAAGAAACGAGAAAACAACCAGAAGCGCCCTCTGCATCAGACTGACAATATCTCCAATAAGTTCGCCGACAAAGAAGACCACAAAATTTTTCTCCTCTGGGTTTTTGTAACGCTGAACCAAGCTTTTTACCACTTGTAAGACAGTAGCTTGAACCTACATATATTTGAACTTATACTGTTAAGAGCTTGATAATTAATGATCGAACTAGCATATGACAAGAAGGCAAGTCTCAGATACCTGAACATTACAATCTTTCATTACTGCTGCTATACTAATTTGGCAACTCCTCAACATGGCAATACAGATAGAGTTGGTATTAGTTTCATCTACTGGACAGTCAAACTCGTAGGCAAGCTTAGCCAGTGAGAAAAGTTGTTCCAGACAGAATACAAGCTTCAGTTGAAGAAGCTTGCGTAACCCTGATCTCTTGTTGTCCACAAGATGGATACCATTGATACAATCTTTAGTCAGATCACCAACCATGTGCAGACAAGCACCAAAAATTGCTCTTAGATGGACACTACTATCGGCAGCAAAATTAGTGTCATCTGCAATAAAACGTTTAATTAAGAAGCTTCAACAAACTTTTCAATGTCCCAATAAAGGAAACAAAAGCTTTCAGTTGCAGAAAATCAATTTCACAATTCTGCATTTGCAACTTCGGGGCTCACATAAGACAGACAGAAAGCATACATGTTCTATACTGAATGTACCACCAAGCAAAGCCAACCTCTCACAGAACTTTGACACCATCTGATAACCACCCCTAATCAGCCTAGTAGACCAAAGATTAATCCAGTTCCAATTCTATACAAACTTACTATCTGTTCAATCTATACAAACTCTTGTTATTTTAGCCCAGGAAGCTAAAATAAATGACAGCGTCCTTTACTTTATCATTTTATCACATTAAATGTTAATCCAATTCTCATACCAGTCGAAGGTTTTTGTGATGAGGCTCTGGTAAGCTCAAGCAATAACTCATTGGTGGACTTCACAATCTCAAGAGCTTTTGATAGGTATGCGTCAGTGGGGACTTCCGGATGCACTTGTAGCCACTTAATAACAATGCCAGAGATGCAGAATTTAAATGATGCTGCATCAACCAACGATCATCAGTTAGATGTAAGGAGTGCAATGAATAAAACGAGATCCAGAACTGAAACATATAAAGCAAAGATCCCTCAAAATTTACACGTTACCTTCAACTCAAAACGTGTCACTAGAGTCTTTATAGAGATAAATAAAGGAGAAAGCAAATTATCCCAAATGTCATCATCTGGTGAAATTTCATTATTCCTGAAATAGAAAAGAAAGAATCTCTGTTAAGGTTGTTTCCAGATGTAGTCAGTATATTTCTCTCTAATGAATTCTCAGGTTCAAAATAAACAGAACTGAACAAAGCTTCCAAAAATATCCTGGTAAGGTGCACACCTGTGGAGAATTTTGAACAGGTACCCCAGACAGAGTTCAATGGTCGAATAGGCAAACTGCTCACTTTCAAGAAAATATTTTGGACAATTTTGTGATATCTGTTGAAACGTAGAAAAAAACTTCGTCAGAACTAGCATCTTTGCTAACGCATAAGGGATATATACTCCTGGAAAATGAATCAGGAATCAGTTGTTACAAGGAAACTCATCTAACAGAGTTTAAACCATTCCTACAAGGGAATAGTATGTCATTGTTCCCACTTCCAACTTAAGTAAACGAGAACAGAGAAAGAATACATATATACAAATGCTCTTAAACCTCATTTCCAATCTTAGGGAAAGGTGAATATATGCAAGCCAAAGATAATGTTTTAGGGCCTAAAACGATGGTCCAATAAAATCAACAACTCGTGTACCTACCTCTTGCACTACTGATACTGCAAGAATATCCCATGAACTGTCCATATGAAAGGAATACGAGAAAACCTGGATGAGTTACAAAAGGAAAATGAATCCAATCAGAGTAGTGAATGACTAATTCAAGCTTACAGACTATGGGCTAGGACATGGCAAAATCATAAGCCATTTAGGAAAAATATGAGAAATGTGGGGTTGAGTAGATGTGCAGAAAGCTTAAGGTATAATGTGTGCCAAAGAAGAAGCATGTGGTTACTCAAAACCTATATTAAATTCTTTTAGTAGCTGATGATAATAAGAACTAAAATAGAATGGCATGATAAATATTTCAAACGAAAGAAAATAAGCGGATCTACCTGCAAAAGTTCTTGGCAGAGATCTACGCTGACAAAGCCACTGGTGAAAAATCTTTCAGCAGAAAGAGATTGGAAAATTGGTAATACAATTTCATATAACTTCAGGCCCTGGAATGAAGTTTCATTGATGGTGGAGTCTCCCTACATTTGATTTTAGCTGAGCTAAAAGGTATTACTTGCGTATTAGAGGGTGGATGCATCCCCTGAAATAAGACCAGTACAGCAAAGCCCCACAGAAACTGATAATCTTCAACCTCTAGAGTAACCATGCGATGTCTAGATATTAAGGACCTATCCGAAAATTCTTCCACACTATGATAAACAGGCATTGCATCCAGAACTAAAGCTTGCAGGATGACAGGCCATGCCTCTTCCAGAGAAGGCTGTAGCCTTCTTGACACAGTATGTGGCGGGATTTCGTCTAAGAATGAGCACTGCTGCGGCAAGTCAAAGATCTTAGTAGAAGATAGGGGAGCAGAAGAATTGAAGTGTTCAGCTAAAGAGAGAAAACAGGACTGTTAAGTGTTAACTCACACTTCTTTTCAGATTCTGACATAAGCAACCATAACTGTAGCCTTTTAGGACCTGAATCCAGTACCTCCCGAGCAGCTCCGAACTCTTGGAAAACAATGGCAACAGTGTTTCAAATTCTACTGGCACCTCACCATGGTGTTTCCTCAAGAACGTAAATATATAACACTTAAGCGAGGCATGTGCAGCAAGAAGCCTGATCTTGATCTAAGTTACAAGAATAAGTCTAGTCAGTGAAAGCCAAATAAAATTAGAAAATAAAATCTTTTGTTGCTTATGCACCTTGCTTGTGACCCATTCAGCAAAAGAAGGATAATATAATTCGTTGAAGTCAGTGAGTGGACGTGAAAGCAGAGAAAATATGCGTTTGACTGCAACTTGATCACTGCTTATTATTCCACTGGTCATTATCTGGAATTAAACACATTAATTTAGTAACATAATGGCACAAAATCTGAAGGAAGAAACGAATGTCATGCTCACCTTTGTGGCCAATTGTAACCCAGCTTCCAGAAGAGCAGGGCCAGAATTTGCATCCAAGGCAGTACGAACAGCAGACACAAGTTGAGCCTAAGTTTGAAAATTGTCAGTAACTATCACGATCATTAAAAAATTTAAATTAATCTTCGTTGAGAAATAATTTTGCATGGGGAGCACCTGATATTGTTCCAGAAGAAGATGTCCAGGAAGTTCAGGGTCGGCTACTAATTTAAACTGCACAAGTATCACAAAATTATAAATTATTTTCTCATGTGAACTACCACATTAGATCAACAAGGTGAATGTTACTAGGAAGCTAGCAAAATATTGGTGAAAAACAATCAAATCGACAACTTTTGAAGAAAAATAAACAAACATAAAAAAGTGTTGGGAACCACATGTAACTACAATTCAGAAATCTTTTACTACCAGAAAGTCTCACCTTTTCAAGAATAGTACTAAGAAGTCCAACTCCAACTGGCCTCATGTTTTCAAACTGAATAGTGCTTATCTGAATAATTTGGTAGATCATGTCAAAATTCTCTCAGAACACTTTTCAGAATACTTGAAATGGTTCTTTACAAAGTTAATTCCTTTTCTTTACCTGATAAGCAAGAGATATCAGCTCTTGTAGTTGAAGGACTAACCAGTCACCAGAGCTTTGTCTATCAGCAGCAAGTTTCCTCGCCAATAAAATATCAAAATGAGCAGCATCATTTCCTACAGCCTCTGGCAAAAGACTCAAACACCTACAGTCGAAAATCAATTGGGATGATTTAGCTAAAAAGGACATGCTTTAGAACACAGAACGAATGAAAACTCTTATGCAGTTTGACTAGAGTAGCAACCATTAAGTTATTAACTGCTCAGGATTAACCAACAGTTCAGATTTCTAATATCATAGGCTCAATGATGAAACCCTTCACATACACTTTTGAAATTTCAGGTGAACTTTTATTTTCCATCAATTCGAGTTATGTGGTTAAAAACTGTTCCAGACTATTAATTGAAAATATTGATGTCAACGATATTCAGCAGAGAGGTAGGGTAAAAAAACAAAGAAACATTTCCCACTTACTCAGCTGCAAAAACTCTGGTTCGATATCTCAAGGTTTTGTCTTTATCAGGATTGGTACGTCTAGATTTCCCAGTAGAGCTAGAAACCATGTCGTCATCATCATCTCCAAGGTTCTCTCCTGTGTTAGCAGGATCGTTTTCTGCAATGTTCGTTTCAGCACTCCTTCCAGCGGATGCTGCAAGGGCCTGTCAGCAGAGTAAAAAAAAATCAATTGATTATGGGGACAAGAAGTCAGATCTGGATATATAATAACACATTAAAAAAAAAAAAAAAAAAAAAAAACTGACAGTGACATTTTGAGCAAAATGGCAGCAATCATGAGAAACAAATAAATTGACATGGTTCACTGTCAGATAGTTCATACTGCAGCAATCCAAAAAAATCAAGAAATTAGTATGAAAAAGTTCATTGCTATTACCATGTTGCGGCAAATTGACATCCATCGAGATGGGCGTGATGGGCATGTTGCATAAAGAAGGCGTATCAAGGTACTTCGGATCAGATTCCCAATCCTACAAGAGCACAACATTTCCAGAGTCCATAAATAAATCAAGTTAATCATAAGCTTACATAAGAACTAAACTTTCAATAAGACGAGAACATGTACTAGAAAGAACAATTTCTTACTCCGAATCAGTTTCTTCATCCAACATCTGAAATAAATTGTCCTCTATCTGCTCGTCAATGACAGAAACCTAAAACCACAAGAGTGCGATAAATTCCAACGATACCATTATTTCCAAGATTTTAGGAGTCTGGAAATCAAAATTAGGATCAGAGCAAGCTGTTTACCGGGTCTTTCTCAATCAAATGCCGAAGAGTTGACACAGATAGACGTCTAATTATTGGCTGTTTCACAAAAGATACAACTAAATTTAATCAGGAGAAGCCCTTGAAGACTTACTTATGAAAAGAAGAGATAGCAAAAAGAAAAACCTGTACCTGTCTTGATGCCAGCGTCATTAGAAGATTTTTCACATGTAAATGTACTGAAACTGCTTGTGGAGCAAAAAGAATAAGCTGCTGAGTAAAACAGACGCTCCTGAAATTGTTAAGATGTAGAATAACAATTAATTGACACAGAAAAAAAAAGAATTAATATAGTTGTAACAATGTATTAAAATGATGGTGGCAAAGAGAAAGACATTCACATACTCAAGTAGTGTCGGAATTTCTTGCCAAGAACTAATCTCTGCAATAACAGACTGCAAAAACTTTTAATTAGAACAAGCAAAACAAATTGCGTTACATACAAATGCAAGCATCACTGTGATGCAAGGTTCGAAGTTTTGGGGTATAGTAAATCCCATGCGTGCATCTCTTTTTTTGACAGACAAGGTTGGAAGGTCCAGAATAGTACCTTGCAGCGTGAAAACAGAATACTGCCAGGAGAAAGCTCAGGGCCAAGGACAGCAACAATAGCGTTAATAAGGCGTCCAATCCCTTGAGAAAGGTCGATCCATCCACTTTCTTCAGTCAACAAAATGTCCAAGGCAAGTCCTAATGCTGCCTAATAATGAATACAGAATGGACATAATGGATGGAGATATTAAATCAAGCTGGGGGAAAGAAGCCTAATCAACAGTAAGCAATTATAATCATGCACCTAATATGAGGATAATAAACTTTATTAAACATCTGAGTTGCAGCTATTGAACCGTACCAGAGAATTATTCTCTCTGTCAAGCATTATCAGATTCAGGTGATAACCAAGTGCCAAATTTATAGATGCACTGGATTTCATTTTAGTTTGATGAACCAACAGCCCGAACACCAAAATGAGATATTTTGAAGCGAAAAAGCTAGAAATGAAAACTGTGCAGTCTAAGCTTTTAATGATCTACGAAATTGTTTACCTGAACATGAGATACGAATGATAAACCAGCAGCTTCAATGGTCAAAAGAAGCCCATGCAGGGCCCAGATCTTAAGACCAAGAACAGAAGTTTTGGCCAGAGATGAGACTGAACTAACAGTAGCAGGTACTAAGGACGACAATGCCATTCCTCCTGCACTGCACACCATGTAGAAAATAAATTCAAAATATAACAGATAAACATGTCAAAGTAGCTTTCACTATGTAAATCAATACATATCTGCAAGGATGGATAATATCTGTACTTAACTGCTGTTAAAGCATCACAAATACACACATATTAAACAAGTTAGAAGCCAACTCCACCTGTGATGAATGCAACCAAGTGCAAGAGCAATTGATCCACCATAGTTTGGATCTGTTATTCCACTTAGGTCACCAAGAAGCCCTCTGGTCTATTTATCACCATGCAAAAATATAAATGTGAGAAACAAAGGAAATGTTTTGTCATACATCCTACCGCTAAAGATTTTACGTTTTCAAATAAAGGAAACAAGTGAACAAAGCAAGAGCAGAGACATGGTATACACTAAAGTAGGGTCCCATAAATATTCCAATTTAAAGGAGCATAAAGAAGGTCACAAAAGAATTTTATGTCGAGAATTGCATCGTGGACAGACCATTCTTGCTGTAAAGATGTCATTTCCGAGACGAGCTAGAAGACCTAGACCCTCACATGCTGCCCTGCGTTGCGACGCACAAATTTCTCCCTCTGTTAATATATTCTACAGAAACAAAAACATCAAAAGATTTATATATATATATATATAAGAAAACACGAGAATCAATTTTAAGATTAGGTTCAGAATTCTGAACTACCATCTTTAATGACATTAATACCTGAAAAATGGTTTGCCCGGAGCTTAATACTTCCGTTGTTAGTTGCTGGGGACGTAGAGCATACAAAGCCTGAGAGATAAAAAAAAAAACATGAAGTTCTGAATGTAGCAGAACCATATTTTGTTCATTTAACAAGAAAATGATCCGAACTCAGATACAGATGATTATGCAGCACAATAGTCTTTACAATGCCTAGGCATGGTAAAACACCCGTTCCATACTCAGAGAATAGTGCTACAAAACTCATCAGCTCTACATATAGACACAAATGTTTACGATCCTTTATATAAATGCCATGCTAAATGTGTATATTCTACCTTTCCAACACCACCTGAGTTCAGCCCTCAGTACACTCATACACGAGGTAGACACCAGAACATGGTTGTACTTTTTCCATACTAATATCTTGACCAAATGTTTTACTACGGTTTGTAAAAATGCACAAAACTCATATACAAGTATTAGAAGCACCTTTAAACCGGCAAGAAGTCCAGCACAAATGTTAGTCAAGCTGGCTGTACGCCATTGTTGCTTCTTTCCAGCTTTCATACACTGTTGTATGACCGAAAGAAGTGAGAGCATCCCTTGGCTATCCTGCGAAGAATAGGTTACAATCATTTCAGACTACCAAAATAGCAAATGTTATAGCAAAACAAGGACCTATCTGGACATACAGTAATCACAAACCTGAGAAGCAAACATGATACCAAAGCAGAGAACCATCTGATTCACCAATGTCTTTTTCACAGTCTCTGGCTTCATGATTACAGAAATTTGCATAAGAGTTGAGCATAAAAAAAAAAAAAAAAAACGACTATTCTGTAGCCAAAAAAAAAAATCCAGCTCAACTACTACGAACAAATTCCACCAAAAAGCCATTGCGCTTACCAGCGGAAAACTAGAAACTTTACTTTCCCATACACTTGGTGCTAGACCATCTTCCCCACCTTGAAAATAGCGAAGCTCATCTTCAAACCAATCCCTGGATAAAAATTCATACGAAGTTACATCTCCAGGCGTGAAACATGTGAGGAAACAAATGCAGAAAAAATCCTTAGGGGATGCAAACTAATAAATACAGATGACCATGTAGGCACCTGCCAGGAATCCAAGGACCAAGCCATGCATCTCTTTTGTCAAGGAGCGCTTTCAAGCACGAGCTTTCCTCACATCCAGAAGGATCCCTTTCAATTAAACAAACATGAAGGAATCACTAGTTCAGTGATTAACAAAGAGATTTATCAAGCTATGTCCTTAGCATATATTTATAAAGGGGTTTCAGAAACACAAGCAGTTTAAGATGACATTATTTTTTACCTATATGGTGTTGTGCATAGTTGAATAATTTTCTGATGCTCACTTTTATAGGCCAAGGGATCTGGGATAGACTGATAAGCTATCAATATTCTTATGATGAGTGTGTCGACCAAATTTTTGACATCAGAAAACCGTTTGTTGGCCATTGTCAATACACTAGACAAAGCGCTGTTTTGAATAAGATACTGTCAATTAACTCATCATACAGGTAAAGGATATGAGAACTTATTCTCAAATAAAAGTAGCCGAATTATTAAATTGGCAACTACATGTAGACGGAAACTGTAAGAAAATTCAATAGTAATACCATACCTACGGAGGTTTGCGAGTACAGGTTGGAGCAGGATACCATCATTACAAGATACAAAACGTCGTACAAAAGCTGTGAGTGCGTCAATTGCAGCGGACCACACACTACCAAAAGGAAAACACTGATCATTTACTTGTTATCACGAACAAAAATAGTTGAGTCATCACTTTCGTTCCTCTTGGACATGAAGCAATCAGGGAGAAGTGATGACTCAGCCCTCTCAAACCAGCCGCTAATGTGTCAAAAATAAACTTAAGACAATAAACACAGTTCGCTTCCAGGAGCTTAGATAAACTAATTTGCTTCCAGGAGCTTAGATAAACTATACAGCATAGGGAAAGAATATTGAGACCTTAGCGTTTAAATAAAGGCTAGATGTATCAAGAGCCAGTTACCTTAACGTAGATTTTAAGTCTGCCTGTTGTTTGATCAAGTGTTCTGGATTTCCAGTAAAGACGTCAGTCCACAAGATTAGAATATCAAAATCTTGGTCCCCGAACTCCTATATAATCAAATAGAATTGCTTAAGACAATGCATGCTGTGGACACCGCAATTAAAGACATACGGGTTATATATTACCTCTTTTGGCATAGAATTTAACAGTGATGATAGCAATAACCATCCTGCTTCCTTTTCACTTGAGGCAACTATAAAATTTCTCCTTGATTCTGTTAGCATCTTCTTTGAAACTTCAAGCACCGACCTTGGCAATCTGTGAACAAAAAATTACAGAAAAGTATTACCATTGGATTAATGGAAGTTCTGTATTGGGAATTTTAAAAAGTTGTGGCAGATTGAGAACTATTTTGACTATCTAGCACAAGTATCCCCGGTATTTTTCAAGATACGCAAAAAATTATGACCATGAACTAGTTTGATTAGGAAAAAGAGCAAATAACAAACGCCCAGAAACTATTGAAAGTACTAAGACTTTGAAGGTTCATTTATTTGTCTAAGGCAATGAGAAAGGTAGCAATTTACAGGATTAGTGGGACGATTTCTTCATCGGCTCACAGATATAATAAAACTATCCGCCTAAATGTATGAATTAAATGCCTAATAATTAATTTGTAGAAAACGAGTATTAACATTGAGTTTGAAGTGCTGAAACAGTGAATATGATGTGACCATAAGGAGTTATGAAGACTATTACCTAGCAGGATAACCAAGAGATAGTCCAGGAGAAATGGAGACTAGAGCTGCCAATGTTGCTGCTTGCCCGTGCAAAGAAGCAAGATCAGTTTTCAATTTTTCTCCCTACAGAAAACAACAATGGTGACTTATTAAGTCATTCCCCGTCATGAAGTTGGTGATAATGTCTATTTATAGAGAAAGCCAAAGACGTCACAAGCATAAAAAGGGAAACTATGATGTCTTTCATAATATTTTTTTAATCTTCAGTTTCACCATATTAATTATCACTGATAGACTTTGCTGTTCTACATTTGGATCAGAATGTCCCTTCACATCTTCATTAATATTGACGTTTTTGTTGCCACACCTCAATATCATCATACTGAAAGAAGAAACCCCAACTCAGTTGAGATGAACTGGAAGCACTAGTATTACCTTTTCAAAAGATAAACTTTCCCGTAAAGCATTAAGAGTGGTTACAGCAAAAGATGTCAACCCACCAACGCAAGTGGGATCAACCTCAGCCAAAGCACGTAAAGTTAAAGCAGCCTCAACACGTACCTGAAAAAAGTCAAGTTTACGTCTATAAATTATGCATTTACAATTACTACTGGGTTGTCATTTGACTCAATGTACCCAGACATAGATGTTGGCATGAAAGGTGAGATTAATAAACACTGCACAAAAACAAATCTGAAAATGTCAATATATCAAGCTACTACATTCTGAAAAGCAATCACAAATTACTTTCTAACAGCTTCTTCCAACCCTCTATTTCTATGCATCAAGGTTTTGTTTACCTTACCTACCTATCGATTACAGTGATAACGCCATAACGGCTTATTCCAACCCTACATTTCTTTTCATAAATGTTTTGTTTACCTAACTTTTAAAGCAGATGAAACAGTTTTACATCCAGTGGAAGCAAGAAGTTCAAACGAACCTGTCTTTTTTTTTTGTCAACTCAAAAGAATATGTCTTTCAGTGCAATTGTTGGTACTAAACAAGAAACAAGTAGCTAAGGAATATCAGAGTCTAGAATATTGAAAAGATCAAGAATATCTGAATGCTGGAAACAAATAGATTTCTCTGACAAATATTGCCAGGAAAAGTATAAGGGATGAAAAGCACTCGTGTCGAGAGTAACTGAAAGCTTACAAGGTCCAAAAAATGTGATAATGCTGCACCCACTGTATCATCGAAAAATTCCTTGAATTCATGGGGAACCTGCAGGCACGCAAATAAAAATCGAGCTAAAAAGATTAATTAGGAAATATTCATTCAGAAGAGTTTACGCCAGTAGCAGCCTCACCTCTCCCAATGTTTTCAGCGTGAATGACAAAGCCCGCAAAGCAACTATTTTCATTGATGGACTAGCATTTGAAGACTGAAGCTGCATTTATTTCGGAAAAATACATAACTTAGTTGATTATGATGTGAACCAAAAATTAATTTTTTTGAATATGTAGTTCTGACTAGCAGGAAATAGAGTGATTCAGTAAAACTGCAAAACCTGCTTTCCAAGAAAAACGGAAAAGCTTCTCTGGCTTGGTTCCATCATTTGATCAATTACGCCAACCCGTAGGATGTAAAGAACACACGCCTTCAATAACGAGAATACATATTTTATATCTAGAAGTATGTATGAAGAACTTATGCAAGACAAAAATGACAAGGTTGGAATTGCAAGGAAATGAAAGAAGTGTGACTTACAAGTGCATGGGCATCAATTGAGGAGCCACCCCGCAACATGTCCATGACGTGCAAAGAATAGTCTTGAAGCTCACTATCTGAATCCAAATATCTTATCCTATTGGCCTGCAAAATATATTCAACACTTTGTAAGTTTACAAGGCCATGGTGCCGAACTATAGATATGTATGTAGAAAAAATTAAAGATAATCACTGGAATCTACAAATAGATTCACTACTAGAAGAAATCTGCAGGTCTTATGATATAGCAATATAGGCAGTATGCAGATAATAACCCTTGATAAAATGCCCATATAACATGTTAACGATTATATGTCTCAATGTCAAGTCTGAAATGCAAAATCTAATCAACGCACAAGGACAACACAATAACTGAAAAGATTCCAGCAATTGTTTACCTGTAAAAAGAACACCCACGACAGAGCCAAACCGAACCGTGTATTCTTTGCCCGAGATCCAATCGCTGCGATTATTAAGTATTTTTTTATAAAGGAATTAGTGCTCCGCAACACGAAAGAAAGCTCTACTGCAAACCTTTTTTAAAAAAACGTATATATATCTTGTCTTGAAGAGTTAACGAACCAAAAATTTATACACAGAGATCTTGTCTTAAGACTACCTTTTGTGAAGGGAAAAATTAAATGCCTCTGCAGACCACCTTCCAGTTTCTTTGCTGGTGGAAATGGACCTTTACCTCTAGGTTGAACCTAACAAAAAAACCAAAGTTCATAACCACAAAATTATGACAACAAGAAGCACGCAAATTACTAGTAAAATAAGCCTACATGCACTTCAGGATGCATTCCTAGTGCAAGCAATGAGCCCAAAGCCTCCGCAAATGCATCTCGGACAGATGATTCTGGATCTTCAATACCCTACATTAACAGAGGCATATATACATATTCAGAGATTGGAAGAAGAACGGGTTAAAAAAACACAAAAGTTTTACTAGCACATCAAACTGACCTTGACACAGTAAGAGGCTAAAGTATCAAATTCGCTAGTACCAAGACCTGGTCCCCCGATGTTGGAAAAAGCCTTCAAACAACGAGCAACGGCAATTCTCACAACGAATGATTTTTCCGAAGTGGAAAATCTTGTGATAAGACGGTATGCTTCTGAGTATGCAGTGGCAGCAGCTGTACCACCGCAGCCTTCCAAAGCACTTTGAAGCAAGATAAAGGCTTCTTGTCTCACAAAATCCTGAAACAAGGGAAACAACACAGAGTTAATCAAGAATTAATCGCTGCAGTGACACAGGTCAGTTTTCTTTGATAGCCCAAGTATCTTCACAAATTGTATATAATAATAGCTGGGTGGAAATAAATTCAATAATTGAATTTTTTGAAACAGCAGACTCAGAGACTAGGAATAGTTAAATTAGTTTATACCAAACCATATCCCCAATAAATATTAGGACACAATAGCAATAGTTGCAGAGCTTTACTTCCTCCCTTCACGGCCAACAAATCAGATACCTATTAGATATTTTCATACTAGCTCTTTCTAAATATTCCAACTGGGGCACTGATAAAAAGACATGACCCATTGAGGTAGATTAAACCAAACAAATTTACTTTTCCGCATGCAAGAAAGAACTTAAAGTGTAAGGTTGAACTGTGATACCTCATTAAACTTCACTAATTTTGTTACAATAACTGTTGTTTCGAACAAGCCAGATGTAATTTTTCTCCCAAAATGACGATACAGCTCCCCCAAGCATTGGGCAGCACCTAGAAAAGAATTGTAGTTATTAACATAGGAGCATAAGACCAAATAAACATTGAAGAACTTCCACATGGATGAACTTTATGAAATGAATGGATGATTGGTATGCCCGATAGAATGCATACCAAACAACAACAAAAAAACTTAAATTCTTATCATAGAAGGGTGACCAATATTAATTTTCAATTCCAAAACATCACTATAACCAACAGTATTGAAAAATATAATAATGAATAATAGCAGCTGATCAATAATAGTTTGCCAGTAATCTTAGCATACCTGCAACTCGCTGAGGATCACTCCGCTTCACATCGGAAAGAAACCCTTGTAAACTGCTAGCTCTAGAGTATATCGAAATACTATCACCACTTGAAATTATTTTCGCCATAGCCACTGAGGCAAGATGACGTACTGGTCTTCGAGCACCAAGAGTAACCAGAGAATACAAGGCATCTTCGCATTTTCTTTGCGTGACTAACAAAGACTCCTGATATACACATGATCGTCGAGAACCCATCAGAAGTATCACAAAAATATATACACAAAGAAAGGTACTTGAATGTATTGTTCCTGGTTATAAATTCATTCTCACACTGTTTTCCAAGGAATCAAGTTCAACATGAATCCGACGCTTAATTAAAGAAAAAAAAAAGCAATGGCCTACTAGTTGATCACACAGATCAAAGTCTATGAATAACAAAGACTTAATCATCGTTCTTCTAATTTTCAGATGCAAAAAATGACGACACTGAGCATGATTCGAGATAAAATATTAAGAAGGATCGATCAAAAAAGGGAAAGGAAACCTTGGGCTCTTCATCGATGGCGATAATAAGATCAGAAAGGATCTCAAAACAGAGGAGAGGGTCAGGGTTTTTCTGTGAAGCTGACGCCACAATCGACTCAAGCTGGGCGACGAGAACGCCAAATCGCGACAGAGGAACGTTGTCGATGGCATTATTCTTCGCCATTATCACCGTAGAAGAAACATATAGCGAAGAGAGCAAACCTAGACAGAGTTGAGGAGAGGAAAACAAAAAAAAAAGTAGTAGTAGAGAGAGAAAGAGTCGGAGGAATCAGATCTATTGGGGTTCGGAGGGGCAGAGAAGCCCGATTTAGAATCCGGGTCGGGTTAATTTAGTTTCCGGGTCGGGTTAATTTAGTTTCCCGGTCGAATTAACAATTCAATCAAATAATAATTGGTCTGTTAACCAAGGTGGTAGTAAACAAAAAAAAAAAAAAAAAAAAAACAGAGTTTATGCATCCATATTTAACTAGTAGGGGTAGGTGGGCAGAGTACAAGTTATTACAACGGCGTGTAACAAAAACAAATCGAGTGTAAATAATAATAAAAAAAAAACGAGTTGATCCCAAGACATGATGTCGTGTTGTTTGTTGTTGCTGCATGTATTGTAGTATTGTATTGTCTTATTGGTTGTTGCTTCAAAACTTGCATCATAGTTGCATTTGACGTATGGTAACATGGGACGTTTTCCAAGATTGAGTCGATGGTTGTGAATCATTTCTTCTTGGTGATCTAGTGTTCATCATAGAGCCATTCGTGAACATCCGCCTGTGCTTGGAGAACCACGAGTATGGGACTATCTCTAATCCTATTGAAAACGAAATTATTCCGTGATTTCTAGATACACAACAGTAGATACAAGGGAAGATGTTTTTGTTATACTGATATTACTTGACTGGTTTTGAAATCTAGAATGTTGAAAATGTTTTCTTCGCAATCTGTTGAGGGAGACTGTAAAGATATAAGTGGTGTATTCGATAGTCTCCAAATCATAGTCGCAAGATTCCATTGATAGAAGCACCTGCGTCTCTTACTTGTGATGTGGCACATATTGCGCCATACGTTCCAATCCATAAATAATAAAGCTTACTTAATTAGTAGTGAGTTAAACAAATAATAATATGACAATGTACTTCGTTACTCACCACATCACTTGGAAGTTGGATCATTTGTTTTTTTTTGTTAAAACCATGACTTGGATCTTGCACTTTGATGAAGCCCTTAAAAGCATCATAAGATTCCTCATCTCCGTGGTGGTTTGCCAGTTATCAGTTATTGCAGTTGTTTACCGTGCAAATTTTCACCAGCTCTACACACTGCACGATAGCTTTTCCAAAAAATGCTTCATTTGATTCAACTTTCTTGTAGTATTATAGCAAAATACAAAGCCGTATGGTAAAGGGTTCTTTAGCAGAGAAAGTACGCAGTAATCGCCTAAGCGGACGATACGAAGAAGGTGAGAATATCAATTAAACCCAAAACAAAATAATCCACCCTTACAAAAAAAGGTGATAGTTTTAAGGAAAAAAGATTGCTAGCTACACGAAGTATGCGAGAATGCATGGTCACACATGCCAAGTATAATATTGTACTCTTAACTACACGAAGTAGATGTATTGCATGATCACATACATGAACTATATGACGTCATATGGTTAACACCATAAACATACAATTCCGGTTAACTGACTCCGGCATTGACCAATATTGACCAAAAAATATTTCATTTTTTATGTATACTATTAAAAATAAAAAATATAAATTACTATATCAAATAGTTTCTATAATTTTTTTTTAAAATTAGACCTATTCTATATTATATAACTAAATATTTTGTTTAAATCTTTAATGTATTCATCCTTATAATTAGTAATTTTAATTTTGAAGCTAAACTAATAGTTAAATAAAAATTAGTAATAATTATTTTGAATTCATATATATATATAGATATATAATTAATATATATATATATATTAATATTTCTACAGTCAAATATATTGTTTTGCAAACTCAATTATTTGGATATTGTGTATTTTTGTTGTTTACAATCAAATATATTTCTTTTATTAAATAACAAAAAATATTGTATTTAAATAAATCAAATAATAAGTTGATGTTTTTAATTGCAATAGAAAAAAACTAACTATTATAAGACTGGATGAATTAACAGATATATAATATATTTTTATATTACAAAAACTAATAAAAGTGAAATGAAAAATCATTAATAATTTTTTCAGATATTTAAATTTTTATTTTACCATGAGTATATAACATTTTTCAATAATTCTAATGATTTTGATATGTATTGGGTTTGGTTCTAAATATTTTTGTTGTAGAAGGTTGAGAATATTAAATAATATTAATTTTATACTTAGATAAATTCAGTAAGAAGTTGATGTTTTTAAATTAATAAAGTTAAAATAAATAATATCTTATGAATGATTTTTATTTCAATTTTAGTTAAGTTTTCAAATTGAAAAAAAATAACTATTAAAACTAAATTAATGGAATTATATACAATATATTTTTATTTTGGATTCATATATGTTTTAAATTATAAAACACTATAAATGATTCCTAAATAATTCAACTAATTTTTTTTTCTAATATAAAAAACAAAAAAAAATTGCATATTTTTATTGGTCAACATCGGTCAATGCCAGTCAATACTGGTCAACACCGGATTCTGATGAACGGTGTATCGGAATAAAATGGTTGTGATGTTGAGCACATGTCATCATATAGTTGGTATATATGACCATGCAATACATATATTTCGTGTAGTTGGCGATACATTTTTAAAATTGGGATATGTGGCCATGTATTAAACAATATTTCGTGTAGCTGAATATCTTTTTTCCTAGTTTTAACTTTTAACACAACCATTTTTCAGCAAAAGTGGGGAAAAACCAACGACTAGGAAGTAGTTATAGATGTTCGAACCGTTCGACCACTTTATTGCTTCTGATTTGGTAGAAGCAAATACCGTTACATTCATAACCATAGCATAGGCTAGTCGTCCCATTGTATCTATGATACTGATCATTACTAAAATATTTGCAATGTCTCATAACTCCATCTTTGGCCGGAACGGTTATTCCTAAATCCAAAAGTAATGCTTTCGCTTAATCGCTTGTCTACCGATGAACTTAAAGTTGTATGAGTCTTTGGCGGCCAAGGGAAGTATGTCTTTTAGATAGCTCTGAATTTCTGAAGGACCTGGAAATAGAGAATAATAGCTTTCTTAGCGGTTTTCAACTTTTCATCAAATATATAGTGATGATGAATCTCCACAGGAAGTAACATTTCGATAATTCAATTTCTTAATTTTGTGGAGAGCTTCTCTTAGGGCAATGGCTTCTGCATGCTTCCAAGACTACCTAACTTAGGGGAATCAATTGATGTGAAACCCTTAAAGATATATCTCCCACTTGAATCATGCAAAGTCCAACTAATACCCCCGCTCTACTATTTTGTTTTTTTGTTTGGTTTATATAAAACAAATTATTAGGTAAAATATTTATAAATATATATTTTAAATTTAGGAAAATTATTTTTATAAATACGAAAACTAAAAAATAAGTTTTACACCTTTTGAAAATAATTGTGGTACTTTTGCAAAATAAACTATATTATTTTTAAAAAGAAAATTTTTGTGGTACTTTTTTTCAAAAAGAAAATATATTGTATTTTGAGAATTTTTGTAAAATTTAATACTACTTAAAAAAAGGGAAAAAGTATTAAGGGGGAGGTATTGGTTTAGAATTTAGAACGAATTTTAATGACTTTATGTTTTTAAAAATCTTGCTGATTTTTAAAATCATAGAAAATTAGAAAGTAAAAATGAAGGATTCTATAAGAGATTGTTTATGAAGTTATTTTAAATCTTGCTGACTTGTTTTTCCTAATCTTGTAAAATCTTTTAAAATTTTTCTATTTGAGGAAAAAGTTTTCATGACTTTTGTTATGAAGGAAACTAGGAGATACCCCGTGCTTTAAGCACGGATCAACATTTTTTAAAAAAATTATAATATAATAATAAAATTTATTGTCATATATTTTAAAAAAGGTTTTTTTGTTTGAGATAATATTTATTTTTAATTGTTCTGTAAATCTATTAGTCTATTTGAATACTAAGTATTTTGGAATATTATAATATTTTATTTTTGACGTATATTACAGTTGTATATTGTTTGTTTATTGTATTTGAATCATTATTTTGTGAAATATAAAGTTGTAATTTAATATTATAATTGTGAGCAAATAAAAATTATTAATTTATCATCTATATAAATTTAGTTTTACCAACCCGCCAATGTGGAAATTAATACATACATTTTTCATGGATTGATTAATATATTTTCGTTTTTAAAAATTCAAATCACAACAAATGAAGAAAAAATATGTACTTTATTAATCATAAGTATTATATGAAAATTCCAAACAATTTGTAAATAAAATAAAATAAAGATGATAGGAGAATCATATTTTGAAATCTTAACAAATTTTTTGAAATTTAGTTATTAAAATAATTATATTGTATATTTGGATATAAAATCTTAGTTTTTAAAATTCTGATTGGTTTATATATTTAAAAAAAATATTTAGTAATTTCGTCCATAATTTATTAGAGAGAGAAAATATATTTTTCTAGATTTTTTTATATTTGATTTGTGAGTGTTTTTATTTTTTTTAATTAATTATATATATTTAATTAATTAATTAAGCTTAATTAAATTTTTGTAATGACAACTGAATGTAATTTTTTACACATTTTAAGGTTAGTTTTATATTTGTACTTCCCAATTAATATAGTAGGATGATATAAAATCCTAAACCAATAACACAAAATTTGAATTCATTAACAAAAAGATTCTTTTGTTTTATTTGAATAACATAAAACTTTTAATGACTTTATAAAACTCTTAATCCAATAATAATAGATTTATCAAGATTTTAGATAACTTTTTATAAATCCATAACCAATAACACCAAATTTTTAAGAGAAATACCCTAAAATAGCACTTTTTTAAGTTTTTCTTCCAAAACTAGCACCCATGCTCAACTTTTCCAAATATAGCATTTGTGATATTGAGTATTAACTTATTATCTTAAATACTAAAATGTATTATTTTAAAATTCCAATTCACGATTTTAAAATTTTCCGACGAACCTTGTTTTGAGTCTTCCGATCTGAGATCTCAGTTTCTAAGTTCATCCTCATCAATTTCTAAGAGATGCGCCAGAACGATTCGTTTGTTCAATTCACCGTACTCCACCGCTTTAGCCGCTACAACCTCCGCCTTGCAAGAATAACCCGACATGTATTTCGGACTCACGACGAGACTCTCCTCCTAATCGAATCATACAAAGAGAGAGGGTATGGAATTGATCGTGGTCCTCTCAAATCAATCCACTGGGAAGAGACCACCATCGTCGTCTCAGCTCGTTCTAGCATTGGAGACAAAGAAGCTTAGATACGGAGAAACTGAGCGAGAGCCTTAGCAGCGGAGATGGTGGTGATAGGCGGAGAAAATGAGCGATGGTGGTGAGACAACGATGGAGATGGAGATGGTGGTGAGAGGCGGAGGAACAACGATGGAGATGGTGGTGAAAGGCGGAGGAAATGAGCGAGAGCCGTAGCAGCGGAGATTAGAGCTTTTGCTGAGAGAGTTATGGTAATGGAGAAGAAGATGATGAAATATGTGATGGAGACAATGAAGCTTTGTAAATAGATGAAGTTAAGAAGGATTGATTTGATTAAAGCTTCTCAAGCTCAACTTCTTCAGTGTCTCAACTCTTCATTTGATTCTTCTTTCTAACTAGAACAGATTATTAATTAAGCCAATAAAACAAAAGATGATGCTATAGTGTTGTTGCAGACAAAAAAAGTGTTATGGGACGCAATGTGAACTTTTTTTTAACCACAAGAGATGAAGATTAGAAGGATTGATTTGATTAAGACTACTCAAGCTTATTTTATTTCGTTTCTCAACTATTTATGCATCTAATGCTTACAATTTTTCACAGAACATACAACTTGGAAATCCAAAGTAGCCCATGTAAATGTTGGTTTCATATATTTAGGAAGACTTTCTGATCGTCTTCCTAAACATTATGAAATATTTCCTAAACTTAGAAAAACATGTTTAAAATCTCTTTAATTATCTTTTTTCTTAATGTATTACAAATTACTCCATTAATAAGGGTAATGTATCAAAGACCCACCAATGTCCTAACTTTATGAAGGCATTCCAAAATTTCAATAAGTTTTTCCTAAATTATTAGTAAGGGGTAATCTTTTTTCATGAAGGTTTTCCTGAAACTCGAGAAATCTTTCCTAAATATATGAGAATCCTTCATGAATTTAAATAAATGTTCTTATAATCTCTTTTTTATGTTTTGCCTCAAATCTATCACAACTTACTCCATTAATGAGAGTAATAATCTATCAAAAGCTTACCTTGGTCTAATACAATACTCAATGGTCATGCTTTTGAATTTTTAGGGGTTGTATGCTCTGTTTTTGTTTTTTTTCTTTTTTGACAAAGGTCTTCATGAAATTCAAGAAATCCTTCTTAATTTTTTTGGCATCCTTCCTGAATGTTTGATTTAGGGAGGTCGTCCACAATATTATGAAGTTCTTCCTAAATTTTCAAATCAAGCATGTAACTCCTCCAATTAAGCCAATAAGAATGACACAACGATATGCATGCATCTTGTGTCATCTGCAACATGACATAGCTTAGAGAAATCTTTAACCCCATTTCCTGAGACAAAAATTGAAATCAATGAACAAATTTCAGAAAAGTTTTCATGAATTCTCAACAATGCTTCCTTAATTTTCAAATGTGACTGAGAAACACATCAATACACTAGGAACAAACAATAAACATGTAACAATCAAAATTATTAAATCCTAAACCATCGCAACTTTCCCTACTAACACAAAAAAAAAAAAGTGAAAAGGACTCTCCCTATTACATTTAATAGAATTCTACTTCGTTGAAAGAGGAAATTGAAGTGAAGCTAGTGATTAGTGTCTACAGGGCAGTACAATGTACACAACCTTGAACATGAAATTTTATATTTGTATCCTATGAAATCATATAATCACTACTACTAATGCTTTGGTTTTATTAGCAAGAAAAAAAACCTCACCACTCTAACTTTCTTCAAAGCTACAACCTTGTACACATTACTATACGTTCCTTACCCAATCTAATTCATAATTAATATCAAAACTTTACATCATTTAATTAACCCAAAAAACAAAAACTTTCTAATTTAAAGACCTGAGCTTTTAAGGTACCTTCTCGAGCTTTTCATATGAGGTAGCACGACAAAGTGTTAAGTTTTTGATTGAATCGCCATAAGCAGCAATAAGCCATGGAGGCCATCCTTCTGAGTCGAACGGAGACTAATACCCAAACGGTGAGATGAGCCGACGGAGATTGAGACCTGTGAATCTTGGGCTATCTCGTCTCTCTGAACCAGAGCTCGAAGATCTCTCCGACCCTTAGATTCATGTTTTTCATTGACTTAGACTTGATGACTTACAGATTCGATTGGGTTTGCCGGTGGAACGTCGTCTGCAAATGAATTTGGAATCGGTGGAGAGAGAGAAGTGAGAGAGAACAAGATTGTTGCAATCTCACGATTTTGATTTTTTATAATTTTATTAATATTTTATTTTGATAATATATAAATTGTGCTAGTTTTGGAACTTTTTAGTATGTATGCTAGTTTTGGAACAAAAACTTAAATTAGTGCTACTTTTGAAAAGCTTTCAATTTTTAAAAATTTTTAAAAGTTTGATTGAATAACAACATATTTACATAACTTTTAAATTTTTTTCTAAATCCTAAACCAATACACCCCTAACACCGGTATAGAAAATAAATAAAATCCCCTGGAACTGAGAAAAAAAAAAATTCACGCCGGTCAATTAAACAAACAACTTCGCCGTCGTCGTTTGCTGCTAGTCTTCCTCGCTTCTATCGCAAACTCAATCAAATAATCCCAGTAAGCTTCTGCGATCCTCCTCTTACTCCATTCCAAGGTACGACTCGATCTCGTTCTATTGAATAGAATCTTTAAACTTAAACCTATTCAGGATTTAATCGGGATTAGTCGGGATCTTAAATAATTGCTTCCAAGTTGATTTTGATGATGTTAAAACCGATGATTGTTCTGTTCGCCTCTGAATAAGTTTGATTTGAATGTTTACAGATAAAGGACTTTGAAGCTTTTGATTTGATGGAAAGCAACGGAAGAATCCATCCATCTCATCATATGAGGCGTCCGCTTCCTCCAGGTCCCGGCGGTATTGCGCATCCGGAGGCTTTTGTTGGTCACGGTGCTATGCCGCCGCCTTCTGCTACTCAAGGTGTGTTTCCTTCTTACAACATGTTGCCTCCACATGAAGTTATGGAGCAAAAATTCGTGGCACAACATGGGGAACTGCAGAGACTTGCTATAGAGAATCAGAGACTTGGTGCAACTCATGGTAGTTTAAGACAAGAGCTAGTTGCAGCGCAGCACGAATTACAGATGTTGCAGGGTCAAATTGGGTCGATGAAGTCTGAGAGAGAGCAACGGATGAGGGGTCTTGCTGAGAAAGTTGCGAAAATGGAGACTGAGCTTCAGAAGTCCGAGGCTGTGAAGTTGGAGTTGCAACAAGCACATGCTGAGGCACGTAGCTTGGTTGTGGCGAGGGAGGAGCTTATGTCTAAAGTGCATCAGTTGACTCAAGAACTTCAGAAAGCTAGTTCAGATGTGCAGCAAATACCTGCTCTGATGTCTGAACTTGAGAGTTTAAGACAGGAGTACCAGCAGTGCAGGTATTTATTTCTTAGTTAATATGGTTGTAGAATTTGAAAAGTAACGCTTAGGATTGTAGGAATGGAAGTTTCTAATATCTTAGGCTCTTGACACTCTTTCTATAGCTATTGAGTTTGTCAGCCTTTGTATCTTCCTCTTCTGAAGGTCGTGATAACTTTATTTTATATGATTCTGCAGGGCAACATATGATTATGAGAAGAAATTTTACAACGACCATCTCGAGTCACTTCAGGCAATGGAGAAGAACTACATGACTATGGCTAGGGAAGTGGAAAAACTTCAAGCACAGTTGATGAACAGTGCAAATTCAGACAGAAGAGCCGGTATTAAGCTATACATCTAGTTTCTATTCTATTTAGCTTTTTTTGGTCCACAAATTTTTTTCAGTATGTTAAGATTTGTATCTGTCAATCATATGAAGGTGGCCCTTATGGTAGCAACATAAATGCTGAAATGGACGCTTCTGGGCATCAGAGTGGAAACAGTTACTATGACGATGCTTATGGTCATCAGGTGCGTGAGTTTCTCTTTACAAGCCTGTTTAACTAGCTCGGCTATATGCCACAAATGTGCACTCCCGCACTGAGACCCGCTGTAGTTTGCAAAATTTATACCCTTAGATCTTTACGACAGTATAACTAAAAGGATGTGGGGCTCTAGATTTTATCAAAACTTTCCACATTATTGACCTGCCTACCTTGGATAAGATCGAAATGTGCTTGAGCTATATATGTTTTGTTACTTTTGCAGGGATATATTCCTCAACCAGTTGCTGGTAACGCAACTGGACCAAATCCAGTTGTTTCTGCATCTCAATACCCTTATCCAGGAGTAACTCAGCCAGGGTACTACCCTCCAAGACCCGGTTACAACTTCCCAAGAGGACCCCCTCTAGGTTCATATGACCCAACAACAAGGTTGCCCGCAGGACCATACGGCGCTCCATTCCCACCTGGGCCATCGAATAATACTCCGTACGGGTCAGCTGCAACAGCCGGTGCACACGGAAACCCTAGTCGCAGATGAAGCCATCAGTACATAATATAATATATAATAACTCACCAGCTATATATTCCTCTAACTGTGGAATCGTTGCCGGTCTGGATAATTTATGGGTAAAGAGAAGTTGGTACAGTGGTGAACTTTTGAGTGCTATTATCTGTTTTCTTCAAGTTTTGGTGGCGTTTAATTGTGATACTAAAGAGATGTAAAAAAATCGGAACAAAGAAGATACATTTTTTGTTCGTTCTTTCACCAATTCTTTTGTCAATATGTTTCAGTCAGATAAAAGAGTTTACAAATGTATCTATAATTGAATTTACCTGTCCATACATAGTAATCTCTAGTTTAACTTTTACTCTGAATGAAACACGAAGTACACACTAATGCTTTGATTGGAGGCAGTGGTCAAAACAAACAGATTTCTTAGTCTCAAGACTATCAATATGAATATTAAATAAAACCGATCCAATTGACAAACAGATTTATTCGTCTCAACCGTCGCAATTATTCGAATTTTATTATACTCGAAAAATATGATAATTTCTAACAATATTATTATGACTACAACAAAATTTTATGCATATCGAAATCCATTTATAAATGGGAGGCTGACAAAATGATGCGTATCTAAGAATTTGTGAAGCCATCAAAAATCACTTTTTTACTTAAAAAAATTTGATTTCGATGTGAAGAACCTAACCGCAGCTGTTTCGATGTGGATCTAGGACCGTTAGATTTCCGGTTCGTCTGTCTCCACCACCTACTAGTTCCCTCCGACGATGTTCTCGTGTCTGCTCATACGACAGCCTCTTCCCAACACTGTGTCTCAAACCAGGATTGGTTGGCTTTCTCGGGTTTTACACCCGAAGATTCATATTGGTGCATGAGGTCAATCTCTTGCTTTGCTGTTGGTGTGTCACCTTCTGTCACTTTCAACGGGGAGAAGAGGATCATCTCGACAGCTTCCTCCCTGCGGGAGAGATCAAAGAAATATCATCTTCAACCATTCCACGCCTTCTTCTTTGCATCCGATTCCGAACTCACCTACGCATCTGGTGCCACCTATGCTGCTATCCCCAAATACGAACCCAGTTCTCCCAGATCTGCTGCAAGAATCATCCTTCCTTTAGAGTTTTTGATTATGCAAATTTTCAGAAAAAGCCTCTCTCAGTCGAGGGTGAAACCGGCTCCAACATCCGGGAAAGCTTTTTCAACGATCTTTCTTTCCCGTCCGGCTAGCAACCGCTTCTTTCTCGGCGTTAAGAAAGAGCTGTGGCCTACTCTTCAACCCACTTTGTCTTCACCGGCCAGTTCCTTCTAAGTTTATGTCTCACTTGGTGTGAAGAATGTCATCGACCTCGCTCCAACTGCTGGTTCATGCCTCTGTTGAAGCTAAGTTTCGATATGGTGAGCTCTTCACCGGTGGAACAGCCATATCGAATGTCAACCTTTTTAACAAGGCCAGATCTGAGGCCGGTGATGAAACCCATGTTACCTCGGTTGATTCTGTCTCACCATTCTCATCGGTTGAACATCGGGAACCAGTTGGTGAATTCAAGAGCTCCAACTTTAGGGTGGGCCTCTATTGTAAATTATTTGGCGTGGGATAAGGATGGTTTAGTAAAGAAGAAAAGTTTAAAGCCCATTATAATTGGCCAATTTGTAATAATTTCCTCATTAATTGAGAGATCACTTATACAATCTTCCTTTACGGAATACTTATTCTTGCAATGTTATTTATTAAACCACGGTCTAAGGGTACTATTGCAAGAGCTTAGAATCAATCGTTTCGAAGGTAGTATGGTGGGGTTTTATTCTCCCTCCGGAACTAATAAATGAGGATAATAGCATGGAATTGCCAAGGGGCGGGAGCCAAATTGACTCGTCGTCGACTGCGTGAGTTGTGTCGGATATACTCACCAGGTTTTTTATTTCTGTCGGAAACAAAAAATGACAAGTTTTATCTGCAAGACGTGCAAGCGGATCTAGGTTTCGATAACCTTCAAACCGTCGAGCCTGAAGGCACTAGCGGCGGTTTAGCTTTACTGTATTCGAATGATTTTCCGGTAAAGTTTTTGTTATTAGATGATCGGTTAATCGACATCGAAACTATTATCAATGGAAACCGGGTCTATATGTCATTTATTTATGGTGACCTTGTCCTTGCAAATCGCGATTATGTGTGGGAAAGACTAATGCGTATTGGAGTTTCGAGATCCGAGCCTTGGTTTATTATTGGGGATTTCAACGAAATAACAGGGAATCACGAAAAAAGAGGGGGAAAAAAAAGATCGGAAGCCTCCTTTCTACCTTTCCGTGCTATGATTGATTCATGTGGTCTTATTGATTTTCCTTACCAAGGAAATCAATTTTCATGGATTGGTCAGCGGTCAAATGGTAAGATTCGGTGTCGCTTGGATAGAGCCATGGGAAATGAAGAGTGGCACAATTTATTTTCCCACACTAATGTGGAGTATATGAAGATGTGGGGGTCGGACCATCGTCCCCTCCTTGCATCTATTCTTACACGTCCAAAAAAAGTTTTTGAGAAGGTTTATGTTTGACAAGCGTTGGATAGACAAGCCAGGCCTCAAAGAGGCGGTGGTAGATGGATGGGGAGGGGACGACAATTCTGTCGAACGATCCATCTTGAAAAAAATTCAAAATTGTAAAAGAGCAATCTCCATTTGGAAGAAAAATAATCAAACAAACTCAGAGAAGCTGATTAAGGAACTTCAAGAAAAGATTGATGAGGCCTATGGAGATGATCAAGCATCGTCGGAAACTCTCCTCAACCTAAAATGGCGGCTCTGCGAAGCTTATAGGGAAGAGGAAGCATATTTGGCTTGAAGAAGGAGATAAAAATACAAAATTCTTCCATGCATCCACAAAACAAAGGAGGGCAAGGAACAAGATCACTGGCATCCTTACTCAACTTGGAGTCTGGGTTGATACAGAAGAAGGAATAGAAAAAGTAGCTGTTGAGTATTTTGACAATCTTTTTTCATCCTCGAATGCGAGCGACCCTACATTGGCAATTAAGGACGTACCTACTCTGGTCACACCTGCCATGAACGAGCATCTCACGAAAGAAATCTCAGAAGAGGAGGTCAAACGAGCTTTGTTCTCCCTGAATCCAAGAAAAGCTCCAGGACCGGATGGGATGACTGCCTTGTTCTTCCAAAAATTTTGGGAAACCATAAAAGGCGATCTCACAAAGATGGTGAAGAACTTCTTTAGCTCCGGAATTTTTGATGGCAAGCTAAATGAAACAAATATTTGTTTAATACCGAAAGGAGAACGACCTCGTGAAATGTCAAAATTTCGCCCTATTAGCCTGTATAATGTGAGCTATAAGGTGATCTCAAAAATTTTGAGTTTACGACTCAAGAGGCTCTTGCCGGAAATTATATCCGAGACCCAATCTGCCTTTGTAGCAGGAAGATTAATCACAGATAATATCCTCATAGCTCAAGAAAATTTTCATGCCCTCTGTTCCAACCAGGCCAACAGAAAGAAATTTATGGCAATAAAGACGGACATGAGTAAAGCTTATGATAGGGTGGAATGGAATTTCCTTAGAGCCTTGATGGAAAAAATGGGCTTTGATCAAAAATGGGTAGGGTGGATAATGCAATGCATTACTTCTGTCTCCTACCGTGTTCTGATCAATGGGAATCCCAAGGGACGAATTCGACCAACCCGAGGAATTCGTCAAGGGGACCCAATTTCTCCATATTTATTCATACTTTGTACAGAGGCACTAATCGCTCAAATTAAGAACGCCGAAAAAGAGGGGAAGATCCAGGGATTACGTATCTCGAACGCGAGCCCACGGGTCTCCCATTTACTTTTTGCAGACGATAGTTTATTCTTCTGTAGAGCTGACCCTCAACAATGCAAGGAAATTTTTGATATAATCTGCTTTTATGGCGAGGCATCCGGACAAGAAATTAATTTTGCCAAATCATCCATAATGTTTGGAACAGAGGTCCCGGCCCATATACGACAGGAGATCAAATCTATTGTTGGGATATCACAAGAAGGAGGCATGGTACATACTTGGGTCTCCCTAAGAAGATTCATGGGTCAAAGGCACAAGTCTTTGCCTTCGTGAGGGAAAGACTCCATAAGAGGGTAAACTTATGGACATCAAAATCCCTATCAAAAGGAGGCAAGGAAGTCCTGATAAAATCAGTGGCACAAGCAATTCCGACATACGTAATGTCGTGTTTTCTCTTACGAAAAGGAGTATGCTCAAAATTAATTAGCTCGATTGCCAATTTTTGGTGGAGTAATAAAGCAGATAGTAAAGGATTACACTGGATCTCATGGGAACAAATGTGTAATAAACTTTCGGAAGGAGGGCTAGGCTTCCGCACACTAGGAGAATTTAATCTTTCCCTTTTGGCAAAGCAGCTTTGGAGATTGCTGCGATATCCAGACTCTCTCCTTTGCCGAGTTCTCAAAGGGAGATATTTTCGATATTGTAGCCCACTAGAGATAGAAGTATCAAATCGACCATCATATGGTTGGAGAAGCATGTTGGCGGCAAAACATGTCCTTTCCTATGGAATACGGAAGACCATAAGCTCGGGTTTTAACACATGCATCTGGACAGAACCATGGATCCCAGATACACCAGCGAGACCGCCACAAGGATTAACCAATGAGAGAAATCCTTTTATCTGTGTTAACACTTTGATCGATTTCAACACAAAAAGGTGGAAAATGGAGCGTCTTTGGGAACTCTTCCCCCCGAAAGAAATTACCCTTATTTTGGGAATTAAACCGAGTCTAATTGCGTCAAGAGATGGATATTCGTGGACCTTGAGAAAGTCTGGAAATTACACCGTTAAATCCGGTTACGAAGCCGCGAGAGCTATCTCTCGCCCTGTTTGCGACCTCCCTGTTCAGGGACCTAGTGTCACGCCACTTAAGGCGCAAGCATGGAAGTTAAAAACATCACGAAAGCTGAAGCATTTCGTGTGGCAATGTATGTCTGGGTGTTTGGCAACATGTCAACGCTTGCATTATCGCCATATTGGTTGAGATAAGGATTGCCCTAGATGTGGAGCGGAGGAGGAAACTATAAATCATATGCTATTTAGATGCCCCCCAGCACGTCAAGTGTGGGCTTTATCAACAATCCCTACTAATCCTATGGTGTTCCCCTCATCTTCCCTATATAGTAACCTTGATTTTCTATATGGGAGTGGTAAAGACTATGGTGCACTCGATCAAAATCTGCGTACATTTCCTTGGGTGATGTGGTACATTTGGAAGTCTAGAAATAAGAAAGTATTTGAAAATATCTCTGAATCTCCGCAAGATACAGTGGAAAAAGCTATCCGAGAGGAAGAAATTTGGAGAAGAGCAAATAATAGAGACGTAGCACCTGTGACAGGAGAAGAAGGCACACCGTTGACCCCAATTTCACAAGAATCCCTTGTATGTTGTATAGATGGCTCTTGGCATACTGAGGTGGATAGGAGTGGACATGGTTGGATCGCATCTATTGGTGATATAATCATGCACTTGGGGCTAATAGGATCGCGCAGAAGCCTGTCCCCTTTACATGCAGAGTTAGATACCCTGGTTTGGGCTATGAAGTGCTTATTAGCGTTGGATTTGGATAAAGTTCTTTTTGCTACGGATTGTTCAGACCTCCTAAGAATGACGTCTAATATCGAGGATTGACCGACCTTTTCATCCGAATTGAAGAATTTTACTCATTTCAGAGATAGATTTGCTAGTTTTAGTATTAGATATATTTCCCGAGAGGATAATATCCGTGCAGATAAACTTGCGAAATGTGCAAGAGCACGTGGTTTCTGTTTTTCCTATGTAAGCTCGTCGGTACCTATTTGGCTCTCTCTGGAATAGAGTCATTTCCGATAACTAAATATATGGGGTTTGATTGCCAAAAAAAAAAAAAAAAAAAAAATTTGATATTTTAAATGGGTGAATTTGCTGACTGACCAAACCAATAAAAGTATAGAAGAAAATAACCATATATTTGAAAAAATTAGGAAAGTAGGATTAGGGGTAGGGAAAATTACCAATTTAGTGTTGATAGGTGGTGGTTGATGGTGATGAAAGTGGCCAGAGTAGGTGGCCGGCGGAGGTGACCGGCGGAGGTGGCCGGCGGAGGTGGTCCGGCGGAGGTGGCCGGCGAGGTGGCTGGTGGAGGTGGTCCGGCGGTGGTCCGGCGGAGGTGGTCCGGCGGTGGTCCGGCGGAGGTGGTCCGGCGGAGGTAGACCGGCGGTAGTCCGGTGGCGGTCTGGCGGTGGTCCGGTGGCCGGAGATGGAGGCGGTCGGTGGTGGTGGCGACCGGAGGCCGATGGTCGGCGGTGGTGGTTTAGGGGAAAACTAAATCCTAAGGGATAATATATTGGGAACCCTAGGGGATGGTGGTTAAGAGGTGGAGGTGGTGCCGGCGGTGGTCCTGTGGCAGTCTGGCGGTGGTTCGCTGGTAGTCCGGCGGCGGTCCGGCGGAGGTGGTGGGTGGTTGATAGGAGGTAGAGGAGTTGGTATTAGTATTGAATCAAGAGTAAAATTGTATATATTGTAGATTATATAGTGTGTATAATATTTATATGGTTAGAGTAGTTAGATAGTTAATTATAGTCTTTTTTTGAGCTTTGTGTGCCAATTTCCCATTTTAAATTCCCGCCAGACTCCCATCTAATTTTCGCGTCTCCTTTCTTTTAGCTAATTTGGCTTCCATTGTTACACAGACCAGAGGAGAGAAAGAGTAAAATATAGAGGCAAACGAAGGAGACATAATTCCCAAGACAAAGAGAGATAATTGCAGCAGATTCGTATCAATTAGACAAGGTAATAATTCTCTTCAAATTAAGAAAATTGCAATTTCTAGGGTTCCACTGTTCGATTTCTGTAAAAGGGGGTTTTGATTTCTCGATACAATTGCCGTAAATTAAGTTTAGGGTTTCGCGATTCTTACTTATTAGGTTAATCTAATATATGTTTCATAGCTCTGATTCTCTCGGCGATGTTGGGGTTGTTGCACTCCCAATTTTGGTTTCATGTCGAAAGTTTCAATTTTGTTGTAGCTTTTGTTATTGTAGGATATGGAAAATGTGGTTGCAACTGTGAGTGGTTACCATGGATCTGAGAGGTTCAAGCTCATCAAGCTTATTTCACATTCTGGAGCAAGTTATGTTGGAGCAATGTCAAGATCCATTACGCACTTGGTTCGTGTGGATTGTTCTCTGTCTTTTATGAGTTTTTAACTACTATGGAGAAACAAAGGTCATACCCTCTTTTTGTTGTATTGTGTATGTTGTGTAGGTGTGTTGGAGATTCGAAGGGAAAAAGTATGATCTTGCAAAGAAGTTTAATACAGTAGTAGTAAATCATCAATGGGTTGAAGAATGTGTGAAGGAAGGGAGACGAGTTTCTGAGACGCCTTACATGTTTGAAAGGTTTTGCTTATTGTTGCTCTGTTTTCGTATATGACTTTGTGTAGGTTAGCTTCTCGGTTTACTAAATGATGATTGATAAAGCCTTAACTTTTTCAGTGGGGAAGAGGTTGGACCTTTGATGATGGAACTTCCCGCGGTATCAGGGGAAGCTAAAGTTACTAAGAAAGTGAATAAGGCTACCGAAACTTTTGATAAATACTTTAATAATGGTGAAGAAAGCAGGAGGGGATCCACTTCTGAGCTTGCTACTTGGATGGATTCTGTCTTGTTGAAAGAGGTAATACTCGTTCTCTTCTTATCTATATGCATTAGATACAAGCAGAATCTAGAGCTCTAACTACAGATTTTAATTCTATAGCTTCCATCTATCAGTTTAGTATTATTGAATTTAGTATTAGTACAATTCTTTGCTTCTGTATGATTTGCGAGAGAGAGACGGGGTAATACCGTAATAATAATATACTCGTTAGGTTTAGTTTCATATTGTGATGTAGCTACAAAGATTAGCAATAGGTGGTTGGAATGTTTGACTCAGCGCAAATGAAAATGCTTACTTGCATGTCCTGTGTCATTTAAGAGACAGACGTGGTAATAATATATACTCATCAGGTTTAGTTTCATATTGTGATATAGCTACCAAGATTAGCAATAGGTGGTTGGAATGTTTGACTCAGCGCAAATGAAAATGCTTACTTGCATGTTCTGTGTCATTTAAGAGACAGACGTGGTAATAATATATACTCATCAGGTTTAGTTTCATATTGTGATATAGCTACCAAGATTAGCAATAGGTGGTCACTGTGGAATGTTTGAATTGCATCACTGTTCTGTGTATGGTCTATAATAACTTTGGTAGTTTCTGTCCCTGGTCTTTAGCAAAATACAGAAGCAAACAGACAGTCAGTGCGATTGAGAACAAAGAGGCCGAGTAATATTTTTGAAGACAAGGAAAACACTGGCGTGGCGGAATCTTTAAGGAAAGGAAAGAGGCGGTTAGTACAGCAACGCTTGTGCAGAAACCTTATCGACCTTGAATCTGATGAGGAATCTGATAATAGTTGGCTTGACAATTCTGACAAGAACCGAAATAAGACGCAGGATACTAGAGAGCCTGATGATGAAAATGTGAGGGAGTGTGTTTTCGAACCAGGAGAAACATCAGCTCTTCGGCATCCTGGAGACTCTGCAACACAAAACTGGGACGTGGATGAAATAGAAGAGTCTGAGAATTGGAGTCATTCAGCTTTTTTTAAACGTCCGAGAACAAATAGTACAGAGAGAAAACTGCAAGATGATGTGTCTGACTACAACAAAACTGATTCAAGAACAGAAGAGACAGAAGCAACTGAGAAGGCTCCTGCACAGGTTTCTTGTATCATATGCTGGACCGAGTTCAGTTCCAGTAGAGGCATTCTCCCTTGCGGCCATAGGTTTTGTTATTCGTGCATCCAGAAATGGGCAGACCGTTTGGTGAGTTTATCTTCTTCGCCTTTTCAAATGAACACTCTTACAATCCGGATATTGTAATTGATGCAAAAGCAATTATGAAATTACATCTGCAGGTTTCAGAAAGAAAGAAGACAACATGTCCATTATGCAAGTCCAATTTCATCACCATAACAAAGATAGAAGACGCTGGATCATCGGACCAAAAGATATATTCACAAACAGTCCCTGACCTATCTTCAACAAATAACACTCTTGTAGTACTCCCTGAAGAAGAAGAAAGAAGAGGCTTCAATGCACTGGTACTGCCTTCTCCCTGACTCTGGGAGAGTCTTTCTTGAGTTTGGACATATGTGCTCTTGATCTTGATAACAACATTCTTCTGCTTGTGTTTTTGTTTATGCAGGCTCGAGCTTCAGGTTGCAGCAAATGCTACTTGACTGAGCCAGAGGAGCTTCTTATAAGATGTCACCTCTGCAATTTCCGACGCATCCACTCTTATTGTTTAGACCCTTACCTGCTTCCTTGGACCTGCAAGCATTGCAATGATCTTCAGATGATGTACCAACGCCGTAACTATTAAATAAAAATATGACCATAACTTATGTCTTGCTTTTGAAATTATGAATGCTAACAATATCTCCCATTATTTATTTTCGTTTACATGAAATAAACTGAATTTTAATAGTACCAGACATAATCCAAGTAACTTTGAATTTAATACTACATATATAAGTGATTTTGCTTCTTCTTTTTTTTTTTTGGTTAAAAAAAAAAAAATTGATACTATACACAGATCGAACCATATGAAATTAAAACAAAAAAGGACTGTTGAAATAAATTTAATTAAAATTTCTTAAAATCCAATTGGCTAACCAAACTCAGTTTTAAAGACTAAATAAATTGCAAAAAGCAAATTTCGTGAAAAATAATTTCTTATAAAAAAGAAAACTCTTTTTCAGTACGATACCGTTTACTTATCACATCCCGCCACGACCCCACCACCCCAAAATAAAATACTAAAATTATTTATATATTTCTTTTTATTTGTCTGAAAAAAAAAACTCAAGTCGTCGCCTCTCTCTCTCTCGTTTTCATCTCCTCTCTAACCAGATCGCCTCCTCCAATCGTATTCTTCCTCCTCCTCGCAGATCCACCGTCCCAAAGAACAAAAAAAAAATCAGTACGTATATGTTCGATTTTGATTTTTGCTTCATTTCTATTGGTTGATTCATCTGTTTTCGATAGAAAAAATTCCACATATTCAAAACAGATTTACGCAATTTCCCCCCTAAGATTCCAGAACCTAATCCTCTCAGCTTTTTTTTTTTTTTTTTTTTGATTCTGGTGGTTTAGACTAAGGTATACATTTGGATCTAATGTTTTTGTTGTAGCTACTGGTGGATCCTCTCGAGTTATGGACTATCTTCCTGTAGAAGTAATTGGAAACATACTCTCACGTCTCGGTGGAGCTCGCGACGTTGTGATTGCTTCCGCCACATGTAGAAAATGGCGTGAAGCTTATCGTAAGCATCTCCAGTCCCTTACTTTCAATTCCGCTGATTGGCCGTTTTATCGAGATCTCACAACCAACCGTCTCGAGATCCTTATCACTCAAACCATTTTCCAAACCACGGGACTGCAAGGTCTTTCCATTGTGATGGACGATGCAAACAAGTTCTCCGCTGGTACGGTTATGGCTTGGCTTATGTATACTAGAGACACGTTGCGTCGTTTGTCTTATAATGTTCGAACCACTCCTAATGTTAACATTCTTGACATCTGTGGGAGGCAAAAGCTTGAGGATTTGGTTTTGGCTCATAATTCCATTACTGGTGTTGAACCTACTTTTCAGAGGTTTCCTTGTTTGAGATCTCTTTCGTTGAGTTATGTTAGCATTTCAGCTTTGGATTTGAATCTTTTGCTTAGTGCTTGCCCGATGATTGAGAGTTTGGAGCTTGTGAGTCTTGAGATTGCAATGTCGGATGCTCAAGTGACGATTGAACTTAGCAGCCCGACCCTGAAGAGTGTCTATTTCGATGGGATTAGCTTGGATAAGTTCATCTTGGAGGCTGATAGTATTGAGTTCTTGCATATGAAAGACTGTGTTCTCGAGCTTTTTGAGCTTATAGGAAACGGGACTTTGAAGCATTTCAAGCTTGATGATGTTAGTGTGATTCATCTTGATATCATGGAAACTTCTGAAAGCCTTGAAGTTGTTGATGTTAATCACTTTACAATGGTTTGGCCAAAGTTCTACCAGATGATCTCAAGATCACAGAAACTTAGGAAACTCCGTCTCTGGGATGTGGTCTTTGATGATGACGATGAAATCATCGATCTCGAGTCCATTGCCGCTGGTTTCTCTCAACTGACACATCTTTCATTAAGCTACGACCTCAAAGATGGAGCTGCTCATTACAGTTTGCAAGGGACGACTCAGTTGGTGAACGTGACTCTGCTGGAGCTCGGATGGACCGTGATCAATGATGTTTTCTCAATCTGGGTTGAGGAGTTGCTGAGAAGATGTCCGAATCTGAAGAAGCTCATCATTTTTGGGCTTGTCTCAGAAACTAAAACACAAGGAGATTGTCAAATTCTGGCTACATTCACATGGTCCATTGTTCAACTCATGAGGAAATACATTCACGTCGAGGTACAATTCGAGTACGAGTAAACGTTTCTTCTTCTCGATGTTATTGAAAACAAGTTGAAACATGTGTAAAAAGATTTGAATTTTGGATTTTTTTTAAAGCCTTTCTGAACTTAATGTGAATATATCTTCATTCTCTGTTCCTTGCTTTGTTTCCAAAACTCGCTTGATGAAAAACTGAAATTTTTTTTGCATGGAACTGGATCTAAACCAGACTGACCCCGAACTAGAACAGCTGTTCAGTGTACGTTAGTTTTCAATTTGCAACCCAACCCTACAAAAGTTTTGCAATTGAATTCTGAACCATCAAACTTTTAAAACTTAGTTTAGATCCAATTTCGTGTTATAGGTAAAATCCACGTAAACCGTTGTCTCATTTTTTACCAACACAAACATTTTAACTTCAGCAGTTTGTCGATTAAACAAAAAAAAATTTGTTCCAAGCTATAAACATTCATAAATGTTATCTGTAGTAAATACGTTAAGGACAACGAACTATATACAGAACCTTACACATGTTTAATGGTTTTGTTTCGTTGTTTGCAATACTCATTCAAAGCCTTAGTTAAACACGCATAATTTGATGTAAGAACATCTATAGCTTCAAAGCTTAACAAGGAGGAAAATATATAGCTAAGACGTTTTTATTAATAATCTTTTAAAAAAGTTGGAAAATACAATTACATGATTGAGCCGAACACAAACGTTTGACTCTTTGTTTAGGGAATTAAAGATATTTCTTATTGAGAGATTCAGTTGAGTTATTATTGCATACAAAGAGACGTTTTTAACCATAGTTTCCATTTCTCGAAAGTGGTTAAATTAATCGTCATACGATCACATGGGGTATTAGGCAACACGTATTCGTATAATTCTGTGGGGTCTTAGGCTGTTGAAATTAAGATTTATCTGGTTAGGGGCACAAGGTAAACGTTTGTGTGGTTTTAAACAACTCTTTCGATTGTTACTAAATCTAAATATAAGTTGTTAACATAAAACAGTGAATTGGACTTTTTGGACAGAGGTTACAGTTTTTTTTTTTTTTTTTTTTTAATTTTTTTTTTATAAGTGTTATGGGCTGCAAAATCAAAGTTTATGTAGTTATATGAATAGTTTCCATATTGTATGTGGTTTGTGATTCAATTGCAAAATATTTCGGTGGGACTGCATAGCAAAATCAATGTCTTTGTGTAGTAGTTACATTGTCATGCCGACTAAAAAAAGAAAGAAAAAGAAATAAGAAGAGATCTTAATTTGTCATAAGATTACACAATGTTTGGGAAAGAGAAGAGATCTTCTTAGCACACTCCAAGTTGATCTCTTTCCTAAAGTGAACCAACTGTTTAATTTGCATTTCTCCTTATGCTTCACTTGCTCTTCAAGGTTAGTAATGAAGAAAATTATCTGAATTTTTATTTACCCTTTTTAAATACACTAAAATATTCTCTTTCTAATTAATTAGTTTAAATTATAAGGATAAAAAAAAAGAATTTAATCTTTAAAACTGCATTGCAAACATAAAATAACATTCTTTTCGTAACAAAAAAAATGTCAAAATGACATTCTTTGTGAAATAGAGGAAGTATTATCTAAGGACTGATTTCTATACAATCAAATATTTGAAACTTGTTAACCTTTCATTTCCTTCATTTTTTAATTCTTGTTTAAAAATTAATAAAATTATACCAGACTAAATTGCATGATAAATGGAGTATTCTAGTCAGGTCCGGTCTGCGATAAGGCAAGTAAAGCATATGCTTTATGCCACACAATATTTAGTAAAACATTAAGGCCACATTGTCGAAGTGTTATTGGTCTAGTGGTACTAAATTCTAGATATTACTTATAACCATTACACAGTTTTGAAGTTACCCTGCTTCGATTCCACATGTTACCATTTTTTATTTTTTGTTTTTTTAATTTTCTTTTTCCTCTCTTATTTTCCAAAATCGTCTCCCATCCTTTACGCACTTTTCTTCTACTATTTTTCTTATTTTTTACTTCATTCTTTTATTAATCACATTTCACACTTGCTATTTTTAAACAAAAATTGTAATATATTAATGAAAATAGAAAACAAACAAATAAATATAAACTAATATATATATATATATATACAACTTGAAAAATATTACTAACACACCTTTTCAAAAATATATATATTATATATATATATTACTTATATATATATATATTACTAAAACAAAATAATTTTTTAATAATTATGTAAAGTTTCACAATTTTAAATAATTTCACTTTTATAAATTTGTTTTAGGCCACATAAACTATCGGACCTGCAGTGATTCTAGTTTTAAAAAATGAGATGGTACCAAGCTAAAAATAATATGTGCACTCAACTAAGCTTACACCGAGGAAGACCGACTCAATTGACACATGATGTGTCGCACATCTATCTCTCCCTCTCACAAAACTTGTGGATTTTGTATAACCAACATATCATGTGAACAATATTTAGCTGATGACCATTGAATTTTCCTTTTCATGTGCCTTGAAGTTTCCAATATCTTCTTCATTTTTATTATATATATAAAACATAGATTTGTTGTCTTCTTCCCCAAATATGGAGCTTGCATTGGTTTTGTTAGGTGCATGTAAGGTGGAGTAAATGGTAAGCTTTTGTCCTCACACTGTGTTTGTTTTTGTCATTAATGAAAGGCTAATTGTCCTCACACTGCTGGATCTTAGTGTTGTGTAATATTATTCTCTATCTCTTGTCCTTTTTATACAGTCGGGGACCTATTTGCCATGCCTTGTTCCATTCCAAGACAGCTTCTTGAATCCTAGCTAGTACTATTAAATACATAACTTTATATATATTGATAACTGCTACTGACACTAAATGCCCAATTCCCCAATCTTAAGTCTGTTTTTGTAAGACATGAAATGCAACTATTTGGGAATACTAGTTTAACATGTTGTTAATTATAATTTAAACTGGTAATTAGCTACCATTGAAAATATTTGAATAAATTCCAAAATTGAATTCTTGAGTAAATGTCTTAACGTTTATATATATATATATATATATATAATTAAAAGAGAGAGAAATAGAGGATTTGGTATGTAAAATTTGGTTTGTAGTAATGTATAGGCATGGGCATGCATGTCTCGTCACCTACTTAAAGAAACATCTATTATGTCTCAACCTCTTTTCTAGGTTATGAAGAGTCAATTACATAACGACACCACTTATGTCAAATTGTTTAAGCTAACATCAACCTTTCTACTAATCGAAAAAGAACTTTGTAATTGTTTACTTTATTTCCCTTCAATATAAGCCACAAATTATACATCACACATGATTATTATTATTATTTTTTTTTTTACATAATGGATCTTTAAGAACTACTTAATCTTTTATCTCTATTTCTATTTGTAGAGTAATAGATTGAAGCAGTGTTTCTTCCGTTTTCGTGTTTCTTCAATGATAAAGTTTTTAAGTTAATCGATCTATCACTTGTATCATTATGTAGTAATAAAACTGATCTTAGCTCGAGAAAGATTATATAGATCAACGACCTTAATACTAATTTACAAACACCGGCGTTTGGTATGTCAATTAATTAGTACTAATATATTATGACTATTCTTTTGAAATTAATTTTTGTTAGGTTGAGATATATACACCAGATGCACTGACAACAATACATAACAAAAGCTAGACAAATCTGTGTTCTTTTTTTTTTTTTTGTCGGCAATAAATTTATATCTAGATTGTGATACAAATTTCGTTCTTAAAACAAAAATATAAATATATATATCGTGATATTTTACCATATAAATAGGAGAAATTATGAAATGAAATTTCAAAGTGTTTGTTGAACAACACATCACAAAGGTTTCACGAATATGTATATATAGAAGACATGATACTGACGTTGGAAAGAAACCCATATAACAACTTTCATTTATGTGATCGTTTATTCGTCTAAGGAATTATTCTTTTTATTTATTTTACGAACTTTGAGCATAAGAAACATTACATTTGTAGTTCTACAAATTTTAGACTAATAAAAGACATAGAGAATGAAACAAATATTAAAAGAAAAAGTGAACTTTATTGTTCAGAAAGCATTAAAATTGTGTATATATATATTTTTTTTATGGTTCCGAAAGGTCAATGACTCAACTTTAGTTGTTTCTCCACATGCACAAAATTCTGAATTGAAATATCATTGTATCTCCCAAATAAAATGAGAAACGTAACTTGGCTAAATTTGTATTTCAACTTTAACCAAAAGAAAAAATAATTGTATTTCAACAATAAAAACATTTTCTTATGTTTTTTCCCCAAAAATAACAGTAGGCAATTCTATAATATGGTTACGGATATAAAGGTAGTTCCTTAATATAGTAAACTTGGACAAAATTAGTATATAAGACTTTTTTTATATAGTTAATATTCATATTTACGTCTAAACTGTACTTTTCTTTTAATTAGATGCAATGCAACTAATTAGAGCATTAATTATGACTATTAATATATTGATGTAATCACCTAATCATCATTTTGCAAAAGATAAGATCCATCACATCACACATATATAACCTTTTCATACATACATACATACACACGTACAATTTTTAGATGGATATGTATAAACAGATGCGTTATGCGTACACGCAAATACATATGTGTTTATCTATGTATGAATATGTTTTGAATGTTAAAAAGATGATATCAGAAAGCATAAGTTCTTGAAGTGGGAGAGTCGGCAATTTGAAGGGTTTCTTGGATAATTTTGTGTGCCTTTCTGCTTCTCAACTCAAATCTCATGCTCTCACTCTTGTCTATCTTCTCATACGATGATGAAGATGATGAAGAAGATGATGATGATAATGATGATCTCTTCCCCATCCTTAAACCCGTCTTTATCTTCGACTTCAAGCCTTCCATAATCTTCCCTAGTCTCATCCTCACCACCATCTACTATATGTGGAAGAACTGAAGAAGGATAAAGAGATTAATTAGATCTTCCGATTACAGAAAGTAACTGTAGATTTATGTGCTTAATTACTACACTGAATTATTAGATTAGCATATATATACTAGCTCACGTGGAGATAAATCTTGTATCTACTACACTTAAAAGATATATTTTAACAAAAAGTTAAGAAGAGCTTTATCATTTTTACTTGTAATTAATCTGCAAGATAAAAAGTTTGAATTACGTATATATATTCATGTTTGTTCAAAAAAAAAAAGGGATATATATATTCATGTAAATAGGGTGTATTTGTTATTAGAAAACTCAACGAGGATTCAGAAACAGAGGCAAAAGAGAAAAAAAAAAAAAAAAAACATAAGAGAGAGTAGGAGAAACATGGAACCTCTTTGTAGTGATGACTTGGAGATATGAAAGAAGATGAAAATGGAGAATATGGAATTGGAATATAGGAGAATAATATATATATACATATAAATATATTTTTATTAATATTGTGTTTTGTGTGTGGTGGAGGCTGATGTCAAAGGTTGTGACTTGGGACTATTGTGAGTCTCGTGACCTTGTTTTTTTTTCAAACTTTTAACTAATATTATATGGTTATTATTTTAGTGTTATGGTTTAGTATAGTCAAAGATTTAGATTTGAAGGCAACACCAAATCATGGTTCGTAGGGAATTTGATGGTTTTACTATGTTTATTTCATACATTATGTATCTTCTTTAGCAAAGTTCTGTAAAGTGATCTCCTGAATATGAAAGATGAATAGTCTTATACCAAATTGAGAAATCTAAATAGAATAGAAAATCTTGTGTGGTGCTTTTCACAAAGATAACTTTAATTAGTCTATATTGCTTCCGCCACTTGAAAATAAGATTTTATTTTTCCTCAATTACTTGATAGAAGTTAGAACTAGGTATTATATGTTCAAAAAAAAAAAAAAAGGTATTATAAAAAATCTACGTTCTAACAGTCTGAAAATAATTTAAAGGCTTTATCTTATTTTAAATAATTTAAAGGTTTTATCTTATTTTAAATAATTTAAAGGTTTTATCTAAACCGTATATTATGTTAAGTCAGAAACCAGAACAGAATAACAACATTTCATCAATTGTCAACTGTAATTTGAACCACCAACTTCTAGCCTTCTAGGTTTTGCATGAAGATGGAAAGAAGGATCCTAGCTAACATAGTATTAGTAAAGAAAACTTATCATTAAAAAATCTTCAACAAAAGTTTAAAATTATACGCAATTTTGTAAGGACATAAAACCGAGTTGAAAATTGTGTGTGATCTTGAATACATCGGTTACCACAATACCACGCGACTTCTTTAATCCACATTCGTAAAAGATTCTTTTTAATTCTTTTATTGACAACTGAAAAAATGTATTTTCTGTTGAATAACTAGTTTGAAGCGTGAAACATGTGCAGTTGTGTACATCATTATGCAAATAGCTATATATATAGTATACATTTTTGGTCAGCTGTCAACATATACAAATCCATATGAACAAAAAAATTAGAGTTAATTAGTTCTTTAATTCTTGATTCCGTTTCTTTTTTTTTTTTTTTTCTTTCAGAGATACATCAATTTTCAAACGTAAAATGTCCATAAAATGTGGATTGTTTTTTTTTTTTTGGACAAACACATGATTTCATTCATTCAAATCAAATCAGGGTACAATGTGAAGATACAAAGATCCCAAAGTTTAAAGAGTTACAAGAGTAGGTATTCCCCAATACTATAAGCAAGAAAATAAAAGATTTCAAGGTGAACACCATGAAAACTATGGAGCAAATGCAGTGAAGCAGATAGAAACATGAGAGATCATGGGTACTCGAAAGATCATCATCGAATGAACCGATGAATGACAGAATTGTCAAGGTCAAAAGACGCGTAGACGTTGTAGGAGGATCCAAAACCAAAACGCTCACCAAGACGAGGTACACTAGAAGTGCGATGGCAGGGATTCTAAGGACCATGGTTGTTGGGTCCAAGGTAGGATGATGTAGAGCCCTGGTCAGAAGGTATCTTCCACTGGACCAAGGGTAGTCTTCAAGACATAGGGTCCGAGAGCTGGAGGAGATACTGAAGTAGAGAAGCTTGAAGTCGTCGAGTGTGAAACTTGGGAAGCAGGGCGATAGACCATAAGACTTTAAGCCAATACAAACAGATCTTCCAAGGAAAACTAAAACCATAAGCCAAAGATAAAGGTCAAACTGTAACAATACATGTGGGTTCTCTCTCACTTGGGGCCCTTGTCCAAGGAGATTAAGAAATCCACACAAAGCATGTAGCCAGTAAGACCAAACAAGAAGCAGAGTAGGTTTGGTCGATTTAGTTTTGGACAGCACGGACATGGTTTGGTTAAAGGAGGGTGGGTGAAGCTCTGGTTCCAAACTCTTGAGGGTATAAAACATATCCCATACGAGGTTAAAATGCACATAAGTGGGAACAGGAACCGGGTATGTGAAACAAGGGCTGAAAAGGCTTCGGTAATCACCGCTCTTAAGCGAGATTATCATAATGCCGAAACTTTCCAAGCCTTTCACAACATAAGAGTTGGGCACAAACAACCTTTCAAAGTTAAGCTTATAAACTCATATTCCATAGAGCTAGGTGAAACTAATGGCAGGGTTCTCAACCAAATTTCGAATAACCAGAGCAAACAAGGTATGCTATGAGCTATTTGCAGTCTTCGGACAAAAGCTTTCAGGGAGCACCATCTAAGTTGGCTAAGGGTAAACAAAGGGTGGTTAAGAGCAGACCTGTACTTTAGAGGAAGGTAGTCTGGATCACCATTTGTTAGGCGGTAACAGGGAGAAGAGTCGGGGGACCACTCTCGGAGGAAAATAACAACGCTGTAACACTCATCACTAGCCATCGCCGTCGTCTCTGTCGCGCAAGACTTGGGTGGTGAGGGAGGAGGAGGTTCAACATAGGCGAGTCTAACTCCGGGTCTGGGCAATGAGGAACAGGGGGACTCTGAAACTCCCGGCGGGCTGGCTGATAGAGTCACAGAGGATAGAGATTGTCGTTCTCCACCTCCGTCTAGCTTCGAAGATGAACGAGCCTTAGTTGCCGCTTGGGTTATTTGGTGAGGGTTTGTAACAGTTAAACATGATCTAAAAAAGGGAAAAAAGAAATGGAAATCGAGAAAAGGAGAAGATAGAAACTTGAAATAGAGACGGGAGCCGAGATTTCCCGACGCCGGCGAGCAGAGAGCCTACCGGCGTCGGAGAAAGATGGTTGAAGCGGCGCCTCGATGGTCGTGCCTGGGAGAGAAAAATTAGGGCGAACAGTTGTTTATGGGTTTTATTTTTTTTTAAATGTGGATTGGTTAAAAATAAATCCGTCTAGCTATTTCAATCTTTTATTTTAATATTACTACTCTGTTGGAGGTTGGTGATGCGAGACTTTTTGTTTTGGTAGAGATTTGAATCGAAAGAAGTAGAGAGTTTTGATTAGAAAAAAAGAAGAGGTAGAGAGTTATTTCAATAAGCTGAATTCTTTGGATGAAAGTCCAAGCATAAGAGGATCCAAAATCAAAGCTCAAGTTCTTAATGAAATTAGGGTTTAAGGCTTAGTAAATTTAAGATTTTATTATGTTGTTATGGTCGATTATTTATTAGTCGGGTTTCTAAGCAAAGGCATAATTTTTTCAGCTTTATAAATAAAAACAAACTGATCCATATTTCACCTTTTTAATCTAGAGAACAACAATTTTTTTTTTTTTTTTTTGATAATCCAGGTATCTAAAGTCCAGTAGATCCTGACTAGCCCACTAGTCCGAAGGCTTGGCGTGCGTTCCGAAGGCGGCAAGAGTAGTTCCTGAAGGCTGCATAGCCCAATTTTAAATTTTTGCGGTGGTCACTTAAGGTGTTTGCAGCCGTGGGGATTCGAACCCGGGAGTATTGGGAACAACAATTTTTTTTCATTTCACACCCTTTTATAATGTACACTTTTATAATGCACCCTTACATTTCACAGATAGAAAACTGTTTTATAATGTAAAAAAAGACAAAGCAAATGTTTTACATTGGTCGGCCAAAAACATCTCAAACGTGCGATCTAACAATTTCGTATTTTAGAAAATTGTACACTTTTGTGCTTTTGTTTCTGTAAATAAATAATCTAGTTTAGTTGTTTTTAACTTTGTATGAGGTTTAACCAAAAAAAAGAAAGAGAAATTTGTATTTACTATTTAGTAAAATTGGTTGAAAAGGTGATTTTTTTTTTGGTCAAAAGGTTATTTATAAAGAAAAAAACATTGATGTTTGATTTTGGGCCTTATAATTGTTACAATAGATCTTAATATTCATTTAGTAGGCCCATTAGAATTGAAACAATCGTAATTTATTTGATTAATGTTCATTTGAGTTTCATAGTTACATTCTCTCCCTCTAAGGCCCCGAAAGGCCATGTGCCAGTGCGATTGGAGTGCGGTAGTGATGTGGTTTGGGAGGGATGGGATTACTTAAAATTGTGAGTGGAGATGTGATTCGCATTTCTATCATATTTTTGAATGACAAAGCTATTTGAGTGTGATTATAAAAAAAATATTAAATTAACCTTTAATTATATTTTTGTTTGCATTTTATGTTTTTACATTAATTATTATTAAATAATATATAAAATCTGGTAAAACTGAAATTTTCTGTTTTCTCGTCAAAATGTAATTTCATGGTTCCCGTTAAAAACATGATTTTCTGTTTTCCCGCCAAAACTAAGATTTTTCACTTTTCCAAAACCGTAATTTTTGTTTTTCTGTTAAAACTATAATTTTTTTTCGTTAAAACCGTGAATTCATATATTGTATAACAATGTAAGGATTTAGACGGTACCCCTAAACGGATCATAATACAGTATTAGTACCTATGGTCTAATATCAAATTTTGTCTATCCGAGAATTCAGATATGTAAGCCAACATTACCACTAAATCAGTTATTATATTTGTGGTCCAATATCAGTTCTGATCTATCCGAGAATTTATATATAAAAATTTAGATCATAGGTAATATCCGTCAAACCTGAACAAATATAAATTCTTTCATTGCTTACAATAAATGAAAGAGATGGGAGTTAAGTGACAAAAATATTAAAAATAACACAATCACTTCAAGCAAAATTAATGTTTTAATCCTATCCATGTTGTAGACAAAAAGCCAAATAGGAAGATCCGAAGGCAAATACTTAAATATAGTGAGTTATGTTCACTCTCCTTTATGCAAATGCATACTCAATTTTCAGAAGGCGGGTAGGCTTCCGAATATTAGAAGAATTTAATTTTGTCTTGTTGGTAAAGCAACTATGGAGGTTGCTAAGATATCCAAATTCCCTTTTGAACCGAGTTTTCAATGGAAGATATTTTTGATAGTAGTCCATTAGAGATACAAGTATTCAATCGACCTAGAGCATGTTGACAGCAAAACATGACAGCAAAACATGTTCTTTCGTATGGAATCCATAAAAACATAAGCTCGGGGTTCAATAAGTGCATCTGGACTGAACCGTGGATCCCGAATACGCCAGCGCGGCCGCGACAAGGATTAACTACCGAGAGAAAACTTTTGATTTGTGTTAACACATTGATCGACTTCAATACAAAAAAGTATTAACACATTGATCGACTTCAATACAAAAAAGTGGAAACTGGAGCATCTTCGGGAACTCTTCCACCCAAAATAAATTACCCTTATTTTGGGAATCAAACCGAGTTTAAATGCGTCGACGGACGGTTATTCCTGGACCTTGACAAAGTCTAGGAATTTATAATGTAAAATCTGGTTACAAAGCCGCGAGAGCTATCTCTCGTCTTGTTTGCGACCTCCCTTTTCAGGGGTCAAGTGTTACGACACTCAAAGCGCAAGCATGGAAGTTAAAAACATCACGAAAGCTGAAACTTTTTGTGTGGAAATGTGTGACTGGGTGCTTGGCAACATGCCAAAATTTTGGTGCATTTGATCAAAACTTGAGGACGTTCCCTTGGATGATGTGATACATTTGGAAGACAAGAAACAAGAAAGTTTTTGAAAATATATCCGAGTCTCCGCAAGATACTTTGGGGGAAGGCATCCAGAAAGAAGAAGTTTGAAGAAGAGCAAACAATAGAAACATACCACCATCGTTAGTAGAAGCAGGCATATCGACCCAAATCCCACAAGATTCTCTTGTATGTTTTATAGACTGATCTTGATATACAAAAATGGATAGAAGTGGACACGGTTGGATTGCTTTTCTTGGTACTAGATTTTTGCACATGGGGCTAAAAGATAAGCCTAGAAGCTTATTTCCCTTAAATGCGAAACATACAAAAACACAAAATTTCAGTTTTTCTCATGTAAAATAGTTGCTACCTAATTGTTTTTTTTTTTTTTAAAAAGTCATTTCGGATAATATGAAATTAGTTTGTAAAAAAAGCACTCTCCATCCCTAAGAATTTCCGTGCCCTGGAAGAATTTAATGATGCTATGCTAGCTAAGCAGTACTGGAGGCTGATTCACTACCCAAATTCTTTAATGGCTCGGGTGATGCACGGTCGATATTTTAGGAGAAAACATCCTTTATTGGCGACTAAACCTTATTCTCCATCTTTTGCATGGAGGAGCATTTTTTCGACAAAGGGATTAGTGGAACGAGGGGCAAGGTGGATAGTAGGTTCGGGCCGTGATATATCGGTATGGAGGGATCCTTGGATCACGGATCATCAGCCAAGACCAGCGAATGGTAGGGGGAGAGTCCTACTTCCTAATCTGAGGGTCAATCACCTAATTAATCTTCTTACATTGGATTGGCACTTGCCTACTCTTGAGGAGTTTATAGACCCAGCGGACATTCCGCTCATACGGTGTTTGGCGGTTAGTAAGACCTTGTTTATTGGTAGGTTTATAAGAGAGTTCTTAGTCTTTTGGCTAAAAAAATTAATCAGAAATGAAAAAAATGGTAAGATCTCCCCTTATATAAGAGACTGAATTATGGTTTAAGGTGCGATATGTGTAGCTATTCTATTGGTCGAAAAAATAATACAAAACAGAAAAAAAAATTTCCTGCTCGATTTATTTCTTTTTTCCTCTTTCTCTCTCTCGGTTGCAATTGAATCGACGAAACGATTGATGAATTTGGAATCAGAAGACTGAAGGTTTTGAATCAAATGACCTGGAATCAGAGGAAGGGTATGGATTCGAAAGGAATGGAGAGAAAGAGATAAGTAGCGAAGGCGATTTGGAAGCCAATCGCCAAAGAAAGAATCGACTAACAGTTGGAGATGGTTCGATCTCCCGTCTTACCACCTAGAACTTCCGACAACGGTTCTGGATCTATGTTCCTTACCGCCAGTGTCCCTGGGTTCACGCGTTCTGGTTCAAGACTTCAACTTCGTTTCAGGGTATGTCTCAAATCTCTTCTTCTTGATTCAATTAACCAAATATTCTGATCCGGTTGTGTTCAAATCTGATTTTTGATCCTGAAAGTTCCAAAAAAGTCAAGCTTTCCAATATTTTAAGGATTTTCTTGTTCTTGGTACTTTTTTTTAATTGTTGGTTTTATCTACTCGCAGCAAAACGCGTTGCAAAGCTTGACAACGACTGTTAAAACTCGGAGAAGTTTTGTGGTTAGAGCTTCTTCAGCATCTAGTGACGCTTCCTCTGGTTCTTCACCCAAACCGATCGCACCGCTTCAGCTGGAGTCGCTTGCTGGTCAGTTTCTGTCTCAGATTTTGTTGAGCCATCCTCATCTTGTGCCTGCAGCTGTTGAACAGCAGCTTGAGCAGCTCCAAACTGATCGGGACTCTGAGGGACATAACAAAGATGCATCCTCCGTTCCTGTAACCAACATGTTCTTTACAGGTTTGTTACAACAATCTATGAACACTATTTTGAACTGATTTCTTGACAACTTCCATTGATCTTGATATTAAACCTTGTGTGAGGTTGTTAGTGAAAGAGATGTTTTGTGAGCTTTTCTGCGTTTGTAGATATATATACCATAACTTGAATAGTCATGATATCGTTACAATGGACAATTTAGTAACTAGCAGTATGGTTGTGGTCTATTATCTGTTTTGATGTAAGAGACCTAGTGCTAAGACACACAAAGCTTTGGATTTGAATACGGGTTTGATTATGGGAATTGCTTTTCAGCTTGTAGGAGGATTGCAGAGTTGAAGGAAAATGAGAGAAGAAGGACATTGGAAGAGATCTTGTACGCATTGGTGGTTCAAAAGTTCATGGAAGCTAACGTATCACTTGTACCATCAGTGACCCCTTCTTCTGATCCATCTGGTCGGGTTGATACTTGGCCGACCAAAGTAGAGAAACTTGAGCAGCTTCACTCCCCCGAGATGTACGAGATGATTCACAACCATCTAGCACTGATTCTTGGATGCAGAATGGGTGACCTGGCCTCTGTTGCACAGATAAGCAAGCTCAGAGTTGGACAAGTTTATGCTGCTTCTGTCATGTATGGATATTTCTTGAAGAGGGTAGACCAAAGGTATCAGCTTGAGAGAACCATGAAGATTCTTCCAGGTGGGTTGGATGATAGTAAAACAAGCGTTGATCAAACAGAGCGGCCTACGGCTGTATCGTCTCACCCAGAGGTTGGTGCATTTGCTGGCGGAGTTAGCGCTAAGGGCTTTGGCAGCGAGATTAAACCTTCCCGGTTAAGGTCATACGTGATGTCCTTTGATGCAGAGACACTTCAGAGATACGCCACTACAAGATCAAGAGAAGCAGTTAGGATCATTGAGAAGCACACATAGGCATTGTTTGGTAGGCCTGAGATCGTGTTAACACCGGATGGCACGGTGGATTCTCTCCATTTATAAATTGCACTTCTGTTTTGATATGTATTAATGTTTTATTATGTTTTGTATGTTTGAAAATTAATAAAAATGGAATATTTTTTTAATTTTATAAAATCTAAAATGTTTACACATTTATACCACTTCTATTCTATTTAAAATTTTAAAATTTTAAAAAACAATATTTTCGAAAATAAGAGACCCAAAATAAGAATCTACCAATAAAAGAGAAAATTTTATCTAAGAGATCATGGGTTCTTATATTCCAAACAGTACACAATTAATTCATAAAAAATTTAAGAACTCCCCTTATATGAACCCCCCAATAAACTTGCTCTAAGTCATTGAGTTCGGATAGACTGATTTGGCATTATACTAAGTCTGGCAAGCATTCGGTGAGATCTGGTTACAGGCTAGCACGAGATTTACAAAAGGAAGTCGTATTCGGGCCGACGTCTATAGTTTTGCGGGCACAAGCTTGGAAACTTGACGTTCCCTCAAAAGTCCAACATTTTTTCTGGCAGGTGGCGTCTGGATCTCTTCATGTGAAGGAACGGATCGCTAATCGGGGAATCCGGTGTGATGTTACGTGTCAAAGATGCGGTCTTGAGGTAGAGACTATCAATCATGCTCTTTTTGAGTGTGTCCGTTCGCGTATGGTTTGGGAGCTATCCCCGGTTCAGTTGTCTTTGACTGGGTTCCCTTTTGGATCGGTGTATTCTAATATAGATTTCCTCTATTCCAACACGTTTTCACATTCGGGGGGTCCTAGCATTGGATATATGTTGCCTTGGATTTTATGGACAATTTGGAAAGATAGGAATAATACGGTCTTTCAAGGGATAGAGGCAGACCCAAACGATATTTTTAATCAGGCGTCAAACGATAAAGTTTTATGGGAGGAGGCCAAGTCGTTTTTGGAGAACTACTTGGTTCCACAGTCTTCTCTGGAGGAAAGGAATCCTTCGACTCGCTGTCAGGTAGACGGTTCCTGGAAAGGTTCGGACCCTTTGGAAGGTTTGGGTTGGTGGTATGGAAACAGTGATGGTAGGACGCTACTTATGGGAGCTCGCAGTTTACGACGTAGTCCGTCTTCTCTTCATTCGGAGTTTCAAGCCTTGTTATGGGCTATGGAGTCTCTTCGTAAGGTGGGGATAGATTGTCCCATTTTTGAGACAGATAGTTCCGAGTTGGTGGCGATGGTACATGCACCTGATGATTGGCCAGCCTTCTCGTATTTACTAGAAGATTTCTAATCTCTCCGATCATCCTTCTCCTCCTTTACCCTGTCCCAAATACCGAGGATGTCAAATGTGCGAGCAGATTGGAAATCTTCTCCTCTAATTTGGTCAACCAATTGTGGAGTCTCATTTTAATTTATTTAAATGTTTGATTGAAAAAAAAAAAAAAAGCACTCCCCTTTATTTATAAAAATTAGCCGCAAAATACTACTACCTTGTATTATTAGGTCCTAAAAAAAAAAAAAAAAATTCAAATTAAAATTTGGCTATATACTATACCTAATTAACACTTTTGATCATTGTTTATGTCGGATTTGCTGATAAAACACCTAAAAGAGCACCGCAAAAGTTAAGCGTGGTTCAGTTGGGTAATACAATAGTTACGGTGAACTTGGTCGCATTGGATGATTTTGTCATTGTTCTTGAGCGGACAAATAAAAAGAAAAGCCTCCTCTTTTGAATCCCCCCCCCTCCCACAGATCATCTCCACTCACAATTTTTGTTTCCCGTTGAAAAAGGTGAAGACTTTAATTCCCTCTCTCGCTTCGTGTCGTTTCATATTCCCTTTCAATTTTCAAGTTTTATGTATTGGGTATTTCTCATTTACTCTAATACTATACGATTCTTGGTTTGAACTTGTAAACTCTTCAACCCTAATGCCTTTTTTTTTTTTCACAAATTTGATTGAGAAGTGTTTTAAAGTGCTTGTTGCTTAAAGTTTTCATTTTTATTGTCAATTGGATTTTTCTGGGGGAGCAATATGAGCTGTGTGATTGGATTGATTAGCTTGAAGAAGCTGGGTTTAATTTAAACGAGTTGTGTTCTTCTCTTTTGTAAGCTTCGTGCGTTTCATATTCACTTCAGTTTCATAGTTTTATATATTGGGCAGTTCTTGCTGATAGTATCGAATTGAGGATAGTGGGGAGATTCTTGGTGTGGACAGAACACTTTTCATTAACAGATTCTTGCAAACACGAACAAAGGGTTTTAAAATGAGACACTTTTGGTTCTTGTTGCTTCAAGTTTTCATTTTGGTGAACACAATATGAGCTGTGATTGAGTTGACTAGCTCGAAGGAGCTGGATATTATTTAGACTGAGGATTGGTTTCTTGATAAATTTTCTTAACAATTACATTAGCTGTACTTTGGGATTCTGAATGTTGTTTTGGGTTTTTTGGAATTGCAACTATTTATTGTTTAGTTTTTTGTTTGCTTATTTATTATTGTTTGCTTTTGTGTTGCAGGGTTATATTTGGCGTAGATGATTTGTGAAACTTTTCTTGGAGATAATCGTTCACGTTTTATATAAAAAATGGCAGCTTCAAGCGGCTCTGGTTTGGAAGGTCAGAAACATGACCTCAGTTTTGGTAAATCCCCTGAGGTCCATTCTTATGTTGATATATGTTTTCTTTGTGTTTACTGATTTTGGAAGTTTTATCTAGTTTCCATTTCTCTATCGCCCTTTCTTTGAGTGTTTTACTTTTACGTTTTAAGTATAAATAAGAATGAAATCGAGTTTGTGAGGCACAAGTTAGAGAGAGCTTATCGGTTTACAATTGAGGGAAAGGCTTTTAGCTTTTGTTAATCAGATTTTCCAAGGAGTTTTTTTGTGTGATAGTTTTAATTTGAATAAGAAAGAGCTTTAACTCTTTTTGTTATTCTTGAATTTATCAGCTGTGGATGGGGACATGTATATAGACATGGAGGAAGACATGGATCTAACGGAAGATGATTTCAGAAATGTATCTGGCCAGTTTTCAGGGGAAACATCGGGAGTGGAGGTTAGGGATGCTGTCAATGTGTGTGTTGAAACCGTGAAAGTGGATGTTAGTTGTATCCTTATTTTTCTTTTTATGTTGGAGGTTGCTAATGCTTCCGTTTCTTAAACCTCTGCTTCGGGTATAGTTTCACTTTAGGATTGACATGGATTATGAACATGCATGCATGCTTCTATCATCATATGCTCGGAGATTTGAATGCATGTGATTATGTATTCTTTCTTTGTTTTCCATTATTACATGTGTCAGCTAAATCTGGTGTTAAAAGATCCAGAACAACCTTCGACGAACAGCAACCTTCAGTCCATGTTACTTATAAACACTTAACAAGGTTAGGTGAAAAGAAGACTCTTAACTCGACCACAAGTAAATTTTAACATTCGAGTGCTCGAACGTTGCTTTCATTATATAACTGTTACTTGTTTTGATTCTTGTTTCCTGCATCTTTCAGAGCTAGTAAGCAGAAGCTGGAAAGTTTATTACAGCAATGGTCAGAATGGGAGGCAGAACAAAATTGTTTGCCCGAGGTAGCTATGAGTTTTGAGGTCTTCAAAGTGATTTTTATAGCCAATATAGTGAATCTTTTTGTTTTGTAAAAATCAATCAGTTTTCAAGTTTTTGAAAGAATCATTTGAAATGAAATTTAGCAACTGTGTAAGAAATGATATGGACACTTGTTTGCTGACTATCTCATGTTATATGATCAGGATCAAGAACAACAAGTACTAGAATCTGGTGATGAGACATATTTCCCTGCTTTGCGTGTGGGATTGCAGAAGACATCATCTGTAGTGAGTGAAAATGTTTCTTCGAGCATATCAAAGCTTGAAGTTTTCAGGTTTTACGCAATCTTTACTGATAGATACATTATTGCTTGTGCAGTCATTTTGGTTCGACTACCAAACTGGTGACAATTCTTCGAAGAAGTTGGTTCCTGTGGAAAGTAGCACCACCCCGCTTTATAACCGTGGATTTACAATTGGTTTAGATTCAGCCGCTGGTTCAAATAACTTGGAAGGGTAAACAAAACTAGATTTGTAGTATTTCTACATTTTCATTTTACTTGTGACAGTGAATGTGCTATTGATACACTAGTATCTATCTTGTGCATTCTTTTGATTTTATATTGTTGTTTTAATTGTTCTAGAGGCTTGGAGATTATTGATGATCCTCCACGCTGCTTCAACTGCGGCGCATACAGTCATTCCTTGAGAGAATGTCCAAAGCCGTTTGATCGAGCAGCAGTTACTAATGCCCGGAGGCAACATAAAAGCAAAAGAAATCAGACTCCTGGATCCCGTCTACCGTCCCGATATTATGAGAGCCCTCAAGTTGGAAAATATGATGGCTTGAAGCCCGGCTCACTTGATGCAGAGACACGTCAGCTTCTCGGTCTAAAGGTACTTTTTTCAGGCTTTCTTGACTTCTCTTGTATTTGGATTTAAACCAAAGAGAATGAGTTTCCTGACTACGTGATTGTTCTCTTATCTAGGAACTCGACCCTCCTCCGTGGCTTCACAGAATGCGAGAGATTGGATATCCACCAGGATATTATGGTAAACTTTCCTAACCTCCCATCACCATCATACATCATCATCATCATCATCATCATATCAAAGGCATCTTTGTTCATGAGTTGGTTGTATCTGCTTTTTGTTTATGTCTTCTTAGCTGTAGAAGAAGAAGATCATCTCTCAGGAATCACTATATTTGGTGAGGAAGAGACGAAAAATGAAGAGGAAGAAGTTAAGATGGAGGACGGTGAAATCTTGGAAATAGCAAACCCTCAAGAGCCAAGAAAGATAATGACAGTTGGGTTTCCCGGGATTAATGCACCCATTCCAGAAAACGCAGATTCGTGGCTATGGGAACAGAGGAATAACACAGCACATACTTATTATCATGATCACCGTCGACCACAGGACTATAGAGACCAGACAGGCCCTCCAGGTGTTGCACTGTCTTCGAGCTATCCTCCAAGGTATGGCCTAAGATATGATCACGGGTTCGTTTCAGGACGAAGAAGCCCGGGATCCGAAGTATCGGAATCAGAAAGAGTGAAAAGCTATTATTACTCTTTGTATGATCCAAATTTCAAGTAGAGGAAGGCTAGTAGTGATCCATTTAGATCTAGCAGCAGAAGATGTATCAATTAGTGAGTGTGGGATGTAATGGTGTTGTTTAGGGATCAAGTTTTAGCATCAGTATCCAATTTTTTTTGCCCTCAAGAGGCAAGTGGTCTATTCACAATGTTTGTTCGAACCAAAAGCTATGTACGTCGCCTTAAAATGGTTGTGCTTGTTTGGTGTTGTAACATGTCCATCAATGTGTAAGCCTTTTTGTTAATATCTCAGTGAATCTTAGTTCGTTCCGACAATCATTAAACGTTTAGGTCTTGACATAACACTTCCACTCAATACCTTTGTAATTTACTGAATAAACGTTTTAAAAAACAAATAATTAGGAAATCTAATAATATTTGTAATTTCACTCAAACATTTCGAAAGTCTTCATCACAATTCATTTTAATTAATTTGGTTTCCATAAATTTGTAAGATTTTATTCTTTTTCTATTACTAATAAAGAATCACATTTCTATTCAACATCGAATGTAGTGGAGGTCCTGAAGGATAAGTTTGTGGTAATTTATTTAAATAAAATATTTTGCTAAACACTGAATAACAAATTTTGGAAGTCTAGTAATTGTTAGCTTCTTTATTCAAACTTTATCAAAAGTATTTATTACAAATCTTATCTACTAATTAATTCTTAAGATTTCTTTTCTTTTCTCAATTACAAATTAAAAAAAAAATGTGTTTAACGACGAGACATCGAGATCTGTGACAAAGATTTTTTTTTTATATATAGATGTAACCCTTTTTTTTCTTTTTAAAGGGGAAAATGCCAAAAAAAACCCGAAGTTATTTTCATTTGGAAGTTTAATATCCAATTGTTTTGGATTGGAATAAAAATACACCAAATTATAAAAACATGTTATTTAAAACCTAAAATAATTAATGTTGTTATTTTCATACCCACGATTTTTCAACAAAATCTAAATTCCAATTTTACCCCGGTTTTCTAATTAATTATTAATTTTAATAAAACATTTTTTGGTTTTCTATTAGCCATATCAAACCACGAAATTAATTCTGGTTATCTACTACTTCTTTCTCTTTTCTTCCCCATCCTCTCTCTAATATCCTCGTCGCTCAGTATTTGTAAACCATGGCTTTCCCTCAAGCGGTTTAGCAGCACCACGTTTTGTATCGGTGCTTCCATTTCTCCCGAAGAATTCATCTCTCTCTCGCCGTTTCCTCCATATTACATCTATCCATGTTGACGAGCGTCTCTCCGTCTCCATCCCTTCCCTCTCTCCTTCCCCCGTAATGTTTTTTTCCCTCATCGAAATTGGATCAGATCCGCCTTTGTTTTAGGATTGTTAGTGGATTGAGTTGTGTTCAATTGACCTCTGCCTCTACGATTCAAGATTTAATTTGATTTGAATCTGTATTTGAATTTGGTTTTGTTTCTGTACATACCGAGAAAAAATGATAATTCAAAAAAATAAAAATCAAACCTTTATTTGTATCCGTCTCCACCGCACGCACAACAAATCTCCATCCTACTAACAAAGAACAAAATCAGTAAAGAAAAAACCAAAGACATTGTCCAGAAACATCAATATAACGGAATATAAAGTAGCCGGTGATTGGAAGACCTACGTCGATGAACCAGAACGCCGACGAGTGAAGTCGACGGAATTGGGATTACTAAGAGAGAACTCCGACTCTGTCGACATAGGTAAATCTGGATGAATGGATGGAGGAGACGGTGTTGAGAATTGAAGTAGTCATAGAAGCAACGGAGGAGAGAGGAGTTGTCTCTGGCCGGAGATAAATCGTCTTTGGAGGAGCGACGAGCATATTAGAGAAAGGAGGAAGAAGAGAGAAAAAAGATAACCGGAGTTAATTCTCGGTTTAACATGGTTAACAGAAAACCAAAAGTTTTTTTTATTAAAAATTAATAATTAACCTGAAAACCGGGATAAAATTGGAATTTAGATTTTGTTGAAAAATCGTGGGTATGAAAATAACAACATTAATTATTTTAGGTTTTAAATAACACGTTTTTATTATTTGGTGTATTTTTGTTCCAATCCAAAACAATTGGCTATTAAACTTCCAAATAAAAATAATTTTGGGTTTTTTTTGGCATTTTCCCCCTTTTTAAAGTCCTAAAAGAAGAGTAAAAGCTTCGTTTTCTAACATCATTATTACAAATAAAAAAAAAATCTCTGACTAATTAAATTATTACATATAAATCTTTTTTTGCTATATATATGTAAACAAATCCCAAATTGTTAATCGTAAATTTCAGAAACCCTAATTAAGGTAACAACGTACACCCAACGAAGTCAGGCTTTTTCTTCTCTCTTTCAACTTATCTCTCTTTTGTCTTCTTCGCTACTTGTTAACTCTGTTTAGGTCTTGTTTTTGTGTTCTTCTTCGATCAATTCGTGAATTTTCTTGATGATCCGTCGTTGAATTATAGCTGACGCAGCTGATTAGGGGTTTTCTGTAGTACCAATCCAGGTTCAAAACTCCAAAATTATGGGTTTTATTTTTTTAATAATGGGGTGATTTCGTAGCATAATCTTAAGCATAAATCCGACATTTATTGAAGGTTTTGTTTTGGAGATCGCTGTTAGATATATCTATAAGCTTTAATTACGGAATCGAGTGTTTGATTAGGTTCAGGTTGATCTTTTGATTTTTTTTTTTTTTAATCTGTAATAAGACTCTTAATCCAACACGTAGTTTATACCTTGTGTAACAAGCTAAAATATCATCAATATTTTTCGTTGTTGTTTATGTTTGTACGTAGTGATAGTATAAGCATGATCCTGACGTGTTGATTGAATTGGTATAGGGAATATTCGTAATTTGGATGAAGCTGCAGCAGCCATCGTGTAAAAGGAAAACGAGCTTCATGATGGCTAGGTTTCCTGAGAATGATGAGCCTGGTGATGACTCAGAGGATTTCGATGTGCTCATTCATAACTGGTTGAGTAGTCTAGGAGAGCCGAGTGGTGTTGTTGCATCTGATCATGATGAAGACGTCGTGTATCTTGGAACGAGAAAAGCTCAGCCAGATCAAAAAGTGCAAAAGCGGCGGAGATTAACTGGTCCTGGTTCTTGGGGAGATTCGTTTAGACTTCCTGATCTTGAGCCCTTTCCCCGCTCGGCTTACCCTCCTGGACCTTATGGCGTAACGAAGCAAGATGTGATGAACAATCCTCCTTTGGATACTAGCAACCGTGTGAAGCTAGTGAAAAAGTTTGTACGTGTTTCTACTTTCGAGGATCTGTTTTCGCCCAACGAAGAAATGGTTGAGATCGAGGAAAGGAGGCCTTTGAACCATGAGGATCTAGGAACTGGTGTGGTTATTTTTGAGGCGATGAGATTTGATGAAGGGACCACGTCTGAGGTTAATGCTGACTACACTGGTACAATGTCTATGAACCATGAGAAGCTTGGAGTTGGTGTGGTTATTGTTGAGCCGATGAGATGTGATGAAGGGACCACGTCTGAAGTTAATGCTGACACTAACACAATGATTATGAACCATGAGGAGGTGGGAGTTGGTGCTGATAAAGTTGAGCAAATAAAATGTGATGAAGGGACCATGTCTGAGGTTAATGCTGACACTGGTACAATGTCTCTGAACCATGAGAAGGTGGGAGTACTTGGTGATGATAATGTTGAGCCGATGAGATGTGATGAAGGGACCAGGTCTGAGGTTAATGCTGACACTGCTGCAATATATCTGAACCATGAGGAGCTGGGAGTTGGTGCCGTTACTGTTGAGCCGATGATATGTGATGAAGGGAACAAATCTGAGGTTATTTCTGGCACTGACACAATGTCCATGAACCATCAGAAGATAGGACTTGGTGTAGATATTGTTGAGGCGATGAGATGTGATGAAGGGACCAAGTCTGAGGTTGAAGCTGACACTGACACAGTGCTTCTAAACCATGAGAAGTTGGGAGTTGATGCAGAGCCGATGAGATGTGATGAAGGGAAGTCTGAGGTTAATGCTGACATTGACACAGTGTCTCTGAACCATGAGGAGCTGGGAGTTGTTGCTGATACTGTTGAGCCCATGAAATGTGATGAAGGGACCAAGTCTGAGATTAATGCTGACACTGACACAGTGTCTTTGAACCATGAGGAGCTGGGAGTTGGTGCTGATAATGTTGAGCCCATGAAATGTGATGAAGGGACCAAGTCTGAGATTAATGCTGACACTGACACATTGTATCTGAACCATGAGAAGATGGGAGTTGGTGCAGAGCCGATGAAATGTGATGAAGGGACCAAGTCTGAGGTTGAAGCTGACAAGACGTCTCTGCAAAAGCGTAACAAGAGAGGTGTCTCACTGATCGAACATTTGACAGATGAAGAGATAAAGTTGCATATGATGAACATGTCACAGGTAATTCATTTTGTTCCACAGAGCACAATGTGTGACCTCGAGAAGGAGTATGATGAGGATGAAGATAAGGAATTATGTCAGTTGTGTGGCAATGGTAGACTCCCGTTACCACCACCGCCAATATATTGCTCATTATGCAGCCGTCGCATCAAAGACGACGCTTTCTATTACACCCCCGGGGAAAAAGAGATAAAGGATGCGCAACTTAACTTCTGCAGTCCTTGTCGAAGTACAACCAAGTTCAAGTTAACATCTGGAATCACTATTTCAAAAGCCAAGATGAACAAAATTAATAACCTTAAGAATCGAGATTTGGAGCAGGTTAAAAACTTCATCCCTCTCTCTCTCTTTCTCTCTGTCTTAATCTCTCATTTATTTCATTGAAATATTATTACTAATTACATGTTCTTTGAGCAGTGGGTTCAGTGTGGATCTTGTGACAAATGGCAACATGAAGTTTGTGGTCTCTACAATAAGGACAAGGACAAAGACAAAGACAACACCAGAGAGTATATATGTCCCATATGTTTACTAGAGGAGCGTAAAAGTAACAACAACAACAACAACAACACGCCAGTCGATGACAATACGGTTTTGGGAGCAAAAGATTTGCCTGAAACCATCCTCAGCTTCTTTCTAGAACAAAGGCTAGCCGAGCGCCTCAAGGAAGAGAGAAAACAAACCGCAAAGGCTTCAGGGATTGAGGATGTAAGAATTGATGTGGTTAATATCTGTCGTTTTGAGTTTCAGTTTTTTATTTCCTTATAACTCAAACTTGTTACATTTTTCTTTACAAGGTATCTGAACCAGAGGGCCTTACTCTCAGAGTTGTGTATTCTGCTGACAAAATCTCAACCGTCAACAAACCCTTAGCCGACTTGCTCCATAGAAAAAACCTTCCTACTGAGTTCCCTTACAGATCAAAGGTGAGATGATAATTGAATATTTCTAACGTTTTTGATTATGTAGTTTTCAAACGTTACTTACACAGTTTTGTCATTAATGTTTTGATATCGTTTCAGGTTATACTTCTATTTCAGAAAGTGGAAGGAGTTGATATATGCATCTTTGCATTGTTCGTCCAAGAGTTTGGATCAGAATGTAGCCAACCTAACCAACGCAGCACATACATCGTATATCTCGATTCGGTCAAGTACTTTAGACCTGAGAGACTAACATTCGCTGGAGAAGCTCTTCGAACTTTCGTTTATCATGAAATCTTGGTAATTAATAATCTCTTTTTTTAAGTCATCATCTGTGCTTTAAATGCTTAATTAAAAACCTAACTATATATTATTGACATTTACATCTTTGTCTCTTTGATAGATTGGATATCTTGAGTTCTGTAAGATTCGGGGTTTCACAACGAGTTATATATGGGCATGTCCACCTGAAACAGGAGTAGACTACATTATGTACTCTCATCCCAAGACTCAGCAAACCCCCAACACTAAGAAGCTTCGCCAATGGTAAGTTCTTTATTTTTTTTACCACTTCATCCTGGTTTGGTCATTGTGAGGAAATTGTATTTTGACATAAACAACATTAATGTCAGGTATACGTCAATGCTTGAAAAAGCAGTTGAGCAGAAGGTGGTGATGAATATTACAAACTTGCATGACCGGTTCTTCGTTTCGAGAGAGGATCAATCTACCTGCGACATGACAGTTGCGCGGTTGCCTTACTTTGAAGGATCTTTATGGTCCAATCGTGCTGAGGTTATCCTTCAAGAAATCGAGAAACAAGGCAATAAAGATTTTCACAATATGTTTAAATCACTTACTAGAAGAAAACTAAAGAGCTACAAAAGTACGACTTGTGATTATGTTGATTCTGATGATTGCAAAAACATTCTCCTGATGGAAAAGGTATATATAATCTTTTTAACGTTTTGAATCTTTCTTCTTGTTTTGGTAACTTTTAGGGATGCTTAATTAATCTTTAACAATTCTGTTTTTTTTTTTTTGTGTAGCTTGAAAAGGATGTACTCAAAAATAAGGAGGATTTGATGGTGGTAGAATTAAACTATTCATGCACGCGTTGTTTGAAAGCCATAGTATCGGGATTGAGATGGTATTGCGGCAAGTGCAAGAATCTTCAACTCTGTGAAAGCTGCTTTGATTCAAAACAAGAGCTTCCTGGTGAACACATATATGATGATACCAATAACAAAAAGAAGAAGCATCATCTCTCAAAGGTTATTTATTACTTACCCTTCTTTAAATCATATAACGATTCTCTTGTTTAGTTAAAATTTTGTACTAAAGTTAGGTTTGGTTATTTTTTACTTCCACAGGAACAGGTGAATGTCACAACAGTGGATAATGATATCATTCAAGAAAACGAAATGTTCGATAGCAGACAAGCGTTTTTAGCTATTTCTCAAAAGAATAATTACATCTTCAACACGCTTCGACATGCTAAGCATTCTTCAATGACGATACTTTACAGTCTTCACACCTCAACTAAGCTACATCATCACTCTCAAAACTCTAGCGGTCTCACCTGCACGGTCTGCAAGAAAGATGTTTCGACAAGTATCTACTTCCCTTGTTTGCTCTGTCCGGATTACCGTTACCGAGCTTGCACTGGATGTTATACCGATAAAACAATGGTTCGTCAACATCATATTTTCCCAACACTCGCTTCAGCTAATGGATCTCCCCCTAAAACCGTAATGGTAAGTAATATGTTGAGAGCAAATCTGTTTCTTTTGGTTTTTTACTTTTGACTTGTTTACCAACTTGTTACTCTCTCTCTCTTCTAGGTTCTTGAGATACTGAAAGCATTGCAGCACGCAGCTCTGTGCCAACCCACGGCCTCTAAGTCGTGCTCATACCCGAAATGCAGAGAAGTTAAAGTATTGTTCAGTCACAATGAACGATGCAAATCCGAAGAGATAGGAGTTAAATGTCAAACTTGCCGTAGTTTGTCACAGACAGTAAAGATCCATGCGCACCATTGCCGAGATCTCAATTGCCCTGTACCTGGCTGCAGGTAGTTTTCCATTGCTTTTTTATGATTTTTTCTTGTTAATCTTCTCTGAAAATTCAGCTTTTTAACTCTATATCTCTCATGTTCTCAGAGATAGGAAGGACAAGGTGATTAAGAAGCTAAAGCCATATATGGAGACAGGAGGAGTCAAAAGGACTAATTTGTACATTGCATAGGTGTGCTATGATAGTGTTTTGACTAAAGAAGAAACTGTACTGATTAAAAAACCTGTCCTTAGATGAAAACTATTCGTTGTCAAGAGTGCTCAGACTCGGTTGTTGTTTATTTTTTGTGAAGTGTTTCAATAGAGAGAAAACAAGTTTGATATAACATTTGTTGTCAAGTCAATATATGTATCATTCCTTTTGTGTAACATATGTTATTCTTCTGTTATATAACTAGATTAAGACCCGTAAATGGCAAAGGACGTATATCATTCCTTTTGTGTAACCTATTAAAACGATTTAATAGGTAAGATGCCGTAAATGGCAAAGGACGTGGCTTTCATTTGAACGTTTTCTCACAAGTCACAAACAAAAACACATAATCAAAGGATCATATGCAAACACCTTGTTGTTACCAGTAGAACCACTCTCATAAAAATAATTAAAAATCATCATCTAAAAACATACCAAAAGAATTGAGAAGCTAGAAAGAAAACACTCCATTTTGGTGGAAAATATCCAAACAGAATTAACACAAACCTTCTACGTAGCTAAAGATAACAAAGCAAAACACTAATATTGTCAACAGAAGAAGATTAGCTCTTCATCATCATAGGCGGAACTACATCCAGATTGGGCTACGTCGTCAGGAAAGTCCAAAGCTTCTTACCAATGGAGACTTTCCCGGGATGTTCTGCATCTGATTCATCATCTTCACCATCCGAGTCAACCCTTTGGGGTGTTTTGTTCACATCTTCTTCGCTCATCGCCTCACTCTCACATGTTCTTTTGGGCGAACCAGCATCTGTATCCTGAGAGTCTGCTGTGGCTTCATGCTATTGAAACAGACAATCGATGGAAACAGATTTGTCAAGAAAGAATATCGAAAGAAGGGGTGAACAAACAAAAAAACCCAGCTAAGTTGTGAGAGCATATTACCTGCACCACATTTGTGCTTACTCCATTATCACTAACAGCAACGTCGAATGATGCTGTGGCGGTGGTTTGAGCACAGTAAACCACCTCGTCTTGTTGCACTCCACTAGTCTCTTCGTTCTTCTTACTAAGTGTGGTTTCTCCAGTTACCCTAATAACCCAAAGTGAAACATTTATCAAACAGCCTGAATAAAGAGATGAACAAACAGCTGCAACACATTATCCTCAGCAACTGTTTTTGGGATTTGAAATTACCTTCTAGGTCGCCTGAGATTATATCTTTGTCCCACCACTTCTCCTTGCTGTTCTGATACAACCTTTTGCCGCCTCTTTCGCTGATGTGCTCCTCCGGTGACACTATCTGATTTTCCATCACTCTCGTTACCATCCTGCTCAGTAGTACAAGTTCTCAAAGAACCCACACGCCCACGCTTTCGTCCATTCTTTGAAGTTGCTTTATCAGAACGACCAGGTTCACCCGTGCTTCCATTAATTTCTTTAGCAGAGTCGTCAACATTTTCTGTTGAATCATTGGGTTCACATAGGTTTATAGATTCTCCATATATGGCTTTAGCTTCTCCTACAACATCTTTGACAGAGCGTGTTCTTCTGGTTCTGGCTTTCGCTTTCCCTCTCATGCGTGATTGACCCTCTGCATTTTGATTGGACAAAGAATCTGCAGCAACTTCTTGAGCCTTGCTGTTGATGTTGCTTTGATCACCGTCTGAGTTTACATTAGTGACTTCGACTTCTTTTGTGCCAGTTTCAGATTCGGACTTTTCAACATCAAAGGAATAGTTAATGGCCGCTGCATGAGGCGTAGTTAATGGCCCACTGTTCAAGTTAGCTTGGTCAGTAGGTTGAGGCTCTTGATCAGCCAAATTCCAAGTAACAGAAGGTTCTGTCATTTTTATTGGAGACAGGTTAAGAATCTTTGAAGTACATTTCCGGAACCATGACACCGTCCCACCAGTAACTGGCAATCCTAAGCCAGTAGCAGTTGGGGATATATCCCTAATCTCCTGCCTTGGTGCTTCGTTATCAAGAATATTGGCCAGTTTTGACATATTAGGCATTTCCACGTTATCAATTTCAGGAAGTACGAGCTCAGAAAGACGTTCGCCGCACGGATTGCAGTTCCCATTATTTTCCATGGAAGAAAGGAAACGACTTCTCTCACTAATGAATTGTTCCCTCTCTTCCTTCAGTCTCTTGGTTAAGGCAACAAGGTCATCAACATCTTTCCGGATTTCTGTCTGCTGCTCTTCAAGATGATTTTTACTAGCATTGACTTCTAACTTTTCTTTCTTTATTCTGTCTCTTTCATTCTGCATGTCCGCCATTTCTCTTCTGGCTACGTCTCTTAGGTAGTTAATATTGTTTAATTCGTGCTCCCTCTCTTCCTCAAATAGCTTCTCTTTCGCTTGCAGCTCCCTTTCCCTTTCTTCCAGTTTAGTCTGCATATCAGACTCAAGTTTCATTTTACGCATTTCAATCTCATGAAGCAACTGACTTCTATCGCTCTCAGCTTTATTGGAGAGCATTGAACGCTCATGCTCCATAGTCTCTGCAAATGAAGCTTTTGCTACTTCAAGCGCTTCTAGCTCCCTTTGCATGTTTTCATAAGCTGCCTGCTTTTCTTTTTTTAGCCTCTCTTCTTCCAAGTGACTGTCTCTCTCTAATTTTTCCTTCTGATCAGTTATATTCTTTAGTTCGTTCTCAATCTTAGCTTTCCTCTCATCAAGTTCTTCCCATTCTTTCTCAAAACTTTCCCTTTGGGTCTTAAGATCCTCAGCCTCCTTAATAAGAAGCTCCTGTTGAGACCTGCACTTTTCTATTTGCTCTTTTAATTCGGCTTGCAGACGATGATACTCAGACCTCTCCTCCTCAGTAACTCTAAGCGCTTCCTTCTCTTTGTGAATTTCTGATAGCTGTACTTCATTTTCAGCCCTTATCTTCTCGACATGAGCTTTAAGACTAAGAGTTTTTTCCTTATCCTCAAGCAGTTTTCTCTTCTCAGTTTCCAATTCCTTCTCCTCGCTTTTCAAGACTTTCTCTCTGCCATTTATGCCTTTCAGTCTTAAATCAAAATCTTTTTCTTTCTCTTTATGCTTCTCAAGTTTCCTATCTAATGCCTGTTCACGTTTAACAACTTTCTCCTCCATGTGCTTCCACTCGGCCTCCCTCTTTTCCACTTCTACAACCTTGCTCTTCAAGCTGTCATCAACAGATTTTCTTTTCTGCTCCATTTCCAACTCAAACTCACGTTGTGTTGCATCCAACTTAGCTTGGTGTTCATCAATTAGTTGCTGAACTGCCATCTGCCAATCAGCAAACATTAAACAGTTAGCACCCAAAATGCACACATGTAATATTCACGTGATACCAAAAATAAAATAGTTTACTAATACAGAAAACGAAAAATGATTCAAAATGTGAAACAGTAGCGCATAAGCAAAATTGAGATGGAAATTGAAAATTTTTCCTGCCAAAAGAACTAAGCTCAGAATGGGACCCAATATACGTAACCAACTGCAAAGAGGATAACCCTCTGGCTATAGTCAGCAAGCAATTTCTTCTACCCAATATCAAAGCTCGGACATACGTAGCATCAGATCTTATCTACAGAAGGGGGTGACACAGAATTGAGATAGTGAGGGAGAAAGGGCTTGCCTTTTCTCTGGCTTCCAGTTTCTCTTGCAGAGCTTGTAGCTCTCGCGCTTTTGTCTCTATGGATTTTTTCAACACATCGGTTTCCTAGATACAGAGAAAACATGTAAATGAACAAGATTTCAAAACACTTGATATAATAGAAAAATACCACAAGGAAGAACGAGCTGCGTACTTGCTCCCTTAAAGCAAGATCTTTTATCCTCAAGCTGATATCATCTTCTAATTTCTTCACAGCAAGGTTAGCAGCATCAATCTTCTTTTGTGTTTCTTCTAGCTCTTTTCCCTTTTGCTTGATAATCTTATCGTTTACATTTGCTCTATCCTCTCTCTGTTTTACAATCATTTGAGATTTAGCAACCCTTTCTTCTCCTTCTTGCAACTTTCTTTCCCATTCACGCAAGTCCTCCCTCTGCTTTGACAAAGTTGCCTCGTCAGCTTCTCGTCTGAGAATTTAGAAGAAGAAAAAAACAAGTTGAGTCATCCGTCAATAAGAAGCAAAGAAACGACACAAAGATAAATGGTTCAACATACAAAAAAGATACAAGGCAAGAAGTCTAATACGTACTCAGCAATGTAGGAAAAACGCTCCCTTTGAAGAGAACTTTCTCGAGCTTCCACTTCCTTTGCTTTCCTCTCCACCTCTGAGCTCTTTCTACTCACTTCAGCAAGTCTTGCATCAACAGCACGCAGCTTTGCCTCAACTTCAAGAGATTTTTCTTCGACACTTCTTACCAATGCATTGGCCTCAGTCAACTTCGAATCAGCTGTAAATTTGATCTCTGCGTTTTCAGAGAGTAGTTCCCGCAGAGCCTTCTCCAGCTGCAACAGTTTAATAAAGGTGTCATATGTGCTAAAAAAATATGGTTATGGCCAAAAAAGAATCATAAAGAAACTTACATCATGTGAACATTGCTTCTCAATCCCCAAAGCTTTCCTCAACCCTTCTTCCCTCTTCTCAACATCTGCTATAGCAACCATATGCGCATTACGTTCCCGCTTAAGACACTCATTGGCCTCTTCAAAATCCTGTTGAAGCTTATCATATTCGGAACTCCACTCCTTTTTCTCAATCAGAAGAAGTCCCATACTGTGTTGGTATTCAAAAAGCTGTATTTTTTTACCAGAACAACACAAACATTAGTTGTGTGTAAACTCAAAAGATCCACACAATAAGAATCACTACTATTCACAATCAAACAATCCCAGCTACACATAACACATTCTTAAAGATTCTTGAACTAAATTGGCAAAGCGACAAAGTAAATTAGAGGAAACATTGCAATTGAACATACAAAAAAAAAAAAAAAAAAAGTAGCGAACAGAACAAAAACAAGCTCACCTCTTTTTCAAGCTCTGAAATTTTCTCAGGCAAAATTCTTGGATCATCGAATTGGATCTGACTAACCCGACCCGAAACAGGGGTCACCACGTCTAAACCCTTTCCGTGCCTAGACCCGTTCGAATCTGGATTCCTAGCTTTCGTTGGTGTAGACCAACGTTGCCACAAAGGCGTGGTCATGCTTTCCAATTTCGCCCAAGAACAAAAAAAAACCCTAACTTTGTGACCTAATTCGGAAATTGAACTCGAGAAATCAAAAACCCAGATACCCAAAATCCGAAACCCTCTTGACTTTTTCTCGACTTCTTCAGTCTCTCTCTCTCTCTCTCTCTCTGAGAAATCTCCAATTAATGGATAAAGTTTGAAGCTTTATCTTGTTCTTCTAAAGATGGCTCCGGATTTGAACGGAGTTCCTAAATTCCGGTATCGAAACTGATTTGAAGTCCGACAACGTATCTTAAGCAAAATCTCTCTCTTCTCTTCTCTCTCTCTTGTCTGTGCTGGAACCTTTTTTGTGTGGCTCTCGCTCGGATCGTTTCACGTTCTTCCCTTTTTTTTTTTTTAATATGTAAATTATAAAAGTGGACCCTAATTTTTAACTTTATTTACATTTATGGCCGCCGTCTTAAAGATTTGCTCGAAGGTTCCGTAAGGGTATATTTGGTATTTATTGAGGTGATTACAACGGTTATGCGTTGTGCAAGTGTGGGATTTTGCTAAAGACGAAACTACCCTTTTAAAGTAGAAAATCACAAAATTAAGGGGGTGTATTGAAACACTGATTTTGGAGGGTTTGATTGGATTTAGGAAATTTGGAATTTTTGTATAGTTTAAGGAACTTGATATGATTTATAGGAAAATTCTTTCAAATTCCACCTAAAACTATGAGATTTGGATTTCTGTATTTTTAACTAAGCAAATCCTCTCAAATCCTCCAGAATCCCTAAAACTTATTAAAATCCAAATCCACAAACTGTTTTGAATAACAGTAGTAGATTTTTAAATCATCAGTTCAATAACAGTGGATTTCAGGAGATTTTTTAAAATTGATGATTAAATAACATAGGAATTGTACTTTTACACAAATCACTTAAAATATCAAGTTGAATACACCCATCTAAAAGTGCTTGACTGGGTTTAATTGCAATTAGTATGCGTGTGAATTACCATAGTTAAATGTTACTACTAGTTTTAAATAGTTTATACAGTTCGTATAGTGGACAATAATAATAAATTTTATGATGATGTCGTATTAAAAGGCAAATACTTAAAATCTAACAACTCATCCACAAATTTGTTGAAAAAATCACAAAATTATCTTAATAAATTAAATATTTTATTTGTTGTAACTTTTGCTTTTGAAAGTCAATTATGGTGTGATTAGAAAGAACAGGTAGCATTTTGGATTGTAAATATGAGAAAACGAAAAAACATGTACAATTTGGAATGTGGATAATACGGAAAAATAAAGGAATAAAGTAACTAAAAAAAATAAAATAAAGAAGAATGGCCAAGGTGGCTAAAGAGCTGTTAAGTTGCAGGTTGGTGCATATGGCTGCTGTTGTGTTTGGACGCAAGCATATGTTCTGGTCTCCACGTGCTCCCATCATTTGTGTTTCTTTTTTTCCATCACATTGTGCTTTTAAACTCTGTCTTGTTTATTTTTGGATTCATTTTTGGCCTTCTAGTGTTAATGATATACTAGGTAAACAAGCCGCACATAGTGCGGATAAATAAATTTAACTAAAATTATTATGGCAAACATTATTATTTTGAATCTAAGATTAGTTTGTGTAAAATAAAATATGCAACTAAAATTTTTGTTTGTTTTATTTAAATTTGTGTTTATTTTGTGTAAAACACCCTTGAAATAAATATTTCAACATGGTGAAAAAATTTGTATGAAATCTATTTTAATAAATCATGAGTAATTATTATGTTCAAAAAAAATATTTTGTTGTTTTTTAAAAAAATAAAATATAAATTCAAATTAAATGGCTACAAATGGTTTTAATTTATCTAATGAAATTTGATTTAAATCTATAATAACATAGATGTAATTAGTATTAACTAATGAAAGTTATTTGCTAAAATGTGGTTCGATCTTTCTGGCGACGACACATCAGCATTTTTTGCAAGAATGTTTCTCTATTAATATATAGGGGATATGATTAGTATATTTTATAAAGAATTTTTGTAGTAGACACACAACAGACAATTAATTAAGGAAACTGGTGCTGTGTTTTTTAAAAAAAAAAAAAATCCAAAAACACGAAAATCTATTAAATTAGAAATGAAATATTTTGCTTTTGTATGGTGGTGATCTTTATTTTTTTTTTGTTAAAATATTTTTATCGTTTTTAATCAGTAGATATACAATTTTTCACATCTATGATAATAACTAACGTCGTTGGATTTTTTTTTCTGATTTTTTCCATTCGAATCCAAAACCAAATTTGATTAAAGATTCAATTATCTTTTGTTTTCTCTTAATTAGATTGTAGTTGAGTATATCAGTTTTTCAACAAATAACATACAATTTCAAAATCTCAAAATAAAGATCTGTTCTAATAACAGATGATTTAAGAAGTTTACCAAGCAGCAAATTAAGGATATAAAAACCATAAAGTTTTGGTAAGGTTTGCCGGTTTTCATCGACATCAAGACAACCTCAAAATTGTTCGATTGTTTGCCTTTTTTTTTTCATTTTGTTGATAACTCTGTCTAAAATACTAAATTGAATTTTATTTCATATGATAATCGTCAATCTATTTTTATTTTACTGAAAAATGTTTCCTTTTCTATTAGTATATGTACTTAAAAAAAGATTTAACTGGTTAATTCAACGCTATTGCTAGCCAACAAACTTGAAATTTTGATGAAGACATGCAAATAAAGATGAAAAAGTAAGTGGGTCGTTGGCTGCCGCCGTCTTTCTTCCACATTTTAGTTAGACTCGCACCTCCAATTACTTAAAAATAAAATTTTGCAATAAATATACATGTCATTTTAGGGATGACCACAATAAGACGGTGATGCCTTGCATACTCATCAAAAATAGATAATTTTAGAAAGCAAAAATGAAAAAATGTATTATAAATTTTGGTGATAAATGGAACCGGAAAAAAGGGGTTCAATATTGGTGATAAATTGCAATAAAATAGTAAAGCATGATAAGAAATCAAGAAGAAGTGATGAAGGGGGTAATGGAGTGTTAGTGGGCCTACGTGAGAAGAGCGTTCGAGTTAAAAGAGTCATGAGGGGAGGGGGGCCTCTTACAATTACATTATGCAATCGTGTTTGTGACCGTTGGCTTATTATTCTTTTCTTTACTTCTTTGGGAATCAATTTTTTTTTTTTTTAATTGCAAAAGGTAGACGTTAGCAAAAAGCATCTTTTTAAATGGAGAAATTAATAATCAAATTTTGGGATTCCATTTTTGACAGCTGAATGAAGAATAACATGTTTCCTTATCTTTTCCTCTAAGTCGAAGAAATCACCGGTTGAGTTGATAAGAGTTTTCCTCTAAGTTACTCTCTCTCTCTCTTAACAAGTAGAGTTCTCATGCTCACTCCAGATAGTAAAATGGAAAAAGGATGGAATGAGACAAAAATGAATGTAAAGAATTGACTCGGTTAATAAAAAGAATTAAAAAGAACCCGTCTTAACAAGTCTCATCGGATTGAACTGAGGATTCAAGCGAGAGATCGAGAGGAATACAAAAGATGAAATTGATATATGTATTTGTATTTTCATTTTGTTCCTCTCTTTTTTTGGCATGAAAGTTAGTTCAACATTTTGTGAGAAACGAGTAGAGGTTTTTTCACGGCTTAGAGGAACAAGATCATCTAGACAACTCCAATCCGAAACCACAAAAGGCAGGAAAGAAGCTCATCGGTCCCTAGAGTTTGCACCATCTCACTAGTATTTTGTTCCCGCAACCGTAGTAAGAGCATCTATGTGATGCACCTTCATGACTGTTTTGGTTTGGTATTGGTTTTCTATGGCCAGAGATGAAGGAAAGCCCACTAGAACGCCTCTTTTTATTTTATTTTATTTGTTTGTCGTCAACCACTAGAACGCCCCTTATTTGGAGCTGTTTTCTTATTTTAGAAACAGAGGTAACATTCTTGTCAATTTCATAATCTATTTTACAGTTCCTCTCGATATCTCTCCATCCCATACATTTTCTCAGTTCAGTTACTAGTTGATTCACAGTCGTAACTAAAACATGATATTTTAGTTTCACAAAACTAGACATACTAGAACTGATCATGTCGTCTCATCTGATTTCAAACTTGGGTCAATAAAAGAGTATTAAGGTCTATGGTTGAAATAAGTTCATACACGATCTCACTTGCTTCCATGATTCAAAAGCTAAAACACAGCAACAATTAAAAACCACCCATGATTGTGGCCTTACATGAAACTTGGGTCAACCGGGCCCTTTGAGATGCCGAGACGAACTTCCATCCCGTGGTGAAAGTCTACTGGCTTGAATGTCTCGGATTCACGAGGATCTGCAAGGGAAGAAGATAATAGAGTCAGATGACCCATATCAAATTTAAAATCAATATGTTACCCTTTTAAAAAAAAAAAAAAAATTAATTTGGCCAATTGGTGTCAAGAAAAGCATACTAACTGCACAATAGAAATACTAACAATATGATGCTTTGAAGAAAGTTCAGCATCTTGTAAGCAGCAAAGAAATATCATAAAATGAATTCTATCATATTGTATATCTGCTAGTGCATACTGAAATAACATCAAGTTGGTGTCCACTAATCTAAACAAGTGCATTGACACACACATAACAGGAGTAAAGGACAATTACCATTCAAGTAATCCTCAAAACCAAAGTCATCCACGGCTCCTGTGTAAACTTCTAAACCGAGCATTGACGATGGAATTGGTCCAGGAGGTCTCTGAAACCTAAAATATTCAAGAGAAAGAGGATAGAATGAGAACACTACAATTACAACCATATCTTGCTTTTCAGAGTGCTATTAACAACCAGCAGATCATTTAGCAAAAACTTTTAAAGCCTATGCTCCCCCAAAACACACATAGATCGTTTCAAGTTTTAACCAAGTACAGACAAAGCAAGAAGTTAAATCCTTTACATCACTAGCTTCCAAATGCATTGATTCACACACAACTAAACAACAGTCGGATCTATCAGTGTTCCAGCATAAGTAAGTAGTACTGCCAAATTCAGAGAAACTAGGTTAGAGTACTAGGATTACAAAAACACATACCGTGAGAGGATTTGCCTATCCATATCCATCTTCAATGGAAGTGCAGTCCCATAGGTATGCCCAATGACCATCCTCTTCATCGTCTCTCTCGATTTCTTTTCCTGAAACAAAATTGATGGATCAACAGAGAGACTCAAGATGAACAAAACCCTAATATTCAGCCAATTTTTTTATAAAAAACATAGTAAGACTTATACTCAAGAAATCTCGAATTAAACCCAAAATAGCGAATTGCAAAAGCAAAGTAATCAACTAATAAGGCCATAGAAGAGAGAGAGATTACAGGATTCTAATCAAACCACAATTAAGTTCCATTCTTAAGCTAATTTCTCACTTTCCCGAGAGAAAACAAACAGATCGATATAGAATCAATTTCAACCTAAGAAAGAAAGAAAGAAAGAAAAAAAAAAACTTAACCGGGGAAGAGAGTGTTGTTTACAGATTCGTAAGAGGATTCGAGTGGGTGAGATCCGATGATGTCGCTCTTAACGCCGTGGAGACCAAACCTAAGAGCATCATTCTTCACACCACCGATCTCATGAGCTATCTTCTTCTGAGACTCCATTTTTTTTTTTTCTTTTTCTTACTTCGTTCTTCGTTCTTCTTCTCTTCCTCTAGCTTTCTTCTTCTTGTAGCTTCCTCTGCGGCTTTTGGAACAAGAAAAGTATAAAAAGAAAAAAAGAAAAAAACATTAAAGACGAAGTTTGATATAATGGGCTCTCATGAGTAAACCCAAATATAAGGCCCATTAATATTATATTCAGGCCTGTTTATATTGGCTAACGATGAGTTTCTGTGTGTGTGTTGTTGTTGTTGTTAACAAAGTGTTGATATGAGTTTGTTCAACATACATTTTCGTTTTTTTTTTTTTTTTTTTTTTTTTTTGTAATATATTTTTATTTTCCAAGATATGCAAATTGCAAAATGGTAAAATCAGTAAATATTTTATGGTAAGCAAAGACAACCCACCCTTAAAGATTGGGAAGCAGTGAAAGGTCAGTCCACTCAAGGTCTGCAGACTAATAAACAAATGTGTACCACAAAGCCATGTTGAAAAGATGTTATGTGAATATTTAAATTAGCTATTCCGGCGATTTTACTTCATAGGATCTGACAAATGAAATTTTATATAATAAATTTTACTTTCACTTTGCTACAAAATCTTGAAGGTAAATCACTTTCCAGTCAGTAATGTTGATTAAATATTGTAGATTATTCATAGGTACTTAACTAATCCAGAGCGACCTATGCAAGTCTAGATATTAGTGTCAGTACACTTCTTATTTTACATGCCTTGAAGAAGAACAGAACAAAACAAAACAAAAAAAATGATAAACAACGAGGCAAGTCTCGATAGATAATACTAAGGTCAGTACAAACAATTCTATCTTAATCTGAGCATAGAATAAACAAATAAAAACGAAATGACAAAGCAAGAAGAAAGCAAAATTTGAGACTCCTAAATCCTAATATTATATTATCAATAGATAGAGGTGGTAATAATTAGAACGAATGTAATCGAACTATACACACCGTGATAAATAGATAGTATAATTCAAATTAGTATTCATATGTACTGTGTGCTTTGTAGCCAAATCTAATTAAAGTCCCTCTTGAGACTAGATTCCTTCCAAGGTGGTTAGCTAGAGCCAATCCTATAGGAACCAACGTTTTATCTTTAAACTTTAATATTCACCACTCTACGATGTTAGCTAGAGTCATTTTCATTTAAATACGAGTATAGTCGAAACTTTTAGTCATGATATCGATGAAAAATATGAGACTAGCAAATCCTCGTTTATGTATCATATCTTAGATATCTAATGGTTTTTCTAGTCATTCATCTATACAAATCCAGATAGAGATCAATATCGGTTCATGTCAGCGTGTATTTGGACCCTACTACCACACTCAATTTTCCATGAACCGATTCAGTAAATTGAATATTTAGTAGCTACTTAGGTCACTTCCAAATATTGAATTTTCTTTTAGTAATTCTCAAAATTAAATACGAGTTCTTTGACATCTTGAGGCAAACGAGTTTAAACTACCAAGAGCTTTAAAAAAATCCTACTAAATGTATTTAACAATCATCCTCTTTTCCAAAAAGCCAAACTTTAGACCCCCCCATACACGAACGTTCAGTTTCACTCCAGTTTGCAATGTAACTTTATCAAAGCATTACACGTGTGTACGTACATATAGGTTTCTGGATGATCATAGGCCATCTCTTTGTTCTCTCTTTGGCATTTTCCTCAATATTCATCATAACGCATATTTGTTTTGTGGTTCTTGATGGAATTTAGGGTTAGAGGAACAACTCTAAAATGGGAACTCTATGTGAAACAATCAGCAAAAAATGGCTTAATATTGAATCGGACTGGGATCCCCAAATATAGAAATCATTTGATTATTCATCTCGAAATACTTCAAAGGTAACAATACCACTTGAAGGGTACACAAACGGAATTTAAAATAAAATAAAATAACATATGTATTTTACAAACAACACATATAACTACAGATTAATATACATTCAAGAGGAATGAAGTATTGTTCTGGCTTACATGTTTAAACTTGATGCCTAGTCCTTGGAAAATATCAAGATTATGGGAGCCCTGCCAGAAGGAAAAAGAGAAAGAAACATATCATCAAATGCATATGAATCATAATAATTTAGGCAAGAAAAGGATCTTGAACTCCAAACTGTACCTCCAGGGAAATTGGTGTCGGTGGCTGCACAAAAGGTTTGGTCAACAAAAGGGTTGTGCTCATAATTATAATCCAAAAGAGGCAGATCAATGGTACTATAGTTGCTGCTAGAACCCTGATCTATTAACATAAATTCTCCAGTATGTTGATTGTAACTTTGATCCATATTCGTCGGCATACTGATCTTCATTTTGGTTGAGATAGATTCTTCATTACCAAACTCTCCAATTGTTTCCTTGTAGAAAAAATGTGTCATGTCTTCTCCTTCGTTAGAGAATATAGACCTCTTGAATGAGTCCAAGGTTTCAGATTGTGTGATATCGGAGATGGTTTCTAGATTATCATATGCCATCTTTCTTGATCTCTCCTTTGCTTTTCCTCTAGTGTTGTCTCTTGATCCCTTTGATGAGATGTTGCTCAACTCGTTGTTCTTCTTTCTCTTGTCTGCCTTCTTGACCTCGCATACCACTTTTTTCCCGCAAGACTCGGGGCTCGAACCATACACCAAGCTGTTATCTCCATCCTCCTCCTCCTCCTCCTCTTCTTCTACATCGGCTCCGTTGTCTCCAAAATCTTCATTACCATTGTTGAGTTTTTTTTCTTGTACAACCTCTTTGATAGCTTTTCTCGATTTTTTTAGTAGCCAGTCTAACGTTTTACTGGCTTTATCAAACCCCAACATATCCTGGAGATCAAAGAATTGGCGAGCAACCCCAATAGAAAGCCTTACCCTCCTGTCTCTAAGACCTTGTGCCGTGTGAATCTTGCTGTGCCGGTCCTTCTTCACTGCCTTCTTGATTTCTCTCGACACCTCAGGAAGCTCGAAACCTTGCCGCTGATTCACAGCATCATTTGAGTTAAAGGCCATGTAATCGATCAGAGACTCAGGAACTGCTGATACCATCTGTCCCGGAGATGCTGTTAACTGTTGGTTGTAGGGATTACGGATGATGCCTTGATGGCCAGATAGTGAAGAAAGGTAAAGCGAGAGAGGGTATACTCCATTGTTATTACCATCTTTGTTGGAAGACGACATCATCACCGACCTTAAGAACCTTTCAAGAATCAATAATTAAGAATCAAGAATATGACTTTTTTTTTTTCTTAGAAACAAAACAATAACTTTCACATCATCAAAAAGAAAGATCCTGGTAAGAGAGAGAGACAGAGAGAGAGAGAGACTAAGCGTACGGTTTCTCACATCAAGAAAAAAAAGAAAGCCAAAGAGATATTAATGGTGTAAACAAAAATGGTCATGAAGACATCTTTTTGTAACTCTTAACTGAAGATCTGCCTGGAAAGATGAATTTTGGGTCTGATCTCACTCAATTACAGGTTTAGGGTTTACAACTTTTTCTAGGGTTTCCAATTCCAGATCTAATATCTAGTTATGAGCTTATATACTGGGGATGATTAACCTCAAACTCAACTATTTTTAGTATCATCATAGAATTCACTTTTACTACGTATACATACATACATATACAAGTAGGTACGTACCTTCGTATGAATTGCCCCGATCCGTAAAGGCAAATATCTAATAAACATGGCCCATAAAAAGTTGAGAAACGGTCCAAAAATAATAATAATTGAACAACAGAAGACGACATGTGAAGGGATTTACTTCCATTACGATGATAAAAATCAGGCTTTGGAGAGTCAGGATTGAAGGCCATCGATGTTTGTCTACCAAACCAAAAAAAAAAAAAAAAAAAAAAAAGAAGGCGATATCGATGTTCTTGAATCAGTAATCTCACTGTTTTTTTTTTTTTTTTTTTTTTTAATATGGATTTCAGACAAGATCTGCTATTGTTTTGTCCAGCGGGTTTCTAATTTTAAATGACTAGTTTTCCGTTTTCGTACAATTAAGCCATGGAAATGGACATTCAGAAAGAAAGAAAAAAAAATTGTGGGTGAAAACTGAAAACATAAACATTATAATTATCTCTTTATTTAGGGTTTTGTTAAAAGGAGGAGAAAAAAAAAAGTTTTAATGTGACCTGAGTTGGTTTCCCATACGATTGAAGATTGTGAAAAGATTTGTCGTTTTCAAATTTTCATTTGACGTCCCTATCTATTAGTCAAGGGTTGTTCTGATGAGTACTGGGCAGTGGGCACTGGGCACAACCTAATTGTATATTGCATTAATGCACTACTATTTTTTATGCAAAACCATTGAAAAGTATTTTAGTAGATAAGATTATACGATGGTTTTACAGGATAGAAAAGGTTGAGAAATCTTTTTCTATTTCAATTAAAGAAAAAGTTGAATCATTTTTTTTATAAAGAAAAAATATATACATTTTTTTTATGGTTTCAACTTTTAACTTTCAAGGTTAAAAATTTAAGGTTGAGGACATGTCCTTGTACAAATTAAAAATTAGATTTTAGTTTTTTGATCTAGTATTTAATTTTTAGAGTTTGGAGTTTTGAATTTCAAGTTTAGATATATATAGAATACATTTTATTTTGTTTTGTTAGTTTATACACTACATTTTCTATTTTAGCTGATGAATTTTTGTTTTGGATACTTTCTTCGAATTTATGAAAATGTTTATCTACAATTTGGGAGGAGAGTTAATTATATTGAAAGATATATACTTAGCACCTAGGTTTTGCAACATATTAGTGGTTTTGTAATTTAGAGGATTGAAGTAAGGGAGGGAATATGAAACTATCAGAAGTATACACGGGAAGCTTAGAAGGTGTGTGAGACAAACTACTGGTTAATACATCCACAAACATAGATCTCTAAAAAATTGAAATTTGTATCGAAAATTCCAACAGAAGATTGAGAAATTGTGGAAGATCTCTAAAAAGGATGGCAGATTTTTACCTTTTTAAAAGTAGATTTGAAAAGTACCAAGTAGCGAACAACAAATTGAGGAAAAAGTCTTAATTAAGGAGATTAGATCTAGGGTTTCACAGTGTATATATAGAAAAGGAAGGAAGATTGTGACGAAAGATAGTGCAGTGATTCCAATATATGTAAATATACGGAACACTTGCTGTAGATGGAAAATTGGAGAATGAGCCTTTTAATGGTGGACTAGAGACGAGAGTTAGAGTACTCAATAGAGAGGGGGGTGTTGCCTTTTTTTTGTTTGTTTTTGTTTTCTTTTGTTTCCTATTTAATGGAAAAAATTCATATTTTTATTATTTAGTTAAGTCTCTTCAAATGATGTAATAATATGTGGGGTTTTAAGAATTTTTTTTCCAACAAATATGTGGGATTGTATATATATATAAAAGAAGTCATATGTACCTAGATCTTTTTTTTTTTTTTTGGAAAATGTACCTAAATCTCTTATAATCTTCGTTTAATTACTAAGGTGTTTAGATCATTAGATGCATTGGTGCATTCCACTTTTATGCTACCAATTTTATTTCAGATTGATTCATTTTTATATATTTTTTTTGTACAGAATGATCATATTAAGACTTTTAATACTAATCATAAATTTACATTACCAAAAACATTCAAGATGGACATCTGGATTTCTGTTCCTCATCATTGAGTTTTTCGTTTAATAGTGTGGAATGTGGATTTCAAAGAACGTTCTATTCGTTGATCCAAAAAAAAAAAATAACGTTGTCTTCTAAAACCAAACTATTAAGAAAAATCTAATTTTGTTCTTCTACAAAATATTGGTGTAATATTTCATAGAATTTGATGATCATCATTTAAGTAATGTAATACTCACTCCGTTTCATAAAGAGTGTCGTTCCAGAAAAGTTATTTTGTTTCACAAAGAATGTCATTTTACATTTCCAATGAGTGTTTTAATGCTAAATTTTCATTTTTACCCCTAAATCCAAAGCTATTTTTATTGAATTTAGATCATTAATCACTTATTAAATATGGACAAATATGTATAATTCAAACTTTTTTTAATTTGGGTGAAATGTGTCAGAATGACATTCTTTGTGAAACAGATGGAGTATTAATAACAAGATGTAAAAGATGGCTTCCTTTAATTACATCCTAATGTCGGTTATGAACTCTTCAATTAAGTAAATGTAGCATTGATAACAAACATGAAACATGTACCTTATTACCATGGATGAAATTAGGAAGAAAAAGGCTCGGTGCTTTCTTTCTTTATTTAAAAAAAAAAATTTTGAAGGGCGACACAAAAGGCGATCTAGGATTTTTCCGTAACGAGCAAGTATGTTGTCGTCGTCGGCCTCCGGTCTTGACTAGGATTGTACCGGCATCGGAAGGTAGTGGTAACGATATGAAAACAACTTCGGAGAGTGGGTCTCAGCGAATTGGTGAATCTAGTATTGGTAAAAAACCTGCGCTGGTACTGAAAAATGGGGTTAAGTTGGAGGAAGGTGCATAGCAGAGGATGGGATCAGATGTGTCGGTATTAGGAGGTGTTTCTCTGGCTGCAAAGAAACCGTGGATTAAAGTAGCTAAAAAATATGTGCTTACTAAGCAAAAGTTTGTTATCGAAGAGATTGATGGGAAAGAGCGTGTTACAGTTCCAAAGGAAGTTAGTTAATCTATGGGTAATTTTAAAGGATGTCCCTCCTGCTCTTTTTACAGAAGAAGGGTTGGAGTTCCTTGCTAGTGGAGTGGGGAATCCTGTCCGTTTACATCCAAAAACTGGGGCGTGTGTTCGTTTTGATGAGACACATATTCTGGTTGAAGCTGATCTCACAAAACCTTTGCCAAGGGGATTTGTTTTCTTGCGAGAAGAGGAGGGTGAGTTGGACGCTGTGGTCCGGTACTCTTACCCTTGGCTACCGCCTAGATGTACTGGCTGTCAAAAGTGGGGTCACCTCCGTAACTGATGTCTCGCAGTTGACTCACAGTCTCCCCAAAGTAATGGTACAGATTGTGTTTTGCCACATCCGCAAGTGACTGAGGTGATTGAGAAATCAGTTGAGGAAAGAGTAGTCACGACTATCAACCCTTCTGATCCTACGATGCAAAAGCAGCAGACAGATGAGGAGGGTTGGAGTAGTCCTCAAAAAGTTATACTAAGTCCAGACCGCCGGAAAACAACTTCACATCTAGAGAAGGGTTCCATTTTATCTAACTCTTATGCTTCACTGAGTGGTACAGGAGAGTTAGACGAAGATGATGCTGATAGTACGGGACGGCTCGCCGTAGCTGATGTGGTTAGTACAGAGGAGGTATCTACAGAGGTGGTTGTGGATGCAGCAGTAGAGGCTGGGACATCCGCTTGTGTTGTGGAGAAACATACTGATGGTCATAGTGTTGTTGGCTCCTTTGGGGCCAAGGAAGGTGCTCCACAGGCTAAGCCTAAGGCAGACCCTCTGCAGCGAGTTTACCTACCCCGAGATTCGAAAACAACTCATAAGACAGTTTCAGTCTCTTCTGCCCGAGAGCCGAGCAAGAAGAACCCCTCCCATCATTGATTATGTCTGGTTTCTTTTGGAATGTACGTGGCTTAAACAAATCTATTAAACATTCCGTTATAAAGAAATGGATTGAGGCAGGTACTCTGCATTTTGGATGCCTCCTTGAAACGAGAATTAGGAGAGTAAGGCACTAGATTTGATTAGTAAGATATTCAAGGATTGGACTGTTCTAACGAACTATGAGCATAGTCGGAGAGGTCGACTTTGGGTAGTTTGGAGAGGTGATATTTTACTCACTCCTTTATATAAGAGTGAGCAATTAATCACCTGCTCGGTGAAGCTTAGTGATCAAGTGGAAGAATTCTTCTGCTCTTTTGTTTATGCTTCAAATTTTGTCGCTACGAGAAAGGAGTTATGGCGTGAGCTTCGAGATCATGCTGATTCTCCAATCATTCACACTAAACCGTGGATGATTCTTGGAGATTTTAATGAAACTCTTGACATGTCAGAACATTCACATATGGATGATACTCCAATGGTAACGGCGGGCATGCGTGATTTTCAGGGGATGGTAAACTATTGTTCTGTTTTAGACTTAGCATCTCATGGTCGTCTATATATTTAATGTAATAAGAGGGTTTAATTTCTAAAAAGCTTGACAGAGTTTTGGTGAATGCAAAATGGCTGCAAGCTTATCCGGCATCTCATAGTGTGTTTGAATCAGGAGGTTTCTCAGATCACTTACGATGTCAGTTTGATCTTAATACTCAGGTTGGCACTATGACTCGCAGCCGCAAACTGTTCAAATTTGTTAACGTTATGACCAGTTTAGAGGAGTTCAAACCCCTTGTTAACAAGTATTGGCAAGAAACAGTTCCACTACACTTATCCATATCCACTATGTATCGGTTTTCAAAGAAGTTGAAAAACTTAAAACCGATACTTAGGCAGTTGGCTAAAGGAAAAATGGAAAATTTGCTGAAGAAAACAAAAGAGGCTTATGACGATCTTTGTGTAAAACAGGAGAGGAATTTGGCAAACCCCTCTGTAATGGCCATGAGAGAGGAGACTGCGGCGTACACTCGGTGGGACTGGTTGCAAGTTTAGAGGAAATTTTTTTGAAGCAACGATCTAAATTGCATTTGCTTTAGGTTGGTGATAAAAATAACAAAACCTTCCATCGAGCTGCTATGGTGCGAGAGGCAAAAAACTCGATTAGGGAAATCCAACGACCTGATGGGTCTGTGAAAAAACATACTGATGAGATTAAAGCTGAAGTAGAGTGATTTTTTTTGTGAGTTCCTCCAATTTAGTCCATCTGACTATGCCGAGGTTTCAATAACTGAGTTGCAGGACTTGTTACCAATTCGTTGTTTAGTGGGGGATAAAGACCAATTAATAAGCAAAGTAACAGTTGATGAAGTGAAGAAGGTTTTATTTGCAATGCCAAATGATAAGTCACCGGGGCCAGATGGTTATACAATAGAGTTTTACAATCGGTTTGGGACCTCATTGGAGGAGAATTTTTCTTGGCGGTGCAATCTTTCTTTGTCAAGGGTTTTCTTCCCAAAGGAGTAGATTCCACGATACTTGCTCTGATTCCTAAAAAGCTGGAGGCGAGGGAAATGAAGGATTACCATCCAATCTCTTGCTGCAACGTATTGTATAAAGTTATCTCTAAGATATTAGTGAATCGACTGAAGCTGGTGTTGCCTAAGTTTGTTGCTAATAATCAGTCGGTTTTTGTTCAGAATAGGCTTTTGATACAAAATGTTCTCTTTGCAACAGAGTTAGTAAAGGACTATCACAAGGATTCAGTCTTACCGCGGTGCGCAATTAGAATAGACATCTCCAAAGATTTTGACTCTGTCCAATGGTATTTCTTGAGGAACACTCTATTCGCAATGGAGTTCCACAAGAATTTGTCCATTGGATAATGCTATGTATCACCACCACCTCATTCTCGGTTCAGGTTAATGGGGAGCTGGCAGTTTTTTTTACAAGTTCTAGGGGGTTGAGAGAAGGCTGCTCTTTATCCCCATATTTATTTGTTATAGCTATGGATGTACTCTCTAAACGTTTGGATAAGGCTGCGCTGAAACTCTTTGGTTATCACCCATGCTGTAAAGACATAGGCCTCACCCATCTTAGCTTTGTGGATGACATTTTCATTCTCTCAGATCTATTGAAGGGATAATCGCGGTATTTGATGAGTTTTCCAAGCACTCTTGACTGCGGATTAGTCTGGAGAAATCAACAATCTACCTTGCAGGTCTATCTGACTCGAACCATCAACAAATTACAGAGCGTTTCTTATTTGTAGAAGGATCTCTTCCGGTCTATTACTTGGGGCTCCCTCTTGTTACAAAGCGCCTAAGTACATCAGACTGCCTTTCTTTGATTGAACAAGTCAGGAAGAGGATTGGTTCTTGGACAGCATAGTTCCTCTCCTATGTTGGCCGTTTAAATATGATTTCCTCAATACTTTGGAGCATCTGCAATTTTTGGATGACTGCATATGGACTACCGCGGGCATGCATTCGAGAAGTGGACAAACTATGTTCTACTTTTTTATGATCAGGGGCTGAGCTTAATACTAACAAGGCTAAGATTGCTTGGAGAAACGTCTGTAAGCCAACGCAAGAGGGTGGTCTCGGACCGCTGCAAGAGGCAAACAATGTTTGTTGTTTGAAGTTGATCTGGCGTCTTCTATCATGCGGTGACTCTCTGTGGTTAAAGTGGATCAAAATGTACCTTCTAAGGCAGGAATTTATATAGGCTACAAAGGTAACTACTCAATTAGGTTCCTCGATCTGGAAGAAAATATTGAAATATAGGGATGCTGCAAAACCTCTTTGTCAGGTCACTGTTTAAGATAAAAAATAGACATCCTTTTGGTTTATGTGGAAGAAAATATTGAAATATAAGGATGCTGCAAAACCTCTTTGTCAGGTCACTGTTTAAGATAGAAAATAGACATCCTTTTGGTTTGATGTCTGGTCTTCTCTAGGCAGGTTAATTTATATGGCGGAGTTCAGAGGAACCATCGATATAGGGATCAGAAGCAATGCTACTGTTTGGGAGGCATGGATTCTTCGTTGTCGAAGAATACACCGTGTCACCTATCTAAATGTAATAGAAGAGGAGCTGGCATTACAATGGTCTCGCTGGCAACCGGACCATGATTTGGTTTTGTGGAAGGGGGCGAATGATGTGTTTAGACATTGGTTTACAACACATGGAACTTGGAACAACACTCGAGCTGCCTCAGCCGCAGTCCCCTAGTATAGTGGTATCTGGTTCCCACACATAACACCAAAGTATGCATTTTGCACCTGGTTAGCTGTTCAAAATTGTCTCTCTAAAGGGGATAGAATGCAGCAATGGAACAGGGGCGTAGACCCGACGTGTGTCCTCTGCAAGAACGCTCTTGAGACCCGCGACCTTTTTTTTTTCTTCTGTTCTTATACAGTAGAAAGGCAAGCTCAACATCTTTAAAGCGCAATATTCCACGGATTGGTGTACCATCATTGTGTGTGTATCTAACTGGTGGAGGGAAAGAGTTGAAGGATTTATAGCTCGTTATATTCTTCAAATTACAGTGCACACGCTCTGGCGGGAGTAGAATGACCGACGCCATGGGAAGTATCCAATCACTCAGCAACAGCTTGTCAAGTGGATAGACAAGCAAATTCGGAATAAACTACTGACTGGCAATGGGGACACTCACTATACCGATGGTCTGCAACTGTGGCTAGCAACAAGATTTGCCACATAGGAGTAACATAAACTCTGTTTTTGTATTGATTTAAACAAACGAGGTATTAGATGTAAAAACATTATATTTTTTTGAATTAAATTTAACATTTTATTCAAAAAAAAAAATATATATATATATATATCTTGAGGTTTCTCCGAGTTTATTATCCGTTATCAAGATATACAAGTCTATCTTAACTTTGTGTGGAATGAATTTGATGTACCGGAAATGCAACCGGAGACCTTGAAGATGGTGGGGTGGGATACTCTAATAGAAGCATCAAGAATTTCTCAAGATTGACTTTGAGTTACAAGGGATTGTTGCAACAGTTCAGGTTGAACCAAACGGCTCAGGATTAGCAACTGTTCTAGTATGTGCCAAAGGAGAAATATGCTGAGTACAATGAATGTGGGACGTACGGATATTGTGATCCACTCACCTCGCCAATATGCAATTGCTTCAGAGGTTTTGAGTCAAGAGATTTGAAAAAGTGGCATATGAAAGATGGTTGTGATGGGTGTGTGAGGAACACCAATCTGACTTGTGGCGGTGATGGCTTTTCTCAAACAGACCATGGTCAAGTTGGCCGAAACTAGTTTAGCGGTTGCCATTAAAAGAATGTGACTCAAGGATTGCTAAGAGCGTTTCTTGAGGGACTGCAAATGTTTGGAATATGCTTGTTGTCACAAATATCCAAACTAGTGGGATTGCATTTATAGGTTAATATGAAAATTACATCTCATTACATTTACAAATTTTTGCATATATGTAACATCTAATTTGACCCCAAAAAAAAGCGCAACATCTAAATAACCTTTTTGATATGAAAAAATAAATTGATAATAGATAAGAAAAAAACAAAACAAAACATAAGTAAAACATAAACAAAAGACAATGCATGTTTCATTTTATATTTTATGTATGTATTTTATAACCTAATATATTAGTTACTTATTAAGAAAAACGATTGCTAGCTACGCCAAGTATAGGCCAACACATCGTCACATATACAAATGATATAAATGTTTTATTAACTACACAAACAATTGTCATTACATAAAGACATTCATAAACAAATATGAGTAATGTATACAATACTATAACCATCTAATTTTGATGTTTTGTTTGCTGGAATCCGGTGTTGACCAGTATTAAACGGCGTTGGCAAAATGTTTTTTTTTTAAAACAACAAAAATTAATAAAATAATGACATAACTTGATTAAAGATTTTAGAATTCAATTTTACTACAAAATAGTATAACAAATATAATTTTTCCTTCTGTAAATTCAAAACTTTGTTTATAATTTTATACCATATCATTTGTATATTTCTTATATTCCATATTATATATCATATTATATTTGTTATGTAGAAAAGCATTATGTATATATAATATTTTGTAGTAAAATTTTAAGATATACACAATTTTCCTTTTGTATATAAAACTATAATATAGTATATAATAAATGATGAGAGATAAAAAATTTTCTTAAAATATTTTGGCTTAAAATGTTCATAGATCTTTTTATAATTGATTCTGATTTGTGATATTTTTTTTTTCGTCTGCACCTTGCTACATATTTAAACTTTGATTTATCATTATTTGTTATATAAAAATATTTAATAGCATGCTACATAATAAAATATAATATGGTATACAATTGATATGGTATAAAATTAAAAACCAACTTTTGAAATTTACAAAAGGAAAATGTATATTTGTTATATTATTTTGTAGTAAATTTTTATTATATAATATTTTAGTAATTTAGTAAAGTTATGTAATTATTTTTAAACTTTTTTGTTATTTATAAAAAAAAGTTATTTTTTCGTTAAAGCCGATCAACATCGGTCAACGTCGGTTAATACTGGTCAATACTAGATTCCGATAAACAAAACATCAAAATTAGATGGTTAGAGTATTGTACACATAACTCATGTATTTATGGATGTTTTTATATAATAAAAATAGTTCGTGTAGTTAATAAAACATTTATATTATTTATATGTGTGGTGATGTATTGGCGTATACATCGTAGCTGGCAATCATTTTTCCTACTTATTATTACTTTTGAAATAACCTAATTAAAACAAAACTACGGATACAAAACTCTCGTGTATAAACAGATATTTGTCTAGTATACTCCATTAATCATTAGTAACTACAGTTTACATGATCAAACTATAAACAGTAATAAGATATTAAATACAAATTATTATTATTATTTAATTTATTTAATTTTAGAACCTTTTTTTAACTATCTGGAGTTTCTATCTTCTAAATATTTTATAATTTTTCTGTAAAATTATTAAATGTTTATGTAATCAATTTAAAAAATGGTTTAAAAGGGAAAGGGGAGAAATGAAACAGTAGAAGATGGGCTGTGTGGATATAATGATGGGCTGCAGAAACGATTTGAGTAGAATTGTCATTATTTTAACGACTCATTAACGAATATTTTGTGATCTGATTCCACAATGATGGACAAATTATGTGGAAAACCCATTTTAGATCTGTCTCGAATTTTTAAATGTCCATGATGAATTACATATGTATGGGTTATGATTATTCGAATCTGCTGACCTAAAAATAAATATTACTAATTTTCATACAATGACGAAAACATACTGTGTAATATCACGTTTTGAAGTCCATGCTTTCCTGATAGATCTTTTTTTTTTTTTTTTTTTTGTCAAGGTCTTGATAGATCCTAAATTTTGATAAATCTCAGTGTACGATTCGAATTATTGGATTTAGTAGAATCCATACGCTCTTTACTCAGATCTAAAAATAGTTTAGGTATTTATTATATAGTGATTTAGAAACCTGAATTATCCGTGCCTAATTCAATAATCAATATCTTTGTACTACTATAGATTTTTCTGATAGTAATTCAATATATAAATTGTTTATATAAGTGTGGTAGGTTGCTTGGCATGGGATATGACGTTGTAGAGCCGGATTGTCAGAGTTTTAAGCATTATGGGAGATTTGTAAATAACGGGTCTGGTGAAACGTCGGAAAGTGAGTGAACTTGGAAACCAAATGCTTTTGATGAGGGTTCCAATTCAATGTCTCTGCCACAACGATGGGTCTAGCATTCGTTGGGATTACTGCTTAGATTTCAACGATGACGATTATATTTTAGGTTTCTCATTTTGTATATGTTAATCATGCATGTGTAATAGTTTAGGGCTTTTATCTAGTTTTTATTTGGGAGGCCCATTAATGATAGAAATTAAAAAAAATATATATATATATATATATATATATATAGAAATATATTATTCGTATCTACATACCCTTTAGTACTTGATCATATATATACAAAATGATCAAGCGACGACGAAATTGTTGGTAGTATCAGTCCCATGAGAATATACACTATAATTGCCGAAAGAAATATAGGACGAATTAATCCCGTGGCCATATACAATTTATTAATAGCATTGTTGTCTATCACTAAAAAGGAGTATAACGTTTTTACATTTGCAACTCAAAAGTCTATGGAGATATCGCTGCCTCATAAAAAGGTTTGTGTGAGATATCGTTTTCATTTTCAGCGTCTGGTTTTTTTTTTTTTTCTTGTCGCCGGGCTCTATAGTTGCGACTCTGTAATTGGATCAAGAACAAATAAGTAAGCTAAACACAAGATCAAATTTACCTTTAAATAATTTTGTACTAGTTTCGGGAGTCTATCTTTTGAATCCGAATATTCTCTTTTTATTGATTAAAAATATTTTAGAAAATTTTTGTGTATGAATATGTGAACACACAACACAACCGGAATATCATTACAAAGTAAGATCCATTTCATAAGAAAACAAATGTTGAGAGAAGAAAGAAAAGTAAAAATAGAAGTGTTGTGTAGAAATTTCTTTATAAACTTTTTTGCTTTCAATGGCCTTGAATTAGAACTACAAAAAACATCTAATTGTATAAAATAAGAAGTACAGAATCTAGTTGTAGTAAAAGTTAACCCACCGGCCTGATCGAAAGCGATTCTAATAGTTCTTTTGGGTCCAAGACTAATGACCAAGGGTGACTAAAATGTCTAATTTATCGCAAGGTGATGGGTCCTATCAACACAAAACAAGAGATGATGTGGCGATCCGATCTGATGGTCTGTGGGTCTCAGCCTCAGGACATTGGCCTTTGCCCGTGGGCAGACATAAAAGCTGTCATCACTAAGAGTATCCTTTGGCACGTTCTCATTGGTAAGGCTTGAATATCTTGTCAGTTGTTCTGAATATGATAGTAATGCATTATTTCATTACATATCACCCAAACTCGGTAATAAGACACAATGCAAAACAGTAATGACTACTGTGGGTGACTCATTTCTCTTTTTTTTTTTTCTTTTTTTTTACTTCCTATACAAATCAAGACTTGTTATTTTCATGAAATGCCTTTTTTTCTAATTCTATCAATGATCTATGGTCATTTTTACGTAGGGGAAAAAAATATGAATACGCAAATGAAAACAGTGTCCTTTAATAATTTTGCTATAGAATTTAAGTCACTGGGTCCAAACAAACACATGTGCTTGAAGGTTCAAAAATAGGAGCAAGAGATGAAAAAGTTTGATCTGATTGATATGGGATTTCTTTCATCATATTCGTAAATGCCAAATTAAATTCTATTCAAAATTTGGTAAATTTACGTATATATTTTAAATTTGCACAAAAAATAACGTAAATATCGAAATGGTTATTGAATACTATCATTTAGAACCGGTGTACATGGGTACTTTGCTAAACACTATATTTCTTTTTAAAAAATGTTTTCAATCATTTTTTCGATGAAACTACACATCAAATTATTAATTATTTGTTCTAATAATTTTGTACTTGTAATCTTTATAACATATTATTGTTAAATGCCATAACAACATGAAAGACTTGATTTAGAGACGAGGAAATCCCTCTAACAACTACTCTCTGTAAGCATTTACAAACTTTGATTATAATTTGTCTCTCCAAAATTACTCTAGCTATATGATACACTAACATTAAAGAAGGTACTACTTGTAACTTTTCATACTAACTCAAAAAGTTATTATCCTAGTTGATAATCGAGTAACAAGTCGGAGATATATATATCTCCAGCTTGCGAACTTCGCTCACATCGCAAATCGCCACAACCACAAAGACCCGACCCCTTTCTTCAATTAAACCGTTGTACTACCAACATTGATATTGTCTATATGCATGTGCACATATACATATGCATGAATATATAACGCATATATATATGTTGCAAGTTAGTCATGCCAGCAAATGAGCATGACCACACATCTTCTGATGATGTAAAGCCTTCCCTTCTGCTCTTTCAAGTATCCTCCAAGCTTTTTGCTGCATGGCGTCTTCTTCTTGGTTCCTTTCATGATTAAAATAACTCTAGAGACAGAGATAGAGAGATATAGAAAGAGAAAGAGAGAGAGAGTCTGTGAATGAGAGGGAGAAAGAGATGCCTTAGCACAGAGAGAGATGTTGTGCAAATGAGTAGGACTTAACTTATATATACTCACATCACATACATGCATATATACTATGTAGGTAGACAAATATATGTATATACATCATACCAATTATAGATGAAAAGAAATTGAAATAAGTAACAGAGACTGTATCCCATACTTTCTTTCTTCATGCATTGAATATTATTATTCTATTCTTAATTTTTATAAAAAGAACTTGAGATTTAAAGTAGAATCTACAAAAATGTCTCTCTCTCTCTCTCTAATTAAGGGTATGCCATATCAACATTTCTAAGAAGTAACAAGATTACAAAGGAATCAAAGCAACCCCACGCGCATTATGTTCTTTTGCTCTTGTAAATTGATTACTTTGGTAGCTGTCAATGTCATCGTGTGTTGGATCCATTATAAATGACACCTCCAACCCTTAATTAACCAAAGATCTGAAGACTCTGGTTCTCAAAATAGCAACTGTTGATTCATTAAATAGAAGACTTACTTACCGGCCAAACACAATAAATTTACAATCAGCCGGTGATCTTATTAAATATGTTTTCAACCAGCGATGTAATGATTTTATTTTTTTTGGTCAGCAGAAAACTTTATAGTTTATTTATTCAATACCAAATTACATAGAGATAGAATAGCTATATTTTGGAAAAGATAGAAAGCTCTCACACATATAATGCAAATCAAGAGACACAACGACCCAATTTTGTGGACTGGATGTTCATTTTCAAAAGGTGATTTACTTAGGACAAATTATCAGATATATTATTTCATATATACTTCATACCTATCTTGAAGTTTGGGATTCAAAAATCGTATCTTTGAATTCAGAAAATGAATTATACCATACTCATGATATGGATGTCTATATCCAATCCAAAATATCGTTTCACATGTTTTCTTAGTTACATATTATTAATAGTTGTTAATTAGGCATCTTACAAATCGTAACTTTTTTTTTAATGTTAAGCTTTATGTAAATATGTTTTATTACGGATTTTTATTCAAAAGAGTTCGAGTTTTGTTAATGTCCAATTTTTTTTAACAAATACCAAAAAGATAGATATCCAACATATCCGGTTAATTAACAAAAAAAATTATAGAGTACATATAATGAATACGTTGTGTAGAATGTGTGTTAATGACTTGAAATATGGATTAGATACGACGCACGTGATTAGGTTCATCATACGAAGAAGACTGGCGGGCCAACAAGCTAGTTTCCAAAGGTTCTAAAGTTGATTATACTATATCTTTAACTAAACCTATGCATAGTACTGATTAGTGAACATCTCTTAATTTAAAAAGTTAAGTACTTTCCTTTTTCACATTCATGTCACTAACCGGATTGTCGTTGCTGATGTGAGAATGCTAAAGACTTCAAGTCAACTCATTAGTCATTATTAAATGGAAAAAAGAAAAGAAAAGAAAAAAAACACTCAAATCTTCACAATATAATATTGACGTCTTATAATACTATTACTAGCAATAGCCAAAAGAATTTTAGATTTTTGTTTGAAAATTGTACCTCTCTAGTATAATATATATAGAAAATATAGATGAAAAATGACTAGGGATGTAACTTTTAATTTTTAAAAATTGGGCTTGTAACCAAGTTATGTGGGGACATATAAAACGCCCAATGATATGATAAATAGGAGACAAATGTCCATTAAACTTATCGCATTACCTTCGAATTCTCGGATCCAGACAAAAGTAACCAAAGTTTGCTTGTCTCTTTGCTTGTTCATCTTATTGTAGGATCTGCAGATTATTCAAAGGGTTAAAATAATCAAAATTGGATAAAATAATCGTATGATTAATAATTCGAAAACAAACCATCACAGCATAAAAGTTTTATAAAAACATGTAATGTACGGAAGAAGACCGGTCGACATGTGATAATCCCGTGAAGGGCATGCTCTTTGCCTCGTCTAAGGTGGACAATGGACTTTAATTACATTCTTCTTAGATAAGCTTTAAAAATTTTATCATGGAATAGTTCTGACGCAACGAGTTGTTGGGAGTCTAATTATTTGTGATACATGTTCCTACGTCAATCATTATTATTTCAAGTTAATTACATTACTTAGACAAATTAAACTAGCTAGGGGCCTTGTGACATTTAAAAACGAGTTCACATACAAAGTAACCGGTCGAAACATCTCAAAATGGATCAGGTTTGATAAAAACGAGTTCACATAAAAACTAACCGGTCGATTCATCTAAAAATCAAACTAGCAAAGCGGAGAGGAAGATCAACAAAAATATTCAAAAAATAGTTTTTATTTATGGGACATATACTCACATATCATACAAATTAGGTAATATTACCAGAATTATACAATTTTATTATTATTATTATTATTATTATTATTGTTATTATTATTATTATTATTATTATCATATTTCAAGTATATTTTACATACTGAGCGTATCCTTGTTACATGCTATAGCAAAAACGTAATTGCAAAGAATGCCCTTACTTTTTAATTTCACATCAGAAAAAAACACGTCGCCACGTCAGTAATCGCTGACGTGTATTAAATAACACAGCCGTAAAGCGCAACAGCAGCATTAACGACTAAGTTACAGTATATTGCAGCTGATTTAAGAAAAATGACTGAGTTATGAGCAAACTGCTGACTTACGAGCATAACCCAGCCTAGCGTTGAAACATGCTTTTTCCTAAGTTACTTATGAATGAATGAATGATGCAATCAAACAAGCAGACGTAAACATGGATGATCAGATGATGAATGGTGATGAGCAATGTAAGGTGTTTCAATTCCCTTATGTAGTTGTAGCATAAAGGATGTCAATCCATAAAGGGTGATATGCAAACAATCAAGATGTTAACATGTATTCAAGTTAAGACAATTATCAAAGATGTTTTGTTTCTAACAACGTAATGAAAAAGAATGAAATGCAATGAACTAAACAACTTAAAGCAATACTAATGCAGAATTAAACTACATAACAAGAGCAGTAACTAAGCAAATGCAAGAACTATACTAAGCAGAAATATAAACTAAGCAAGAACAATATAAACTACTAAGTAGAAGCAAGTAAATCAAACTGGAATAAAACAAAACATAAACAAAGCAGAGCAGAGTGTACACGAGCTAGCACTTGATCGAGCACAGTAGGAATATGGTCGAGTGGGTTGGTCGAGTGGAATTAAAACAAAGAACATATGCAACTCTAACAACCTAAACAACACAAAAAGCGATTATAAGCATAAACAGAGACAAACAATAAGCAAAATAGGTCCAAGAGATGAGAATAATTGGTTGGTATCAAGCTAAGCTTATCCAGATTGTTTAACAAACTTTACATAAGCTATCCTAAAAAATGATCTCATAAACTTGCTAATCCACTCTCATGACAATAGCAATCAAGTGTAGTAACATACTAACCCAACTCTCATTGGTGAAACCACAATAAACAGGCATTAAGATTCATATTCATCATTTGTCAAAAACCACCCTAGACAACAAATCTCTTAGGCTAGGCACAATAATCTCCAGTATTAGTCTTATCCAACATCTTAAACATCTTTTGAAAGACAAAACACCTAAGATCTATCCTTAACTTTTCAGAACAAAGATATCATAGAGATTTCCTAATACATAAGAGATTTGTAAACAATCAAGCTTAAACAATCTAGATAAACAGATCTCTTTATGGTTACCTATCCCATGTCTAAGATTCTAGTCCACTAGTCAGATCTACTATCATGATGAAGAACACAAACCCAAAAAATGATGAAATAGACATAAACAGATAGATAAAGATGAGATGAACAACTTAATACAAAGAAGTGAAAGCAAATACTCAATAGATCTAAAGATATCTAGATTACAAAAAGTTAAAAGGATAAGATGTAAGAATAAAGTGGGTAAAGATAGAAAAAACTAGGTTAAAAGTTGACTCACTAGGACTACAAAGGACTGCCTGTGCGGCTGCGGGTACTAGGTCTATTTATAGAAAGTAGGGAAGCCCTAGTTTAGCTAACAGACAAAATAGTAAGTCGGCTGGCAAATGCTCGACCATGTGCTCGACCGGTGGTTGGTCGTGTGCTTGGTCAAGCAGGGGCTCGAGTGACTTCACAAACTCTTCTAAAATCCACTTTGATCTTGATTCACTTCACTGGATGTCTTCTCCTTAATCACAACTTCCTTTTAAGCTCCAAAATATATGATTCACCTGTTTATGCACACAAATATGCAAATGCTATGCAAATTCTATCCTAATACATAAACTGAGGAATAAAATGCATAAAAGTACCAGAACTAACTAATAAACAATGCAAAAGAGAAGAATAAAGTATGCTAAAACAGGATAAAATATATGTAGCTCAACTGCGCGAAACTTAGTGTTTGCTTGCCCTCAAGCAAACAAACAATACATAAGTAAGAAGAGAGGTTTGAAAGTGAGATCTCAGAACCTAAAACCTGTTAATAAACTAGCTAGAATCAATGTTCAAGTTACTAATACTATGATGCAAGGTAAATGAGCTGTACTTAAAAACTTTAGACAAGCCTATCACATCCTAAATTGATTCAAGCCTTTAATATTCACATGCATTCAGAACAATAATTTCTTTTCACATTCATTAAACAAGAACATGGATCAGATTATGCAATTCTTAACTTGGTAATAAAGGCTTAGAGACAAAGATGGTCTCTCTTTTGAGTGGGGCTTATCAAATCAGATCAAGGTTCTCTCATAAACAATAGATTGAGCTTTAGAAGAAGACTAAAAGTAAGGACCAATAGATTCATACAAGAACAATATATTGTCTACCCAAAGACACCCAAAGTGTTTTATCCTATCTTTCTAATCCCAAAAATTCCTAATTTCACCCTTTAACTTCTGTTCTTATTAAGTACACCCATTTCTTTTTGTTCTAAGTCTTTATGGCTTTCAAGAATGGAACTTAGGATGGAGGGGCTTTGGGACCCTCTCTAGTGCAATAAACTTGTTCAATGAATTCCCAAATTCCTCTCCTGGTTCTACAGCAAAAGTGGTTTTTGCTTCTTGTCATTGTTTGGTCATTTTAGGCAACACTTGAGTGGAGAAGACCTGACCATTGATAGTTGGCTGTTTTATCCCATTTTTGATGTCAAAACTCATCTTGAAATGCTCTCCATGCTCAATGGTGATTTGTCCCTTTTTTTACATCGATTATCGCTCCAACTGTTGCTAAGAATGGTCTACCCATAATTAGTTGATCTTTAGGTTCCTTATCCATGTCTAGGATTACGAAATCGGTGGAGATTTCCACTATTCCAACTAGGGATGTTAAAAAGGATTTTTAAGCCTTGTCTAGCCCTGACCCTATATAAACTCAGCCCTTTAAAACCCTGCATATGAAAAAAGCTTTGTAAAATCAGCCCTGGCCCTGTAGTCTTGTAAAAAGCTTTCTTTCATTTTATTTTTTCAAAGGTTGTTTCTTCTTTCTAAAAGTACAAAAACTCATCAATATCCAAAACTCATCAATAAGAAGCTGTTATAAAAGTTCAAAACTAAAATCTTCTTTAAATCAAAACAAAATCATAATCTTTCAGATCCTTCCCATCTCATACCTTACAAACCCAAAACATAAAACATCACCAACCTCATCAGACCAACATCACAAACCAGTTGCATGACATCAATAAAAATCACACGTAAGATATGAGAAACAAAACAGACCACAACATCACCAACCTCATCAGGTGTTAGACTCTCCAACTCCTGCTATATTTGTGTCATTATTATCTTCATCATCAAAATAAACTTCAATGTCTCCTATAATATTATCACATAAGTTAGTCAAACAATTTAAAACAAATTAGCAATATTCTCAGAATTGAAAGTTTACCTTCAAACTCGGCAAATCCCCTTAACCAGTTTCTAGTGCAAATCAATGCTTGAACATTTTTGGGAAGAAGTCGGTTTCTGTAAGGATTCAACACTCTACCTCCAACACTGAAAGATGACTCTGATGCTACAGTGGTGATTGGAATGCTGAGAATATCAGATGCCATGGAAGCTAAATCACCATATCGATGTTGATTATCTTTCCAAAAACTTAACACTTCCATGTCTGTAAAAGTCTTCATCTCTAGTTTAGGTTCATCCAAATAAATTTCCAAATTTGATTTGGGGTTTTCTGAACTAGACTTGAGACCACTTTCAAGATCAAGACCACATTCCTAAGCTCTCAAGGCATGTTGCAAATGATTCTTTCCTCGACTCATATCCTTTTACAAATTTCACACTATTTCGAATATTCTCCAAAAGACTACTGGCTACGTCCAACCCTGCGTTAACTATCAAATTCAGAATATGCGCTGAACATCTCACATGCAAAAACTTTCCATCACACAACAGCCCATTACCAAGACGAAGCTTAATAATCTTCAGCATACTATCATTGGCTTTAGCATTATCTAGAGTGATAGAAAAAACCTTCTTTTCTAAACTCCACATCTTTACGCAATCATAAATTTTCTTAGCAATTTCTTCACCATTGTGTGGAGGTTTGAAATGACAAAAAGCCAAAATCTTATTGATTAATCTCCAGCTATCATCAATGTAATGCACAGTAACACAAATATAACCCATGAATGTATAACGAGCAGACCACAAATCCGCTGTTAAAGACACTCTGCCTTGGTATTTCGAGAAAACTCTATCAATTTTGCTTTTTCTATCTCATATCTCTTATACACATCAGCTCTAGCAGTTTGTCTAGATATATGTTGACAGTCAGGATTGAGAAATTTATCCCTAGCCCTAATCTTCTCATATTCAACATATCTAAAAGGCAAATCATGATATATGATGATCTCGGAAGTCATCTCTCTATCAATTTTGTGATCATACTTAGGCCTATCCACAGATGGAGGTTTATTAGGACAAAGAACTAGATGGCGATTCAATGTTGATGTTTCTAATGTCTTAGTATCTACTACTAACTTAATACCACAATGGTGACATCTAGCCCTATGTCTTCCATCTTCCTCTATTCCTACAGAAGTAAAATCTTCCCAACATTTAGCTCTTAGTTTTTTTTGGACGTATCGCTTGAATGCGTCACTACAAGAAAACATGCAAATAGCGACTGCACTATTAGTCACTATTTAGTCGCTAAGCAGTGTGTTACGACTAAATAGCGACTAAAATCAGTAGTCGTAAATTGAGAGTCGCTAAAATAAATAGTCATAAAATTAGTTGCTAAATAGCGACTATTTTGCATAGTCGTAAATGTAGTCGTAATGTAGTCACTAAATTTAGCGACTAACTATTTTACGACTATTCTAAATAGTCATAATGTAGTCACCAAATTTAGTGACTAATTGACGACTAATTTACGATTATGTATTAAACAATATTGTATTTATACAACATTATATATATGTATATACTATTTTAATAATAATATGTATTTGTTTAATTATTTTTAAATATATATAAGTTATTGAATAACGGGTTGTTATTAAAATGAATTGATATTAAAATAAAAAATAGTATATTTATTATTATGAAACCATAATATCAAAAAAACTAATAAAACTAAAAACATACTAAAAAATAAGAATATAAAGAATACATCATACTACTAAAAAAAGAAAGTAAATATTGGAAATGCAGAAACATCAAGGGTTAATGTTTGAAGCGACGGAAAAGGAGGTTGCTTTGCTTTCCCATATGAGAAGTCTTTTGATTTTGAGATGAATGTTAAAGATTTTGACCTGAAGCAAACTGCAGAGACCGAGACAAGGAGAAAGGAAGCTGAGCTGATGGAAGCATCTCTTAAGGAACTTAAGGCGAGGGAGAATGAGCTCAGATTGCTTAATGACACCATCAAAGAGAAATTAGCTGAACTGGAGAAGAAAGAAGTTTGCTTACATATACATAAACTGGATTTAACAAACACAAACGACGGAGAATGAGCTCAGGCTACTTACATACCTTGAAGCGAGGGAGAATGAGCTCTGGTTGCTCACATATACCTCCTAAACTGGATTTAACAAACCCAAACAACTTTGGTTAACAACTTTGAGTCTATATGGTCACATGAATTCTCTTATGAACTGGATTCCCTTGGACTTAGCTCAAGCAAATATACCTTAGCCCTGGAGTGCCCAACATGAGAAGGACGAAATAGAAATTGCCTATTCAGGTTACTGAATTCAATAGTGTCCATGTCAATCTGTAACACAAGGTAATCCTAACTGTTAGATGCCAAAATTAGTCTTTGTAGCTTCTTGACAGGTTGAATACAACGAAGGGTGCTGCATTGGTTTAAACATGAGAGCCCTTGAGCATGGTGACCATGAGCTTCCTTGCAATGAACAGACAAAAGAACATGACCTCGCAGGTCCTATAACAAGATTCAGATTTTAGCTCGGACCTAAATTAATATAGCTCGAATCTATGATTCCACTCACCTTAACATAATCATCACATAACACAAATCAATCAATAGAGCTATAAACCTAATTATATATCTGATGAATAGAAAAATGGAGAAGAATAAGAAGAAGAATTTGCACCTGCACAAGCAAGTAATCAACTTTAACTCATTTGAACCCTAAGATATATCTAAAAATTTGGAAGGTAAGGAAAAAATAACAGAGAGCACCTTTCCAGTGGTGCAATCGAAGCCGCCAAATTCAGAGCGGTCAGCAATGTATTGACGAACTTGGGCCAAACCCCATATCCAACATTCGATCAGCCTCATCCAAAACAAGTTAAGTAACCCTTCGCATGTTTGTGTTGTTCGACTCCATCATATCTATTAACCTCCCGCGAGTAGCTATAACTATTTCCACACCTAAATTCATAGGCAAGTAATCACTATCAGAATAGTCCACAACAAAGAATAAGAAATCTAATAGTTTAAGAAATGTCACGAAAAGCACTGAGCCAAAGCACTTCACCTTTCTGGAGATCACACACTTGAAGCCCTTTTGGAACTCCACCATAAATACAAGTAGTCTTAATTTTTGAGGATGAACCAAATTTAGATGCCTCTTGCTGTATCTGCACGGCCAGTTCACGTGTTGGAGCAAGAACCAAGACGATTGGGCTGTCCCCAGGAGCTGAGAAAAGTTATTTTGAATCAGTACAACCTTGACAACTTAAAATCGAACAAGAACTAGGAAAAAAAAACTTCACGAGCAGAACTCAAGTGTTACCTAGATTGGTTGGGCATTGACATGGACGATTGCAGGTAGTAAGTAGGAAAGAGTCTTTCCAGAGCCAGTTTCAGCAATGCCAATAAGATCACGTCCCTTCATTGCCATTGGCCAGCCCTGAGATTGTATAGGCGTAGGTTCAGTGAAACCAGCTTTCTTAATCTCTTCCAAAACATAATCTAGGCCAATCAGGAAACTCTTATCAGTAGATATATACAAAAGAACATACATAGACATGTAAGTGAAACTGATCACAGTCTAAATCAAATGAAACAGAAGTCAAAGCCAATAGTAGTTCTTTTGGATATGAAATCAGCTTACGAGGAAAGCCAACATCATGAAAACTCTTGACAGGTTTGGGAATATCTCGGCCTTCAGCAGTAATTTCCCTCAGCTTACGATACTCTTCAACTTCTGCCTCAGTCATAGCCGCCACAGCCTGCGATTCAAACCATCCAAATCTAGCTTCCTTGGAGAGTCATTGTCATCGCTATCCTTTTTCATGCTTGATGTATGACTACCTGAGCTTCCGTATGATGAAGCCCCACAAAACCCTGAGTCACTAAGAACAAACAAATTTGAAAATGAAACAAACTCTTCTTCTCCAACAGTAAACACCACAGAGAATTGAAAACGCTTAAAGCACACGAATTCGATCAAAATTAAGCCAGATTGGCTTCACGCTCGGTACAAAGGGAGTGTATAGAGCAACTAAGTGGAAAAAATTTCTGAGTTTTATCAATTTCAATACTAAAGCAAACACACACACACTTACCTTCGACGGTGTGTTGTATTCAGAGTGGTCAGCATCAAGTAATTGGGTTCGTTCTCGGAAGTATTCTTTACGGGTAGGCTCCTCACGTTCAGGGATTCAACAGTGAATGAAGGCTACTCGAGAGCGTGAGTAATTACGAGATCTGAGATCCGAAAAAATGCTCTGGTACCAGATCTAAAAACATGAAAGGATGAAAAAACGACAAGATGAAGATCAAATAGAATGAAACAACGGGCGGATGAGAGAAAGTTAATCGGCTAAAGAGACAAAAGAGAAAGAAGAGAAGGGGAGAAAGTTAATCCCTCGTGAAGGAGACCGTTGGATTAAATTAATCAACAGTTGATAGTGTAATCCATGTGTTTACATATAATCCAATAAAAACTTTTCATTATTTAAAGAGTAATATGTTGGATCAAAACTAAAAAAGATTAAAAATACTTCATATATTTTTTATTTTGGACAAAAAATACTTCATCTTTTTTGGTTGGACAAATAATACCTCGTTTAATCAATTGATGTTGATTAATACATCAATTTTTAAATGTTGTAAGTTTAATATCTAGCACGTATATTATTATTTAAAAATTACAATTTTATCCTTGGAAATTCATTTTTCTATTTGTTTTAGATAAAACTGAAGTAAAAAATTGAAAAAAAAGAAGAAAAAGTAAAATAAAAAAATAAAAAGGCCACGATGTATCGGGAGTTGATTCGGTCATTCTCCATTGATGTTCTCTTCTTCTTCATCATCTTCTTCTCTTTCTCAAATCGGAAGTAGCTAACTCGACGGTGGTGGCTAAGTCTTGTACACAAACATCCCCTTGATCAGATTTTCGACAATCACGTTTTCTCCCCTTTGTAGTGAAGGTGAAGAGCCTTGAATCTAACTTGTTTCTAAAGTCGTCACCACCAGTCACCTACAAAAACAAAAACCCAAAAGAATTTAGTTTCATGATTTGCTTTCATTAAGACCCTCATACAACAAAACCATAATCCAATTGGGAACACCCATACAACAAAACCTTTAATCCAAATCAGACAAATCGCTAGTTCATATATATATATATATATATATATATATATATATATTGTTTTGTTTTTCTGTAATTTTTTGTTTTCTACTTCGTGTTCATGCTTTTTAAGAAAATTTGAGAGAAAACAGACCTTAAGTTTATTTTTTATGAAATCTAATTAGGGTTTTTGGTGACGAAATTAAACGAATCTACAAATCGGTTCTTAGAAAAGTGGAGGGGATGAAGACAAACTTCTCAGTTTTTTTTTTCTTTTTTTCAATTTTTTACTTCAGTTTTATTTAAAACAAACAGAAAAATAAAATTTCAAGGATAAAATTGTAATTTTCAAATAATAATACACCTGCTAGATATTGAACTTACAACATTTGAAAATTGAGGTATTAATCAACATCAATTAATTAAACAAGATATTATTTGTCCATCAGAAAAAATGAGGTATTTTTTGTCCAAAATAAAAATAGATGAGGTATTTTTAAGCTTTATTTCCTTTATACTTATATATATTTTGCAATTTTGGGTTCATAATTCAGGAAATGACATTTGAAATTTATGATTTGGGAATTGGGGTTTTGAAATTTTAGAAGAATAATAGACTTGATTCAGATTTAAAAATAATTTGTTTTAGGTTTTAAAATGACTAAGTTTAATAAATTTTGTAAGTATATAGTTTTTGGAAAGATTGATTTATATGTAAATACTAAATAGTTTTACATATTGGTTTTATATGGTTATATTTTGGGTGAATGATCAATGATTTAATTTCTATGCATGAATTATAAAGGTTTTAAATTTAAGGTTAAGGGTTTTGGAGCTTAAGTTTTGGGTTTGGGGTTAAGTGTTGATAAAAATATAGGATTTGGAAAACTATAGTTTTTTGGGGTTAAGATTGGGAAAATTAGTTATATACATATATATAATGGTTATGGTTTGGTTTTATGGTTTTTGAATTAATTTATAAAATTAAGAATTTAAACTTCAAAATTTAGATTTGATGATCTAGGTTTTGAAATTTGGTTAAGGGTTTGGGGGTATAGGATTTAGGGTTAAGATTTAACATTTGGGGTTAAGTTTTGGAAAATTAGATTTTCTTTTAAGCATTAAAGCTTGGTTTTATGTATATATAAGAATGGCTATGTTTTAGTTTTATGGTTTACGAAATAATTTCTAAGATTAAGAATTAAATGTTCAAGATTTAAACTTTAAGTTTATGATTTAGGTTTTGGAGTTTGGTTAAGGGTTTGGAGTTAAATTTTAAAAATTTTTATTTTCTTAAATAGCGACTGATATACGACTTATTGGCGACATTTACCATGAGTCGCATCTTAGTCGCTAAATTAGCGACTATTTGACAACTACATGTTCCGTTATGCAATATAGTCATAAAGTAGTCGTTAAATTACGACTATATTACCGACTATGCTAAGTAGTCGTAAAATAGTGACTATTATACGACTAATTTTTTTGTAGCCGTAACACCAAATAGTCACTAAATAGTGGCTAAAAATGGCGACTACATATGTAGTCGCCAATTGTAGTCGGAAAAAGCATGTTTTGTTGTAGTGTGTGGAGTCCTTCTCTGAGTTCGTTTGTGTTGTGGCCTAGGTGTTTGTGTTGGTTGAGTCATGCTTTATGCTTGACTTTGTCCCTGAGTCATACTTTGAGGTTGACCTTGTTCCTGAGTCATACTTTGTGCTTGACCTTGTCCTTGAGTTTCCATTTCTTCATTCATCTCCATGTCCATGTAATCACTTTCAGCATTTAGAATTGCAATTCTTGCTAATGATTGCAAATCCATACTGCATCTTCGTAAAATACAATCAAATTTTGTAAACATAATCAAATACAATCAAGGTCATTAAGCGCCAGAACTAGCTAATGCATATCATCTCAAATCTGAATTATAAAGCCACTAATTGTTACATAAGGAAGCAACTGAGTTTTATAAACTATGGAGCTGCCAAGAATGATGAAACCATGACAATATGATGCCTTTCTCACTTTCAGCAAACAATCTTTGATAAGAAACCAACTCAAAATCTAAGATCACAAAATTTAAATTGATAAAGGGAAAAATAGATTGAACCTTACTTGAAGCCAATTAGAGGTTGAAGAGATTGTGAAACATGAGAATGTTGAGAACCAGCGAAGAAGAGAAGAACTGAGAAATCTAAAATCGTCGGCTAGAGAAGAAGATAAGAACTGAAAAAGAAAAAAAAAAAGGATTTTGTCGGTGAATGAAAGTATGTTGTTTTGGAAACAAATGTTTAGAGGCAAAAAAAATAGAACAGGCCTGGCTCGAGATTTTGCAATACTCGGCCCTATACAAACTCAATTTTTTAAAAAAGTAAAATACAGGGCCATGGATCTATAATATTAACAACGAGCTAGGCCAACCCTATAACTATAAGCCCGTTATAACATCCCTACTTCCAACTTAAAGAGACAAATTCTCCAGAACACCATGTGGGTGCCTAATAGTCATATCAACTAGGACCAAGTAGAGGCTACTGGGTTTAAAATTACTAAAACCCACTTTTTGGCAACTGTAAGAGGCATGATGCTAACTGAAGCACCTAAATCACACAAGCAATTGGTGAAAATTCGAAGACCCAATGAGCATGGAAGTGTGAAGGAGCCAGGGTCCTCCAGTTTCTCTTGGATCCTTAGTTCTGCACCTAAACATACTCCACTCATTAGGATTGCATTCCCAATTGCCCTAACAGCTTCCTTTGCTGCTTTCTTCCACTGAGCGGTCTCTTGGACTATTTCCGCTCCAAGAACATGTGGGGGCAAAAACTTAGGAGCTGGGGTTTTCCGGTTGGAGATACACTCTGCTAGTGTTCTAATTGAATGTCAAGGGCAGCCCTGATTCTCTCCTCCAATTCTCCTTCCTCGGTGGCAAGAGGTTGAGGTTGTTTTGCCACCCAAACTCCAACACGATGGTTCATCCGATCAGTGCGATCGGGTGAAACCTCGAGCGGTGCATCGGTCATGAACCCCCGAGTAGGTACTCGATGGTCAGCTCGATCGAGGTGATCGGTGATACTAGGATTTTTGTATCTATCCTAGCAGGTTCAATTAACCTTATGTGTTGTAGTACTTAAGGTGTCAATCCAAATGGGATGTTCTAACAATCAAAATGCAATCAAGCAATCATAAGTCAAACCAATTCAAAAAGAGTGTTTCTCTAACAATCCTAGAATGGTCAAAATACAAAACGAAAATGAGTCACAAAACTAGAAACGAGAATGCATGACAAAAAGTGAAAATGAGTAAAAACATAAACAAGTCTAAGCATGAACTAAAAAGTAAGAAACGAAAAGGTCGTAGGAATGCAATAGAAATCAGAAAGAAAGAAGTCCTAAGGATGGGAGTAATTGATGTCGGTGGAGTATCCTAGTCTATAGAGTGTTTAACATGCCACAAGCAAACCATCCCTAAACAATGAACATCACTTCTTAGCTAATCCAATCTCTTGACAGAAGCTACTCAAACTCAACCACTTCCAAACCTAGCTCACGCTAGAGAAACATGATCAAGCATGGCATGATAAACAAGTTCATTCACGTCAACAAACATCCTAGACAACTAATCTCTTAGGCTAGGAACGTAAGTCTCTAGCACTAGTTGGCCAGACATAACACCTTTTGGATGTGGAAATGTCTAAGACCTAGTTCCAATTGATCAGAGAGAAACAAGTATTTTCTAATACTAGTCCAGAAGGGAATCATACAAATCAAAGCTTAAACACTCTACATCCTAAGATCCTTCCACCTAATCTATCCCATCCTCAAGAACTACCACACTACACAGATCCGAAAATCAACATCAAGGATGCAAACCCAGAAAAGATTGAAACAAGCATTCTTAGATAGATTAAAATGTGAAGAACAACTTTGTAGAGGAAATCAAATGAAAATACTGAATAAACTCAAAGGTGTCGGATTACAAAGTCTGAGAACGTATTTCGTGGCTAGGTAAAAACTTAAGGAATAGAACAATAACGAGATTGAAGGATGTTTTCAGCCAAGACTTAACAAAATGTATTTATAGTAAAAACGTGTGAAGTTCTAAAACTTAAAACGACATGGTGAAGAGTCGGTTTGGGAATCTCCTGAAGCGTGTAAGACGGAACGTCTTCCTGACATGTGCGAACGAGTCAGTGTGCGTCTAGTGGCTCGATCCACATGGCTCGAGTGAGGTCGAGTGATGCGTGGTGAGACTGGCTCGAGCGAGGTCGACTGGGTGGAGTGGAGGAGTGTTGGCTCGAACCAGATGGTGTTGGCTCGATCTAGAGTGGTTTTGGCTCGAGCTGGGTGTATACGCATCCACTAAAACGATGATAACTCTTGAACCACACCTCCTATTGGCTTGAAATGAACGGCGTTGGAAAGATAACTCAATTCCCTAGAACTTTTATGAAGACGTCGGAAGCTAAATTCCACTCGAGCGGAACGGCTCGAACGGGTGGCTCGATCGAGTGGATGAGACTGGCACGAGAGAGGGTTCCGGGAGTGTTGTGAGATTGGCTCGAGAGACGGTTCCACGAGTGTTGTGAGATTGGCTCGAGAGATGGTTCCGGGAGTGTTTTGAGATTGGCTCGAGAGACGGTTCCAGGAGTGTTGTGAGAACGGCTCGAGAGATGGTTCCGGGAGTGTTGTGCAGCAGATGGGTCGAGTGATGCGTTCCCGACATCTCCTAGATACCTACAATACTCCGAAATGCACAATGTATGCCAAGATGATGCAAGAACTACCTAGACATGCAAAGTGTATAGAAAAGACTAGAAAATGATGCAAAACAATGAGTTATTCTAGCTAAATGCATGATAAATATATGCTAGGGAGAGACAAAATATAGACATATCAACTCCCCCAAACTTAGTCCTTGCTTGCCCTCAAGCAAACGATCAAGAAAAAAATATGGAAGAGAGGTGTGAAGATGGGGTCTCAAAATCTAAATCATGTTGAATAGAGTAGTAAGAATCAAGGTCCTTGCTCTTAGTTCTATGATGCATGGTGAAGGGACTTTATTTAAAAACTTAGTTGAAATGATTCTGATCTTTAATCTACACATGCAATCATATCAATCATTTCCTTTAACATTCATTAACAGAGAACCGTGAATCAAGCTAAGCAACGTCATTGAACTCATTTGGCTAGGGTGAAAGGTCAAAGACAAAGATGGTCTCCTTCTCAAGTGGTTTTATCAATACAGAATAAGGTTCTCACGAAATGGAGTTGAGCTTAAAAGAAGGTTAAAGGTTGAAACCAACTGATACATACAAGAGCAGCGTCCTGTCTACCCAAAGGTCCCCAATGAAACTCAGCCCTAACATTCTAACCCAAAAGTTGGTCATATCTCTACCCTTCGTCAGAAACATCATCTCAAACTCTTCACACTTAGTCTTAGGAGGAGTTCACTTCTTTTCATTCTAGCGGATTGGGAAATCTTCATTATCACTATGGTTCTTTTTCTTTTCTTTGTCTAATCTTTTTATTTTATGTCCAGAACCAATAACTCTTTTTACTTTGTTCAACCCAAATCCTTAACTAGATTTGTATACTTTAAAACACATTTCCCTCCTTACGACTTTCTACCTTTTACTTTTCTGCACAAATCCATACCCAATATCCAAAATCGAGTTCTCACCTAGTCCTACTAGTCCAGATAACGCAAACTAGAACTACACAGGATCCTACTCTTGTCGGTTAGAACCTAACACTTTCTAGCAAGCTCAACTCGGAAAAGGCTTGACACTCAAGAATACAATTGGCTTGAAAGAACGGTTGGTTAAGGGTGCAGGGAACTGTTCCAAAGATGGGAATCAGCTACTTGGATTGACAAGGGTGGTAAAAATGTGAAAGACAATCCAAGTATGTATATGGTATCCATAAGTTCAACTTCAATGCATAACAAGATAATTGCAAATCAGGATTAGGTTCAGATAGATAGGGAATGACGTTAATTCAAAACATGCTTCAATCAAGACTAGAATGCAATTTCGAGAATTCAAAACCTGGTTCAGTCTTACATTTCAAGTTCAATCAACAAGCATCAAAAAACTAATAACAAGGGCCTTGATCCTATCCTACTGAATTCAGCATGCTACCAAGGTTACAATCATCATCAACCCCTATGCGAAATGCAACAACCCTATATGAATAACACTAGAATCAATCCTAATATGCAAGTGCAAACTACGTGAACACTCTCTTTTTTTTTGTGGAAATTTTCGATTTCTTTTTCAATTTTTTGGTTTTTCTATGCAAATAGATGGATGTTAACTCAAACATGATATGATGCAAAAATTTGAAATAAGAATCACAAAACACAACATCACATACATCATCTAAAACCCTCCCCCAAACTTAAATTACACAGTCTCCTGTGTAAGAGAAATTTGCAGAAGGATTTGAGAATCATAACACAATATAAAGGGAAGGTAGGAGTACCTCAGTAGTAGAAGAAGGTGTCTGTGCTCGCCCAAGGAGGAGCGTGATACTGACTCTGTCCCTCGCCTTGTTCAGGATCCGTAGGAGTGACCTCAACTGGTTGGTCGACTTGCTGCTCAACCGCTTGGGTGTTCTGATAAATGTTTGGTTGCTTGTCGCACTGCATGTCGTCGACTCTGGACTCACCATGGTCCAATACTAGCACAACCACCTCTGTAGGCTGATAATCACCTTGATATTCGACCTGCTGCTCAACCTTGTGCATGCCCTGATAATCGCCCTGAGCTTCAACTCGCTGCTCAACCTCAACCTCATGTTCATCTTGAGCTGCAGAACGACGTGTTGACCGACGACTTGAGGAGGCTCTGGAACCATGCGAACCTTGTCTCCTTCTCTCCCTGGACTCATGTGATGAGTGGCGTGAAGGAGTGGGTGAAGGCTGACGCTCCCGTGACACATATGAAGATTGACGAGCTGGGGAGGGAACCGGAGAGAGTGTTCTCTGACGAGTTGGCTCGATTGAGACTTTGTGTGTGGCTCGAGAGAGGGGCTCGATCGGGTGTTGGCTTGAGTGGCTCGAGCGTGGTAGTTGGAGCGTGTGCGGAGTGAGATTGGCTCGAGCGTGACAGCGGAGGCGTGGCTCGAACTAGTGCAGAGTGATGAACCTCTCAGGATGGGTCGAGTCTGATCCCACGCTGTCGGTTGAACCTTGCTCGAGTCGACAATGGTTGAGAACGCACGGTGGTGGTTGAACTCTCTAGGTCACGTCGCAGCACCTTCTTTTGACTTATACTTTCACTTTTTTTTTTTGTTGTTGCCCATACTCCCTTCTGCAGATTCCTGAACACGAGAAAACTAAAAATAAAAATAAAAAACACAAGGATCCTGAAAAATATTTACAGTGATACCTTTGGGACTTCCTCCCAAGTGAGCTTGTTTAAAGTCTCTGAGCTTGACTTTGCATACTCCTTATGCTTTGGGAGGTTCATAGAGAGGCTTCAGAGACCCCTCTAGAATGTCTTGTCTAGTCAGATACTCTTTAAAATTCTGCCTAGGTTCAACAACAAATGAACTGCTCTTCTTCATTATCCCAAACCTCTTCCCTAGTTTCCTTGAAGGAGAACTTCTCATTGTACCTTGGAGCTTCTTGATTTGCCCACTCATCTCCTTTACCATAGCTATTAACTCTTTCACTGAATCCCTTAGAATCTGAGTATTTTCGAGTTCATACAAATTGTCAAGCGCGGGAGGACTTGACTCTTGCGATTGGTGAGGTTTAGGAAGTAGGTCTTGACGCTTAGGGAGGGCAACGACTGCACTCGAGTTAGAGAATGGTCGAGTGACACTTTGAGTTTTCTCTTTGGTTACCAAAACCTCAGTTTTTGCCTCATTCACACTCTCAAAGATGTCAAACCCAGCTTTATGATATTTCTCTTCAATCGCGAAGGTCTGTCCATCAATAGTTGGTTTCTTCTTAGAATCCTTAATGTCGAATTTCATCTTGAAGTTTTTACCCAGATTGAGATCAATCATCCATTTCTTGACATCAATGACTGCTCCAGCTGTAGCTAAGAAAGGTCTTCCCAGGATTAGTGGATCTTTAGGCTCTTCATCCATTCCCAGCACCACAAAGTCAGTAGGAATATCAGCTTGTCCAATTTTGATGGGCAAGTTCTCTAGTAGACCATGAGGCAATCTAGTAGTCCTATCAGCCAATATTAAGCGGAGGTTGCATAACTTGTATTCGTTCAATCCTAGCCTCTGAGCTACAAAGAGTGGCATGAGGCTTACTCAAGCACCAAGGTCACATAGGCACTTTTTAAAGGCCAATGGACCTAGAGAACAAGGAAATGTGAAAGAACCAGGGTCCTCTAGCTTCTTTGGGATAATCATCTTTTGAATAACAGCTTTGCATTCATGAATAACCCTACCTATGTCATGCACTACCCTCTCATCTTCCAGAGCCTTAGCTTGAGCTCCTTTCGCTATCTTCTCCTTCTCTTTGGTCCTTTCTATTACCAAATCAGTTAAAAACTTTTGATATTGAGGCACAAGTGCAAATGCATCAAGCAAAGGCATCCTAAGTTCAATCTCCTTGACTTGGTTTTCGAACAGAACTTTATACTTTTCTGTAAGCTGCTTCTTAAACCTCACTGGAAATGGTAGAGGTGGCTTGTATGGTGGAGGAATGAATCTCACATGTTTATCCTTGGGAGCAGCGGGTTCTTTAGTAGCTTCAGGATCAGATTGCTTGGCTGACTTAATTGGATCCTTGAGCACCTCGACAGGATCCTTTATCTTAACTTCATATTGAAGAGAATCCTCCCCATCTAAACTCTCAGTGTCCTCAGTGAGCCGTACATCTACAGCTTGGGTGTTGATGGCATGCATAGTAGCATAGTCCTTGGTGTTTTGAACTGCTTTTCCAGGTAGTTGGCCAGTTGTTGGGGTAGAAGTAGAAACAGTCTTGCCATCCATATACTTCATCTTGGAGTTCAGAGCTTCAAACTTGACATTCAGATCATTGTAAGAACATTCCATCCGCTGACTGAGTTCATCAAACTTCTTAGCAGTATCCAGAGAACCAGTAGCTTGACCTTGAAGAAGTTGTTGCAGCATGTGCTTCATTTCTTGATCTGGAGCTTGAGTAGGTTGAAATTTTTGAGGTGAAAATCCTGGTGGTGGTCCGGAAAGAGCGTGAGAACCTTGCTGGAACTGTTGCTTAGGCACGAATCCTTGATTGTAAGGAACAAAAGGTTTTTGCGGACCTTGTTGTTGCTGCTGAGGAGGGTACACCTGATCTTGTGGATTTGCAACATTGGTGCTCCGGTAAGACAAATTGGGGTTCATTTGGTAGGTGTTATAACCCTTGTTGTATCCACCTTGATTCTGGACGTAATTGATTGCTTCAGACTGCTTACCCTTCCAATCCTGAACTTGAAAAGGGTCATCCTCAGATACGAAATGGACAGTCTGCTGCTGACTCAGCAAGAGGCGGTCAAGATTGTCATTGACATTCTTAAGGTCCCTCTTGTACTTCTCCTCAGACCCAGCATCACCTCTAACCGTGTGGTCGTAGTCTTCATTGTAGTTAGCGTCAGACTGGGCAAGATTCTCAACCAGTTGCCATCCTTCATCAACGTCTTTGTTCAGGAAGTTACCGTTAGAAGCAGTGTCAAGCAGCATGCAATTTTGGAAGTACACTACGGTATAGAGTGCTTAGCAATGACTCGTTGCTGAAACCATGGTGTGGACACTGGCTGTGGTAACCCTTGAAACGCTCCCAGGCTTCACAGAATGATTCTGAGCTCTTCTGAGTAAAGCTAGAAATGTCATTCCTGAGACGTGCTGTTCTGGAGTTGGAGAAGAACTTGGCCAAGAATGCTTTCTTTCAACCATCCCAAGTGGTGATTGATCCCTTGGGAAGGTTGTTCTCCCATTGATGAGCTTTGTCTCCCAGGGAGAATGGGAAGAAGCGCAACTTGTAACCATCCTCACTCACACCATTGATCTTGGCTAGACTGCACAGACGGTCGAACTCATCGAAATGGTCTAGTGGATCCTCCATAGGCAACCCATGAAACTTGTTTCCCTGGATCATGGAGATCAGACTGCCTTTGATTTCGAAGTTGTTTTTCTGCACGGTGGGAGGGACGATTCCAGCACGCTGAGTATGAGTGTCCGGTGCATCCCCAGCACCAATGTTTCACGGTCTCGGATTTGGTGCATTCTGTTGTTCCATAGTGACTGGTGCGGGATGATCAATGAGATGACGAGCTTGTTGTGGTCTTTGGAACCGATTGATGTCGTCAATAGCAGGAAGGAGGTTCTGATGTCCTCTTGATCTTGTGTGCATACAATGTTGCAATCAACAGGTTCATGGGATACAAAACAAACAAGCAGACAACCAAAACAAGTCAGTACTTAGAATGATAAGTGTAATAGAACTAATCTTCCAAAACATGAAATCTTAAATGTAGCAAAACGAATCTCAAATGGCAACGGCGCCAAATTGATACTAGGATTTTTGTATCTATCCTAGCAGGTTTAATTAACCTTATTTGTTGTAGTACTTAAGGTGTCAATCCAAATGGGATGTTGCTAACAGTCAAAATGCAATCAAGCAATCACAAGTCAAGCCAATTCGAAAAGAGTGTTTGTCTAACAATCCTAGAATGGTCAAAATGCAAAATGGAAATGAGTCACAGAACTAGAAACGAGAATGCATGATAAAAAGCGAAAATGAGTAAAAACATAAACAAGTCTAAGCATGAACTAAAAAGTAAGAAACGAAAAGGTCGTAGGAATGCAATAGAAATCAGAAAGAAAGAAGTCCTAAGGATGGGAGTAATTGATGTCGGTGGAGTATCCTAGTCTATAGAGTGTTTAACATGCCACAAGCAAACCATCCCTAAACAATGAACATCACTTCTTAGCTAATTCAATCTCTTGACAGAAGCTACTCAAACTCAACCACTTCCAAACCTAGCTCTCGCTAGAGAAACATGATCAAGCATCGCATGAAAAACAAAATCATTCATGTCAACAAACATCCTAGACAACTAATCTCTTAGGCTAGGAACGTAAGTCTCTAGCACTAGTTGGTCAGACATTTCATCGAACACCTTTTGGGTGCGGAAATGTCTAAGACCTCGTTCCAATTGATCAGAGAGAAACAAGTATTTTCTAATACTAGTCCAGAAGGGAATCATACAAATCAAAGCTTAAACACTCTACATCCTAAGATCCTCCACCTAATCTATCCCATCCTCAAGAACTACCACACTAATCAGATCCGAAAATCATCATCAAAGATGCAAACCCATAAAACATTGAAACAAGCATTCTTAGATAGATTAAAATGTGAAGAACAACTTTTTAGAGGAGATCAAATGAAAATACTGAATAAACTCAAAGGTGTCGGATTACATAGACTGAGAACGTATTTTGTGGCTAGGTAAAAACTTAAGGAATAGAACAATAACGAGATTGAAGGATGTTTTCAGCCAAGACTTAACAAAATGTATTTATAGTAAAAACGTGTGAAGTTCTAAAACTTAAAACGACATGGTGAAGAGTCGGTTTGGGAATCTCCTGAAGTGTGTAAGACGGAACGTCTTCCTGACATGTGCGAACGAGTCGGTGTGCGTCTAGTGGCTCGATCCACATGGCTCAAGTGAGGTCTAGTGATGCGTGGTGAGACTGGCTCGAGCGAGGTCGATTGGGTGGAGTGGAGGAGTGTTGGCTCGAACCATAGTGGTGTTGGCTCGATCCAGAGTGGTGTTGGCTCGATCCAGAGTGGTTTTGGCTCGAGCTGGGTGTATACGCATCCACTAAAACGATGATAACTCTTGAACCACACCTTCAATTGGCTTGAAATGAACGGCGTTGGAAAGATAACTCAATTCCCTACAACTTTGATGAAGACGTCGAAAGATAAATCCCACTCGAGTGGAACGGCTTGAACAGGTGGCTCAATCGAGCGGATGAGACTGGCTCGAGAGAAGGTTCCGAGAGTGTTTTGATATTGGCTCGAGAGACGGTTCTGGGAGTGTTATGCAGTGGATGGGTCGAGTGATACGTTTCCGACGTCTCCTAGATACCTGAAATACTTCGAAATGCAAAATGTATGCAACGATGATGCAAGAACTACCTAGACATGCAAAATGTATAGAAAGGACTAGAAAATGATGCAAAACAAAGAGTTATCCTAGCTAAATACATGATAAATATATGCTAGGGAGATACAAAATATAGACATATCAATCGGGTTGATCGGGTGAATGATCGGGTCGATACTCAGATAGGTAGTCTTGTTGCTCGTAGATCTGACTTTGATCCATATCCTCCCATCCTGATCATCGCTGTCCTTAGTGAGGGATTCAGCTACATCGTGAACCCAGATGGCATGTGTGGGAGCATAATCCTTTGGGTTCTGAACAGACTTACCTGGGAGTTGGCCTGGTTTTGGAGCTGGTTTTACTACTGTCTGCCTTTCCAGATACCTCAACTTAGTCTTCCGAGAGTCGTACTTAGCATTGAGGTCGTCACACCTAGAATCTATCTTGTTACTCATCTCGGCAAACCGTTAGGCGTTTTCCATTTCCGTAGTCGTCTGGCCTTGGATAATTTTCTGAATCAAACTGCGTATGTCGGCCTCTGGAGGTGGATTTGGTTGTCCTTGATGTGGTGGAAAGCCAGGTGGTGCCATTGGTTGGTGATAACCACCAGAGTATTGTTGTTTAGGAGTCTAGCCTTGATTTTACTGGATAAAAGGCTTTTGTGATGCTTGGTTTCCCTGAATTGCTGATGGGTAGACTTGTCCTGAGGGTTGGCAACATTTGAGTTGCGGTTGGAGAGATTTGGGTTAAGTTTGTAGTTGTTGTATCCCTTGTTGTAGTCGTCTTGGTTGTTTATGTAATGTACATCCTCAAGTTGAATATTCTCCCCATCTTGATGCTGAAACTGGTCTTCCTTAGTAACAGAGCTGTCGTGTTGTTGTTGGCTCAGAAGTAGTTTGTCCAATTTGTCATTGAGGGCTTTCATGTCCCGCTTGTACCTTGAATCATTATCTGGAAGAGCGGATGGTCCGATCATAGTCTTCATTGTAATGCCCGTCAGATTGGGCCAAATTCTCCACTTGTGCCCAACCTTCATCAACATCCTTGTTGAGGAAGTTTCCATTGCTGGCAGTGTCCAGCAACATCCGTATTTTTAGGACCACGCTGCGGTAGAGGGTGCTTAGTAAGGATGCATTGCTGAATCTATGATGCGGGCACCGGCTGGCGTATCCCTTGAAACGTTCCCAGGCTTCACTGAACGTTTCATTTTTTTTTTTTTTTAACAAAGCCAGTGATGTCATTCTGCAGCCTTGCTGTTCTGGAGTTGGAGAAGAATTTGGTGAGGAACGCCTTCTTGCAAGCCTCCTAAGTGGTGATAGACTCTTTAGGCAGAGATTTCTCCCAAATGTGTGCCTTATCACCCAGAGAAAATGGGAATGGCCGCAGCTTGAAACCATCTTTATTGACCCCATTAATCTTTGTTAGGCTGCAGAGCCTATCAAACTCATCAAAATGGTCCAATGGGTCCTCCATTGGCAGTCCATGAAACTTATTACACTGGATAATCTGGATGAGACTACTCTTGATCTCAAAGTTGTTATTTTTGGATAGTAGGAGGCACAATACCATGCCTCTGAGTGTGAGTAAAGGGAGCATCGCCAGCTCCAATGTTGGTCCTTTCTTGAGGGGCAGGTGGACCATGTTGATTATTCATGTCCTCCTCAAGTGGTGTCGGTTGTTGGTGTTGTACTTGTTGCTACCGAAGTAGCCGAGGTCTATCGATGTTGTCAATGAAAGGACTTAGGTGTTGGTTACCTTTGGATCGTGTTTCCATGCACAAACAGGTGTCCGAGTAGGTACTTGATGGTCAAATCGATCCAGGTAACCGAGTGACGGATCGGGTGGTGGTGTGGGTTGTACCTGAAATACAATACAAACTAAAGAAAAGCAAAAAAGTCAGTACCAAATTAAATATATGAAAAGAACTTGATCTAGCAAGTAATGAAATTCTAAATGTAACAAACAATTCAACCAAATGGCAACAGCGCCAAAATTGATAATAAGATTTTCACCCAGGGTATCAATTCCCTATGCAGTTGTAGTACAAGAGGTTATCAATCCAAATGATTGGTAAGCTAGCAGGTAAAATGCAATAAAAAAACAAGCAAGTCAAACCAAGTAATGAAATGGTTTTTACTAACAACCTAGTATGAACAAACATGAAAAGAACAAAGCAAAGAACTACTTGACCGAGGTACACGATGAAAGCAATCGAAAACCGGATTGAGTAGATGGTCGGGTAACAAAAAAAGAAGAGCACGAAGATGAACAGCTCGAGGCTCTACTCGAAGCTGATGATCAAATAGAGGGTTGTGTGTAAGATGAAAGCTTAAACAATCAAAATACTACGGCTCCTAAGGATGGGGTAATCGGATCATCAGTATTCTTATCAACATAGAATGTTTTACAAGCCTCAAGCATTTTATTCCCTAGACAGTGAATCTCTAACCCTTGCTAATCCATTCCCATGGTAGAAACAATCAACCTTAATCACCTCCTTAGCCAACTCTCGTTGGAGAAACATGACCAAGCAGGCAATAACATTCGATGCACTAATGTCAATGGATTCCTTACTTATCTAATCTCTTAGGCTAAGTGAATAGAGCTCTAGCATTAGTTGGCTTCAACAAACATACCTCGATGGGAAAATACTTTAGATCTAGTCTCAACCTCTCGGTCTGAAACTAGCATTAAGAACAATAATTCAGAAGGAAATTTTAATAAGAACAATCAATCTAAAACATCCTAATCGATCAGGAACACTTACTAGCCAATCCAAACCTTAGAAACCTTGGTTCACTACTCAGATCTCATATTAATCAACATAGAAGCATAAACGAATAACAATTTCATAAAATAAAAGTAGGTGATGTATTGAGAAAGAACAAAAATGTAATCCAGAATCAATGTTGAAGAATCGCAAAAACAGAATAAAAGGAAATCCTAAAAAAGATTGTAAAAGTAAAATCGATTCTCTCTCTCTCTCTGTAGCTCTCACTCTCTCGTTCCTGTCTCTGTGGCGTCATTTTTTGAGAAAAATAGGAAAATGTTTATATATGGAAACCCTTTTGACCTAGCCGCACATCACCATCCGAAGGCCTACACGAGGGTAGGGCACTTCCTCAGGTTGCGCTTCGGGTAGTTCTTCCTGCACTATGATCCGCTTGATCGGGTTAAGGTTCCGAGCTGTTATTCTTGCACGATTGTACCATTGATGCTTGCTTCGGTTCCACCTCATTCTAGGCTCAAAAGCACTTGTTTTCATCCAAAATGCAACAATGCAACACCCTAAATAACCTAAATGAAAATATCTAAGGTTAAAGACCTAAAAATGCTAAGGTTAGGCTAAATACAATGCAAAACATGACTAAAAAGATGCCTAAAAAGGTGTAAATTAGAGAGACATCATGTTTCAATGAGTTCGGCTGAATCTGAATACAGAGCAATGAGCGTGATAACCAAGGAGTTGATTTGGTTCACTTTTATCTTGAAGGCTCTACAGGTTCCTTTCTCTCGTCCGGCTTCTCTGTATTGTGATAATACAGCGGCTCTTCACATTGCGACTTTGCGAGCAACACTGTTTATTACGAACGCACGAAGCATATAGAGTTTGATTGTCACAAAGTTAGAGAAGTGATTGAAGATGGTATTCTCAAGACCATGTTCGTTCGCATGGACAACCAACTTGCGGACATTCTGACCAAAGCTTTACATCCAGCTCCTTACCGAGATATCATTGCCAAGATGGAAGTCATTAATATTTACTCGTCTCCATCTTAAGGGGGATATTAAAATGGTTTGATTTTGTCTATACTAGCTAGTTAGATTATTAAATTAATTTCTGGTTTAGTAGGATTTGGTTTAGCTTGGTTCAGTGTATACAACACACATTTGTAAAGTTTGTTACGGTTAAGGAATCCAAAAAACATTTCACAAAACTCTTTTTGCTCATGAACTCAAATAGAAGCATAGTCGTTGGAGGGAGTAAATATGACGACGACATTGGCGAAATCAAACTGTCAATGGCAGAGTACAAAAAAGAATTTAGGGCTTTTTTGATTGCTAGAATTTTCCTCTGTAATTGACTTTTTTGCCCTCTGCTTTAATTCATAATGGGCCTCAGAAACATTAAAATTTGTAAAAAAAAAGAAAACAGTTCATTACATTGAAAGACTTTATTAATAAAATAAATAAAACTGTTAAACAAAATAAGTAATGTTTCAATTTTTAAAAGTCGATGTCTATATATATATAGTACCGATTGTCATTTAAAAGAGTTCGAGTTTTGTTAATGTTAAGCTGATTAGTAAACACCGTAACATTAAGTGGAGGTTATTGGTTTGAGATTTGAATAGAGTTTTAAAGATTTTAAATGTTATGTAGAATCTGTTGTTATTAGTTCAAGATTTTGTTAAACTCTACTAAAGTTAAGTGTTATTAGTTTGTGATTTATAAAAAGTTATTTAAATTCTTAACAAATTTGGGTTATTGGATTCAGACTTTTATAAAGTCATTAAAAGTTTTGAACTCTTCAACAAAATCATTAAAAATGAATAAGTGAAAGATTGTTAAAGATTGCTAGAAAGTTTTGTTCAGACTTTTATAAAGTCATTAAAAGTTTTGAACTCTTCAACAAAATCATTAAAAATGAATAAGTGAAAGATTGTTAAAGATTGCTAGAAAGTTTGTTGATTAGTTTTCTAAAGTCTTGTAAAGAGCTCCAAACAATCCCTGTATTTTTGTATTACTTTCCATGACTTTATTTTGTAAAAAAAAATGTCTAAAATCATGAACCAATAACATAATAATTGAATTCATTAATAATCCTAGATTCTTTTGTTTTAATTGAATAACACAAAACTTTTAATGATTTTAAAGTGTAAATCCAATAACCCAAATTTGTTAAAATTTTAAATAACTTTTTATAAGTTACAAACTAATAACACTAAATTTTGACAAAGTTTAACATAATCTTGAACCAATAACAACAGATTCTACATAACATTTAAAATCTTTAAAACTCTATACAAATCTCAAACCAATAACTCCACTTAAAATCCAATAACACCCATAAATTTAAATCAACTTAATTGTGTCATTTGGCTAGCATTAAATTTAAGCACTAACAAAAATTTATATCAACTTAATTGTGTCCTTCGGCCCCAACAATTTCTACAAAAAAAAAAAAGAAAAACCAAAAAAGAAAGAACAATAAAAAATTGAAGCACTAACAGAAGTTATCCACAGAAAAAAAACTCACAAGCAGAAGAAGTATTCATGTCGTTGTAATTTAATACATTGAGATGAAGTTGTAAACCTCCTTCAAGAATTTTTTTTTTTGATCTTTGGCAACGCTTCCGGAGATTAGCGGCTTGAACCCTTTGATCAAGAGCTACCTTAAATAAAATCAACTAGCAGACAACAAGTGTCTGGGACGTTCATTAACCTGTCCAGATGTGAGATCAAGAATTTGAATGCATGTTTTGGGGCTGCATAAGTGCATATTTAAACCAAACAGCTTTAGTCCACTATAGAACTACTTGAGCCGAATGCCTGAGGAATTCACATGTTTTCTTTGAGTACGTCCTCTTGATCCTTCCATACCCCAAGATTAAGTGTCAGGATTTTGTTTCTCTGTTGACATGTATTAAAAGTTTTCTCCTTTAATGTTTGAATCTTGTTTCTTACATCACTTGAATTTTTTTTTTTCGTATATCAACTGAGAACTTTGAAGAATATACCAACAGTGTAACTTGGGCTTCCCACATTACAAACTCGCATAAGGGGAAGAAACGAATAATGGTCAGTTATATGTTGAGTTTGTTCCATTAAGAATATTAATCAATGAATAAAAGAACTTTTCTTAATCAAAAATAATTTCTCTTCTACATGTAAAACCGAAGAATGACTTATGTAAAAAAATCCGGAAAATGACTAACAAGCCTAGAATTTTACTGAAGAAGAAGAGTAGACGAATGATAATAACTAAGACATTAAAAGCAAATAAAAACTAGACCACATCAACAGAATTCGTTGGATCAGCTTTTAGATCTTTCGCTTTCTTGCACCACAAGCTACCCCATGTATTCTTCAACTGTAAAATCTCCATCACAATTGCAAAGGCTGCAATTGCACAAAGTATTGTGGTGTATGCGATCTTCCAGCAGCTTCCGGGTTGTAGAATGGACAAGCCTTTGAGAATGTTGTACACGCTCAATATAACCACAATGTACCCCACAGTGTGATGATACCAGTTCCAATATTTTCGGAACCTATGATCCTTGTTTGGTCTTGCTTTGAGTGCAAGTATCTGTAGAAACCCTAAAGCAAATAGAAGCAACCCAATCACTGTGTGCGCCGTAGTCTTCATTCCGGTACGTTTGGCCATGTAGATTGCTGTTCCTAATCCTCCAATCAAACCGGAAAAATAACCGGTGGTTTGACAAATTATGTGTACATAGAACCATGTGGGATCTAATACGTCGTATGTCTTCATATACCTTGCGGCCATAACTCCAATTGGCATGAGAATTCCCCAACTAACTGCATTTACAAATCCATGGATTTGCTTTACCAACAATACGTTTCCGTTAACTGATTTTGTGGATCTGACTTGTCCCGAAAGCAAATCCAAAGAAGCCATAGATCTGAGATGATCTCCACTCATTGCGAGCATGCCAAGTGTATCTCCTTCCTTCAACGGGCCGTCTTGCCATAAGTGATTCACGACGGTTGTGTTAGGAGACAAAAATAAATTTGCAAATATCGTCATCTCCCCATCAATATATTCAGCAGATAATTGTGTCACGCGGATGCTAAGAGGAGATTCTTGAAGCATAGGAGCGTAGCTATTAATGGAGGAAGTATATGCACGCATAACGCCAGAAGTTGAGTTACGGTACGCTACAATAGCTTGAGCACCTAACATGCCTTTTTTCGTCAGGTTTATGGCCCAAGAGATCCAACTAGAAGACTCTAGATTGGCGTGACGGTAAGCAACTTCAAGAGCTCCGGTTTCTCGAACATAGCTGAAGTGTAGAAACGAGTCTAGCACCGGAAGATCCGTGCAAGAGCTAAAGGTTTTTCCGTTTTTGAAGCTGTGAGATTCACATCTACCATGAAGTCCTTGATCTGTTGTTGCTGTAGTAAAAGCTGGATTCAACACGAACATGCAACACAAAACGACTAAAGCAATTCTTGAAAACAAAGACATGATGATTATGGTTTTGGTTTTTTTATCGGAGAACACGAATTTGGTTACGATTTTGGAAGAAGAGATTATGATGATATACAAGCTTTGAGTATTTCCGCAATATTTATATATAGTGAGTTACATTCACGTCCTAGTGTTGTTAGGACTTAGGACTACGTTTCTATATTTTGATATTGTTTCCTTTTTGTTTTACCCAGTGTTCAAGAAAGCGTTAGGCGGTATCTGGGCGGTAACCCAACGCCTAGCGCCTAGAACGCTTAGTCGGGGTCTAGACGGTTTTTAGACGGTTTAGGCGTTTACAATATAAAACATTATATATATAAAATTATGTAAAAATATATGTTAGAAAAATAAATTATAAATTATAAAAAAAAGTAAGAAAAATACATTTATTTAAGTTATATTAACAACATATAAATGTTTATAATTACGTATAAAGATATAAAAGTTAATAATTTAAATATATTTAGTTAAAAAAATAAATATTAAAATAAAATTTATGTAATTTTAAGCGGTTTAAGCGGTCATCTAGGCGTCTGCTGAGCGCCTAGCGCCTAGACGGCGCCTAGGCGGCCGCCTAGACCGCTTTCTTGAACACTGGTTTTACCTTAAGTTTCCATATCTCTTAAGGAATCTTTCACTAATCCAAAAATATATAACACGATCTTCGTTAATCGAAAAGACTTAAAAAAAAAAATTTCTAAAACATTAGATTAGTACTTTTAGAAAAAGAAATTGTTTTTAAAAAAAACTATTAAAAATATAATTTAAGTAAAGTTTACCCATACAATTAATAAAGTTAATTATTTGTAGTTTTTAAAATTCAAGTCTATTCAAGTATATAGGACATGTTAACACATATACAGAGATTTACTGTAATTTGGTCCGAACTACAGCTAACCGATTGCTAATGTACAAGTATTATCTTCTTCTTTTTTTGGTTCATGTCGAAATTTGGTTAATAATACACACACTAAGAATGGTGGAAATTATTATATTGACATGGGGTCAGGGTCTATCTTCATAATGCATGCGTTACGTTAGTTGAATCTTATTCTATTGTATTGTGACGAGTCTATATTATTTTGGCATTCTTCGTATTTAAAAGGTTATGGATGGGTTTATTTGGTGATGACTTTTGTTCTTTTTTTTTCTCAAAGATCTCATTCGTTTAGTAAACCACTATTTATTAGTGAACTAGATAATTCATATGCGTTAGGTGGGTTTGAAATTAATATAACAAAATCTAATTATATATTTTTAAAGGATTTAAATAAATTATTGAATAAATTTATTATTTAATAGTTTATATTACATAAATATACTTTTAATACGTATCATTCAAACTTGTACAAAAATTATAAAAAAATTTTCTCAGTTATGATTTTATAGGTTTCTTAGTTCCTTCAATACCTTTTCCAGTGTCCAACAAATGCAAGAAAACTTATGTATTATTTATTATATTTTTAGATCCATTATAAAAATAAATATTATTCGAGATGATTAACCGAAAACTAAAGACTCTTTTCTGAGATGATTGATGAAATCATATATAAAAATTATATAAAAATGATTCAATTATACGAGTATAAGTTCCGAAATCTAACATATATATTTACAATTCACAATAGTTTAGTTTTAATAAATTAATATAAACATATTATATATGTATATGTTAATTAACTATATACCGATAAATGATATATGATTAAAATAATATTAATAAGTAATAGAAATTGAAAAATAGTTACATAATAATTTCATGTGAATTATATATCTTAAAATGAATAAAAAATAAAAGCAAAATATAAAATATGCGACATATCTTAAGGATAACAAGTAGAATTGAAAATAAAACTATACATCTTGATGTTCATAATATAGGAATAATATATATGTATAGTACTAATATCCCAAGAAAAAATTAAGAACAATTTAAATGATAGAAAAGTTAAATATTTTATTATATTTGAAAGCATCACATATATATATATATATATCATATCTTACATATATATATTAAATATACATGTTGATCTTCTTATAAACATAATAGCATATGCTACACAAATGTTGAAATCTTACATAAAGTATATAAGAATTACAAAAATGAAATAATTGAATATTAATATCTTTTATTATTTATTCTATTTTTAATTGTTATTAATCATTCATTAGAATGCTATAAATATTATGGAGGTGAAAAACCTTAACATAAACACAAATAAATAATTGCAATTAATTAAAATTTAGTGCTTTAAAATATGGATATGATTATAAATATGAGAGTTACAAAATATTTGATAGAATATGTAAGTTAATACAATATGTGAAAAATTCATAAAATAAATATAGTGCGAATAAAGAACTGATTTTTTGGTTTAAATATAAAAATTTGAAATTACTATAAATATAAATATATGACATGAACTTCAAGTCAATTAAATTGTAATTTTAAATATACATTTTTTCTCTCTTAAAATGAAATATATATTCAGTGTTGTAAAACACTTAGTGGACTCCATAGACCGGCCCGTTCACTGTCTATGTCATGAGGCCCGTTTTGGTCAAGACCACAAAGGCCCATCGGATTCATTGTCTTAGTCTAAGTCGGTCCTACGTAAACACTATATATATGTAACCTCATTCGATTATCAATAATAAGAACAAGAGTTTTCAGCCTTTGAATCCTTTAGTTTACAACACGTTATCAGCATGATTGCCCTAATAATCCAGCTGAGTCAAAACCCTAAAACCCTAACCGCCGCCGTTCATCTTTCTCTTTACATCGAAACCCTAAACCGCCGCCGATCATCTCTCTTCTTCCACTAAAACCCTAAACCACCATCGATCCTCTCCTTTGTTCGAAGACTTGTTCTCGTCTCGAAGATCACTTGGAGTCCACGAGCAAACCTGTGCTCGTGATCAAAGTTCTATCCGATACTAGTTCGAGGTTCGCGGTTCCGGGACGAGTTGCAGTACAAGTTGCGGTGCGAGAGCGGTACGTGAGCGGAACAAGGAAGCGGTTTGGGATCTGTTCGTGGGAAAGCAGTTGCAGTCTTGTTCGAGGTTCGTGGTTCGCAAAGAATATCTGAGGTCTTTAGCTCCCAGATCAAAACCGGTCAGAATCCTTTGGTGTTTAAGGTAAAATCGAAAACTTATGGACCATATAATCGAACTTTGATCTAAAACTATTGAACCCTAAAACCTGCAATTGCACAAGCTAATAAAAGGTTAAAGATCCATGTTTATTATCACCCTAAAATCGAAATTGCTTGTCATGGATTGATTGTTTAATTTCGATTGCTTGTTTGATTGTTGCATGCATCATAAGTATTAAATCGGATCATGTATAGGGTGTTATAGAATTGATTATTTGCAGAACCCTAAAAATCGAATTTTGACAGTTATTGTTTAGGGCTGATAAAATCGAACCTAGTTCCTATTCGTAAAAGGAAATTTGCAAAAAGGAAATCATGTTAAAAGGAAATTGTTGCATGCATGCTAGTTCTTATCCTATCTAGGTTTGTTTGTTTTTCATGCATACCAAAACCGAGAATGACAAATAAAGGGCAAGACATGATTTGTTCTTAAATACCGCATGGCCTAAGGCATGGTTTGGTCTCAAATACCGCATGACCTAAAGATTAAAGTTTATTGCATGGTTCGGTCTCAAATACTGCATGTTGATCGATTGTCTATTTTTGTATCATGCAGATGGCAAGGCTTAACAACCTCGACTATGCTGCTTTGAATGCCTCTGGGGATAATTACTTGCAATGGGCATTGGACACCAAGATATGCCTGAAATCGAAAGGACTAAGTGAATGCATTAATGAGGGGTACGAATGTACCGAAAGGAACAAATACAAAGCTATCATGCATATCAGGCATCACCTTGCTGAGAGTCTAAAAAACCAGTACCTCACGATAGAGCATCCTTGTGACCTTTGGGCAGAGCTGAAAGGCAGATACGGACACCAACAAACGGTGCTCCTTCCAAAGGCACAATTGGATTGGAAAAACCTTAGGATCCAGGATTACAAAACTGTGGATGAGTATAACTCTGAGTTTTTTAGGATTGTCTCACTCCTAAGGTTGTGTGGTACTGAAGTTACCGAGAAGGAACTCCTAGAGAAAAAATTCTCTACTTTTCACAGTAATAACATACTTCTTCGAAACAGTATCATGAAAAGGGATTTGAAACCTATGGGGACCTAATCTCGTGTTTGCTGCTAGCTGAGCAGAACAATGAGCTGTTGTTGCTAAATAGTGTTATGAGACCTCCTGGTACAGCTCCATTGCCAGAAGCACACAAGGTTGAGAAAGGTCCTATAGAGCCTAAAGACCCTAAGGAACCTAAAGAGCCCAAGGAGACCAACTATGTCCACAGAGAAAGACACTATGGCCGTGATCGTTGTGGTAGAGGACGTGGTGGTCGCGGACAGTACCAAACTAGCCGTTTTGATGGTTACAGCCATGGAGCTCGTGGCCGTGGTGGTAGGGGCCGTGGGTCCTTTACTCCTAAGGTTGTGTGGTACTGAAGTTACCGAGAATGAACTCCTAGAGAAAACATTCTCTACATTTCACAGCAATAACATACTGCTTCAGCAACAGTATCGTGAAAAGGGGTTTGAGACCTATGGGGACCTAATCTCGTGTTTGCTGCTAGCTGAGCAGAACAATGAGCTGTTGTTGCTAAATAGTGCTATGAGACCTCCTGGTACAGCTCCATTGCCAGAAGCACACAAGGTTGAGAAATGTCCTATAGAGCCTAAAGAGCCTAAGGAACCTAAAGAGCCCAAGGAGACCAATTATGTCCACAGAGAAAGACACTATGGCCGTGGTCGTGGTGGCAGAGGACGTGGTGGTCACGGACAGTACCAAACTAGCCGTTTTGATGGTTACGGCCGTGGAGGTCGTGGCCGTGGTGGTAGGGGCCGTGGGTCCTTTAAACCACAAGTCAAGGCTAAATCGGTGTGTCACCGATGTGGGATGTCTAACCATTGGGCAAAGAATTGCCGAACACCTAAACACCTCATTGATGCATACCAAGAGAGTTTAAAGAAGAACCCAGAAGCCAACTATGTGCATCTCGATGGTGAAGATGACTTCGACCATGAGAATGATGATTCACTAGTATATGAGACTTCCGACTGCCTTAAAGATGATGAATAAATTTCGGTTTTTGCTTTGGTTTAATTTCTATGATTTTATTATTTAATTTGCGTTTATGTAATGGATAATTATTTTTGGTTTAAATTCAAAGAATTTTTATTTTATACTCGAGTGTGTTGAAATTAAAACACAAATTATTGTCCTATATATATAAATGGCCGAGGACATGAGTGTACTGGTGGTGGACAGTGGATCCAGCCACACAATATTAAAGGACAAAAGATATTTCATAAACCTCATAATGAAAAGTGCCAATGTTAGTACAATTGCGGGTATAGCAAGTTTGATAGAAGGCTACGGCCAAGCACACATTTTGTTGCCTAATGGCACACACATTGAATTATGTGATGCTCTATACTCACTCAGCTCTAAGAGAAGCTTATTGAGCTTTAAAGACATTCGATTGAATGGTTACCATGTTGAAACAAAGGGTGAAGGAAATAACGAATTTCTATACATAACCGAAATCGAGAATGACCATAAGAAAGTCCTAGAGACTATACCCGCACTAGCCACTGGTTTATACCATGCTAAGATTAACATGATAGAGGAAAACTTGGCAAAGAATAAAATGTTCAATGAACAATTCACTCTATGGCATGACCGGCTTGGCCATCCGGATTCGAACATGATGCGTAAACTGATTAAGAATTTGAGTGGGCACACTCTTAAAGAAAGGAAAGTTATCCCTAAACATCTCACGTGTGTAGCATGTGCACAAGGGAAACTTATCATAAGGCCATCACCCGTAAAAGTCAATAAAGAGACTTTAAACTTTCTGGAAAGGATACAAGGTGACATATGCGAACCAATACACCCACCTTGTGGGTCGTTTAGATATTTCATGGTCATGATCGATGCATCAACCAGATGGTCACACGTTTGCTTGTTAGAAACCTAGCATTTGCTAGGATGTTGGCTCAAATTATAAGACTAAGAGCACACTTTCCAGATTTCCCACTTAAGACTATACATCTAGACAATGCTGGTGAATTTACATCCCAAGCGTTTAATGAATATTGTATGTCCATGGGGGTAAGTGTGGAACATCCCGTGGCACATGTACATACACAAAATGGTTTGGCAGAGTCTTTCATTAAACGAATACAATTGATAGCTCGCCCATTGTTAATGAGGTCGAAGCTCCCTCTGTCGGCTTGGGGACACGCAGTCTTACATTTTGCAGAACTAATACACATCAGGCCATCTAGTGAACACAAATATTCACCATCCCAACTATTATCGGGTCATGAGCCAGACATGTCTCATATCAAAACATTCGGGTGTGCCGTATATGTACCTATTGCTCCACCACAGAGAACTAAAATGGGACCTCAAAGGAGGATGGGAATATATGTTGGATATGAGTCTCCGAATATTTTAAAGTATCTTGAGCCGATCACAGGAGATTTATTTAAGGCCAGATACGCGGACTGTCAATTCGTTGAGTCTGAATTCCCTATGTTAGGTGGTGAGACTGGCAAGCTGGTTAAAGAATTAACATGGAATCAAACATCCTTAAATTGGCAAGATCCTCAGACTATGGCATGTGATGCAGAAGTCCAAAGAATTATTCATTTGCAAAAGCTAGCTAATCAATTGCCAGATTCCTTTGCTGACACAAAGAGAGTAACAAAATCGTACATACCAGCTTGTAATGCACCAGTACGTATTGATGTTCAGAAGGAACACAATCAAGTAGCTACAGAGTCTAAACCACGTTTGAAACGAGGTAGACCGTTAGGTTCTAAAGATAAGAATCCTCGGAAAACTAAAAGAGGTGCAAAACAGACCGAGGCTAAGGGATTAACCGACATGACCGTGACAAGTCCTAAGGCACCGGATGTGGTTCAGGACGCTGAACCTCAAGGTCCTGAAGGCATTGATAACAATGAGATCTCAATAAACTATATCATGTCCGGGATACAATGCAACCGCAAAGATGTCGACATAAATGAAATATTTGCATACAAGGTAGCACTTGAGATAAATGAGGATCATGAACCCAAGTCTATATTAGAGTGCACTCAAAGTGAAAATTGGTTAAAATGGAAAGAAGCCATTAACGTGGAGTTGAACTCTTTAAAGAAGAGAAGTGTGTTTGGTCCGATCATAAGGACAACACCGAATATAAAGCCAGTTGGACATAATGGGTCTTTGTAAGGAAGAGAAATGAGAACAATGAAATCGTAAGATACAAGGCACGGCTTGTAGCACAAGGATTCTCTCAAAGACCAGGAATAGACTATGAGGAGACATACTCCCCTGTGATGGATGCAACAACATTTAGGTACTTAATAATTTTGGCTATAAGAGAGAAACTGGATTTGCAGTTAATGGATGTTGTAACTGCATACCTATATGGTCCACTGGAAAATGAAATTTATATGAGATTACTAGAGGGTATAAAGTTCAAAGATAAGAGCGGTTCTCGAAAACAATACTGCATTAGGCTGAACAAATCCCTTTATGGACTATAACAGAGTGATCGAATGTGGTATAATCGGTTGAGTGATTATTTAGCTAAGGAAGGCTATAGGAATGACCCGATCAGTCCATGTATTTTTATTAAGAAGTTTGCAAACAAAGGGTTTGTGATTATAGCAATGTATGTTGATGATTTAAACATATTTGGAATCCCTAGTGAAATCGCCCAAACAGTAGAATATTTAAAGAAAGAATTTGAGATAAAAGACCTAGGGAAGACAAAATTCTGTTTGGGGTTACAACTTGAGTACATTAATAATGGGATCCTTGTGCATCAAATGGCATATACAGAAAAGGTACTCAAGAGGTTTAATATGGACCAAGCTCACCCATTAACCAGCCCAATGGTTGTTAGAAGCTTAACTTGGATAAAGATCCATTCGGTCCAAAGAAGGACAATGAGGAAGTACTCGGTCCTGAAGTGCCATACCTCAGTGCTATAGGAGCGTTAATGTTCTTGGCTAGCCACACTAGACCAGACATAATTTTTGCCGTGAACCTCCTAGCAAGATTTAGTTCTTGTCCGACTAAAAGGCACTGGAATGGTATTAAGCATCTCTTGCGATATTTGCAAGGGACGACTGACTTTGGTTTATATTATGCTAACCATAACAAGCAAGGTTTAGTTGGTTTTGCTGATGCAGGTTACTTGTCGGATCCACACAATTAAAAATCTCAAACCGGCTATGTATTCACTCATGGTGGTACGGCGATCTCATGGCGTTCAATGAAGCAAAGCATAGTGGCAACCTCATCTAACCACGCGGAGATACTAGCAATCCATGAAGCTAGCCGGGAATGTGTTTGGTTGTGATTGATGACTCAACATATCAAGGCAGATTGTGGGATGCTCGACAATAAGGAAGCAACAGTCATACATGAAGATAATACGGCCTGCATCGCACAGCTTAAGGAAGGTTACATCAAGGGAGATCGGACGAAGCACATACTGCCCAAGTTCTTCTTCACACATGAACTACAAAAGGCCAGAGAAGTTCAAGTGGTGCAAGTACAATCATGTGACAATTCAGCCGACCTCTTCACCAAATCGCTACCGACTACAACATTCAAGAAGCTCATGCACCAGATTGGAATGCAGAGGCTTAAGGACTTAGATTGATGCTTGGAACGGGGGGAGCAATGCTTGCTGTACTCTTTTTCTTTCACCTAGGTTTTGTCCCATTGGGTTTTCCTGGTAAGGTTTTAATGAGGCAGCACCCCGAAGCGTATTTGCATCGATCCCTTAGCATCGGCACGGTCATATCGTCCAAGAGGGAGTGTTGTAAAACACTTAGTGGACTCCATAGACCGGCCCGTTCACTGTCCATGTCATGAGGCCCGTTTTGGTCAAGACCACAGGCCCATCGGACTCATTGTCTTAGTCTAAGTCGGTCCTATGTAAACACTATATATATGTAACCTCATTCGATTATCAATAATAAGAACAAGAGTTTTCAGCCTTTAAATCCTCTAGTTTACAACATTCAGCTATTTCTCTATAAATATTTATATATTTTTTATATATATTAAAATATATTTTAGTTTATTATAATTAGAGTGAAATTACAAAATAAATTAATAATCATATTATGTGAATTATTTCTATTAAATTGAAGAAATAAAACAGAAAATTATTATTGAAAATTATGGTTAAAAAGTAGAAGAAAAATTGAACATCTTATAATATATTACTTTGATTCAAGTTGTTGTTTCTTTTACAGATGTTAATTCTTTAGGTGACATGTATCAAGTTGTAGAAGAAAGTTTTAGAATAAATTCTATATTAAAATATACTTTATTTTATTATTATTAGAATGACATTACAAAATAAATTAATAATCATATTATGTAAATTATTTCTATTGAAGTGAAAAAAATAAAACAGAAAATTATTATTAAAAATTATGACAAAAAATAGAAGAAAAATTGAATATCTTATAATATATTACTTTGATTCAAGTTGTTTTTTTACACGTAATAACTTTTTAGATGACATGTGTCTAAAATCTGGAATAAAATTTTTAGAATGAATTTAGTATATTATTGATCGATCACTAAATTCTCCGACAGAAAAGTTCAACTTCGTGGTGCCACAGACAAAACTCACAAGCAGAAGAAGTCTTCATGTCGTTATTGTCCTCATCGTATGGATGCCAACCACAGTTCCTTGCTAAGAACATCATGGTTTTACCATCGCACTTGCACTTCTCTCGAACGTAGACTGTTCTGAGTTGTTCCATCACCGGGTTGGCACGATCCCATTCGCTGTCTCTAATCTTTTCAATCTTGTATCGAAGTTCCAGCAGCTCATCTATCGTTGTTGACATCAACGGCTTTGTAACAGAAGACAAGATCTTGAAACCCTTTTGTTTTGTTTGGCCTCCCCGACAGATTAGAATCATCCCATAGACATATTTAGCCTCTCTGTGTCCTTTTTCTGCAGCTTTAGCTAAATATTTAAGTCCTTTGTGCTCACGTTTCTCTAGAAAGAAGTAGATGAATCCTTTGCGATACAAAGCTTCGGGGTTTCCACTCTTGCGACATCTTTTGAAAAAATTGGAGAACGTTTCATGGTCGCGATGCCATGGGAACAGAGGGGTTTCTTGGAGCGAAAGTCTGCGGAGAACATATCGATCATCGCAAATATGTCGAAACGGTTTCGAAACTAATCTGAGATTACGAACCTCTGACAAGGAAGAAGCCGCGATACATGACGAAATCTCCACAAGAAGATCTTCTGGTAAAGAATCGAGGCAAATTCTTGTTTTCCTAGATTTTGTTATAGACGAGAGCAGAGAGGATGATACCATCTTGTTGTTGTTGTTGAGATTCAAGAGTACTGTTTCCAATTTGGCCAATTCCCTTTCTTATATATTATATATAGAGAGGGCTTAAAAAGTTTTCCTTTTTTGATTAGGAGAGACAAATTATTCCTTTTCCAAATTATAAAAGGAAAAAAATACAGGTGACTTAAAAAAGAAAAAAGGAAAAAAAATAGACAGGTGACTTAAAAAAAAAAAAAAAAAAAAAAAGGAAAGATATTGATAATAGGCTTATTGAAATCATATTCTCAAACCCGTCTAGGATTTTAAAACCCGACAGACTCGAGAAGATTGTATGCCCATCGAACAGGATCAAGAACTCACTTTAGCTGGGCGTTTTGGAGATCCTACAACAATAAAAAGAAGGGTTTCATTAGCATCAATAAAGACAATAAACCTCCCTACCAAAAAAAAAAAAATTATATAAAGACAATAAACCTAGGCGTTATAAACTAACTACTCAATTGTTTTGTCGTGAGCAGATAATACCTCATTGCAAAAAACTTTCTATAGATATCAGAAGATACGTATATGTAAAATCAATCCTAAAATAGATTCTGTAATAGCAAGAGGGTCACATATGACGTAGATGATATCTAATAACTGGCTACAGGTTCAAATCAATACAATCAACTACTCAAGAAACAGTCCTTCCCATATCCTCATGCCAAAGTTGAATCAAGGAGGCATAACAATTTAAAAATCAACGCTTGTCAATAGAAACATGAAAACACGAACCCTAGTCTATGACAATCCACTTGCTATTGTACCTTTGCACAGAAGGCACCGTTACATGTTTGGCTCCTTTCTTTTGCTTGGCCTGTGAAAAAAACCATTTGATCACTCTTATAATGTTCCAAAATAACAATTTACTCAAAACAAGTTCGCAAAAAAGCTACTCATCATTATCCATCAGAGGTCAATTCTCACATATCGAATCACAATTTTGGCTATACCCAAATCAACAGTCTCAACGATAGATATACCTCTTGTAAGAGATAAATCTCTCTATCTCTGATTTTTGTTCAGGCTTATAAGCTAACCATCTTTCATGTGGACATAAATCATCAAATGTTCCTAGATCTGCATATTAATAAGATTGAGATTAAATTACTAAACACATTTGCATAAGAAACATAAACAAAACGCTAAGCAAAATTTCAAACCTTGAAGCAAATAATTTGGTTCTTCTTCATAGCACTTTAGTTTCCAAATAACAAGACCATTGTCATACAATATGATTGGTTTAGTTCTACTTGCATCACATATACGCGTCTCTGTAAATAGAATTTGTCACGTTAAAGACATATAAGACAACACTATATTAACATATTGAGTCTAAGGATTTAGACTTACGTTGAGATGTAATGCCTTTTGCTTCCATCATCTCGTCATGAGCTTTTTTAGATTCGGCTCTTATGTGAGACATGATTACGTTATGTTCCTCAATGGACAATGGAGCTCCATTTTTCTCCATAATGGCTTTGGCAACATCATCTTGCATCTTCCGTTTGAGCTTCTTCTCCTATAAAAACAAAACGAGCTTTAGCACAACAAAGAGATTGATATATCATATATATATATATATAAAGTCATCTTACAGATTTTAGAAAATACCTTTTTCTTTCCTGCTGCAACTTTTTCTCTAGCTTCTTTTTTCTCTTTTTCACACTCTTTAATTTCGCTTTTTATGTAATCTCTCATTACCCTGAGAAAATTACACACATGAGGTATCTCAAAACAAAGCATAAACTACAAGAAATTTTTTTTTTTTTTTTTTTTTTTTTTTTTAACTACAAGAAAATTTGATATTGGCATATAAAGATTCACATACCCTGTGCTAAGTGATTCATCACATAAGAAATTTAGAAGCTTGAGCCTTCTCGATGCATCCATCTTCTCGTACTCAGTAATACCCGCTACAAAAGTTTCAGGAGGGAACTCATCACTCAAAACTTCTGACTGCGATAGGATCTCTCCAATAGCAGTGAACCAACTACTGTCAGTTGCACTTAGAGTCAAGGACCTGTAATATAAATTCAAATGCATCAGAAACATGAGCAAGAATACAAACTTATGTGTACAGTTATTTAGACTCATACATGTCTCTATCATGTGATATTAAATCCAACAACTGGATCATCATCTGGGTAATAGAGCAGTATTGGTTTCTCCTTGTGTTACGCCCACATACAAACAGCTCACGGACAACAGTTTCAGCTTGTCCTTCCTTTAAAGAAAGAGCCTATCACAAAAAAAAATTAAAAACGAGTCAGATTAAGAGTAAATCATTACAGACCATATGTTGTTAATAAGCTAAAGAGAGGAATTTTCATACGTTTCCAAAGGCTGAGCAAAACTCTAAAAGCTGGCATACGTTTCCAGCTTCTTCAGTGGGTATATCAATGCCTAATACACAAGTCAAGCTTGTACCCTGAGGAATTACTGGAGCCTCAAACTGAATCTCCTCTTTAAGTTTGTCACAGGATTTGGCTCTCTTCCTCTTGCCCACCACTTTCTTCTCCTCGTTGGCAACATCTGTTTCATAAACGTATAATCATTAGCCTCTTCTTTTATAGTAGAAAACTTACAAAACACAAATCCTCTTCTTAAGTTATAATCTCACCTAATATTTCCACTTCTGTCCCTGGAACAGATTCACTATTGCTACTACTACCTTCAATGGAAGCAGCAACCTACATAATTAAACCATGTTGATCAAGTAAGCATAATTAAAGCACAAAAGCTAAAGATCATTAAAAACAGGATTTGTATTTTAGTTACCTGTTTTGGCTTCCTCTGATAAGCAAACTTATCAGCGCCTTCAACTTCAAGAAGCTCAACGACTGAAGTCAACCCACAAGCTCTAGCTTTATGTACCAAAATCCCAGTGGGGGGTAGCCCTCGACTTACCCTTTAAATATCCACACAAACCATTTTATTTCATTGGTAATTATATATCTCAAAGACATTTAAAAATTACCTGCACACACTGCAGATGCAGATGCCTCTACATTGAGGACATACCCAATCCTCCAACTTTGCTACTTCTTCTGCATTCTCACCATACCTATGATTCAAATAGAAAACACACATAATAATAAGAAACCATTATTGTCTCGGGGAAAAAAAAAAAAACAATGAAAAAAAAAACGAACCTGTTAGATAAGCATTTGTAACAAAACTTATTGGGACATAGCTTGTTGTTCATCTTCTTGACCTTGCACGGTGCGACGAAGTCCATAGTCTTCTGTCGACACTACAAACAAACAAACAAACAAACAAACCAACATTTTAAATCAAGACAGAAAAATAATAATATTAGTATCTAACCAAACAAAACTAAGTCTCACCTGGTGACAGGATTTGCCATTTTTGGAATCATAAACTCTTCTTCCAACGACTCTAACGCCAGGATTGCTTTTACGTTTGTTCTCCATAACAACAGTAAACTACGGTGAAAGAATCGAATTTTGGGGAATAATAGAGGTTCTAAAGAACTAACCCGATGGATAATGGGTTAATTAGAGAGTAAATAAATCAATGGAGAATGAAACTAGAGAAGATGATAATGAAAAAGTTCAAGTGAGTAATGAGGTTGTTCCTTATTATTATTTTTATTTTTATATATAATAGATTCAGAATTCAAAAAAAGAAGGAAATAATAAAAATACAGTCAAAAGTGTTTCTTTTTTTCATTAATAGGTGTTTTCAGATATTCATCCTTTTATTCAACTATATTCTATTTTATGATAAAGCTCTCATTGGTTTAAATTTTGAAGTTATAGAAACAAAATAATTTATTTCTCTTTTTGTGACTCAGACTAGAAATTTATATAGTAAAATAGTAAAATGGAGAAACAGTAATTTTTTATTTGACTTCTATAATAGGATGGTAGAATAATAAATTAAGAAATAATCTTTAGATTATGCAAACATTTCATGTAGGCCACTTTGTTTGGTCAAATCATGTAACACACTTAATTGTTGTATCAACAAATCCCAAATTGTAGACCAAATTATAAAATATAGTCAAATAAAAGGAAAAAAAATCTGAAAACACCTATTAATGAAAAACACACTTTTGAATCTCTATTATATTATTTAAGCAACTCTATAAACAAATAACCTTAGTGCATGTAAAATATTACACAAAATGCCACTGTATTTTAATACAAAATATAATAAATAATTTTAATATTAATCTTTATCAAAAAAAATAATCTTAATATTAATTTGTTGTAATCAGAAAATGATTACCTAAAAAACTATTAATTTATTAGATTACAAGAAATTATTAATAAAATAATTTTGGAATTATTTAATAAAATAATTTCGAAATTATGTAATAAAATAATTAAACAAATTCTATTTATTGTTTCAGAAATCTTAGAAAACAATAACAAACTATTTAGAAAAATTATAAAACTTAAATTTATTTATAAAACTAATATTAAATATTTACATATCAAAATCATTTAATAATAAAAAATATATATTAAAATTAAGATACAACATTGTTTCTATTTTTAAAATATATCTATATACTTATTTAAGCTATGTTGTTAAAAATTTAACCAATTCTGATGTGACATATTACGAAAATGCTATTGTATTTTAATTATTCTAATAAAAAAAAGAAAAGTTTAGATTTATTTACAAAATAATAAAACTCTATTTATTGTCTCATAAATCTTAGGAAATAATAACAAACTATTTAATTGGCTAAAAATTAATTGTTTATACACAATATTCATTATATAAACAATACTAAGTGTATAATATTGATAATATACATAACATAATTGTAATTTTCACCTATAAAATTAATATATAACATGTTATACCAATAACTTCAATTTGTAAATTTGGTATATTAAGATCTTTAAACACGTTCACATTAATTTGTAATACCAAATCACGGGTCAATACATGTTTTGTTGGGTTCTTTTAGCTTTACCGAATGTATAATTAACGAATTTGATATTGCACCAAACCAAAATAGTAGTACCAACTACGGGTTGAAATCAGAGTATGACCTTAAGCAAAATAAGATATATGATTTTATAAAATATATAGAATTAATCATTTTTCTACTATTATTTTGTAACAAAGAAATCTAAATTTACATAAATATTTCCTCACGCTGGTAACATTATTGTACAAAATATTAACGTGTATTTATGAGTCAGGTAATGAGACGGGTAACGGACGCTCAAAAATTAAATTAATATCCGATACTCGATCATTATTCACGGATAATATAATTATTATACCTTTCACTCGATCTTAAAGCTACGGGTACCTTTTTTTCAGGGTGGATACAAACCAAAAAATGGGTCGAATACGGGTATCAATAGTAGTTTTCAGGTATACCTATTAGTAGTTTAATATGAATCAAAACTCACCATTTAAAACTATATTATATAATATGTAAATGAATAATACAACATAAAAATATTATTAACAAATAACAAAATATATAAAAAAAAAGTTTTTCCGCGCTACCAGCGCGGGTCATTATCTAGTATATTTTTATATCCCTTTTTGAATTTTGGTTTTGTTAGATATGAAGAGGGAAAATACCTCTCAAATTGCATTCTCGTCTTCCATAATTCGATTCATCAAGATCTATATATATACTTTTTGATCAAAGCTTGTTTTTATTCCATTAAGATAGAATCCAAGTAAGAGAGAAGGAATCAATGATCCCAAAGTTTAAGATAAAACAAGAAGGGGCATTCTCCAATGCCAATAAAAGAGAGATAATAAGATATATAAGGTTAATCGATAAGAACATTTTGAGATCTATGAGTCATAGGCTATGAAGCTTTTTGGTACATTTGAGATCAAAGATTATCGACAAGTCTTTCAAGAGCAAATCAATGGGACCAAATAGCCGAGATGAAGTGGCGTTGATGAGTGGGCGAAAGTCATGATTCTCGCTGGCACGAGAAGAACATAGCTTGTGGGAGTGGTGTGAAGGTCGTGATGCTTGAAATCATCGGAATAGCAATGAGAGTGGTCATTGGATAGGTTCAAGAGCTAGGATATGCAAATGATAGGCGCAAGACCGTAACAGAACAGGTGGATCCTCTCTCACATGAAGTCCTTGGCGGCCATAGAGATTTAGGAATTCCACACAAAGTTTGTAGTTGGTTGGCCACATGAAGTAATAATCAAACCTAAGTTCCCAGTTTTTAAGTGTTTGAAAGTTTTTCCCGAAGTAGCTAAGTTGCACATGAATAGTTTCGGTACTCAGGGGGTGTGGAGTAAGAGGGCTGAAGAAGCTTTGGTAATCACTGCCTTTTAGAGACAGAATCTGTTAAGGTCGAACCCTTAACTCGATTTAGAACAGTGAAGAAGAGAGAGATAAGAGGATAATGCGCCTATAACGGCGGAGAGTTAAAAGGAAGAGATAGAAATGTTATTTGATTATTAATGTGATAGCCTTACCTAAACTTAGGTAGCTTCTTTAAATACAACTTCCCTTACTAGGGTTACTCTTAAACGACAACGCATTGGTACAGACACAACAATGCTGTTTTTATTTAAAACTCAAACCTTCTACTGGATTCAACGTTTTCAACCTCCTTAGCCACTTTTGTTCTTTACCCATTGCCTTGCTCTTCTTCCCTTAGTCCTCAGTTTCTTCTTCATAAAGGCAACCGGTACTCTTAGTCTATCAATACTCCCCCGCAGAAGACTGATCTTGTCCTCAAGATCGAAATCAGGAAATTGCTCCATCAGACTAGTAAGAGATTCCCATGTTGACTCCATAGACGGCAACCCTTTCCACTGCACCAAAACTTCTGTCTCTGTTCCTTGAACTGATCTGCGAATGTCCAGCAAGGTTTCCGGTTCTGTAGCCCACTCAAGATCAGGGGTCAATATTGGAGGTAGAGCCTGAGCCTGATAGGGAGCCGGAACTGCTAACTTCAGCTGAGAAACATGAAACACCGGATGGATATTGCTATGAGCAGGGAGATCGAGTTTGTAAGCGACTCTTCCCACCTTCTGCAAAATCTGATAAGGACCAAAGAATCGCTGGGAAAGCTTCTCGTTCTTCCTCTGAACCAACGAGCTTTGTCTGTAAGGCCTCAACTTCAGATAAACCCATTCTCCCACCTTAAAATCCACTTGCCTCCTGTGTTTATTTGCCTCCTTTTGCATTCGAGACTGGGCTAGCTCCATGTTTTCTCGCAACTCGACCAAGAGACTATCTCTGTCTGTTAACAACTCTTCCACCATTGCATTTGGAGTTGGTGTATCTCCATATCGCAGAATCCGCGGAGGGTCACGACCATAAACTGCAAAGAAGGGTGAGGTCTGCGTTGCGGAGTGAAAAGAGGTGTTGTACCAAAATTCCGCCCACGGTAACCATTGAGCCCATCCTGTTGGTCTTCTACTCGTAAAACAACGTAGGTATGTCTCAAGGCAACAATTTACCACTTCTGTCTGACCATCTGACTGAGGGTGATAGGCAGAACTGCGGTTCAATGTCGCTCCTTGCAACTTGAAGAGTTCAGTCCAGAAACTACTGAGGAAAATCCGATCTCTGTCTGATACCAGCCTCTCCGGAAAACCATGTAACTTAACCACGTCTCGAATGAAGACTTCCGCCACAGTTTTCGCTGTGAAGGGGTGTTTAAGTGCGATGAAGTGGGCGTATTTGCTGAGTCTATCCACAACCACCAGAATGGAATTGAAACCCTTTGACTTTGGCAAACCCTCCACAAAATCTAACTCACGTCTGTCCACAACTGGGATGGGACCGGCAGGGGAGACAACAAACCTGCTGGTGACAATGTCGAATACTTGTTCTCCTGGCAAGTCTGACATTTGCGAATGAAATTCACCACATCCTTCCTCATTCCCCTCCAAGTGACCTCTTGTATGAGTCTTTTAAACGTTTTCAGAGCTCCCTCTTGTCCACCCGTAGGGCTAGAATGAAATGTCTCCAGTAGCTTTGGAATGAAGGGAGATCCTACAGGCAATACCAGGCAACCATTTTTGTATAGCATCCCTTTCTCCAAACTGTAGCCCGGAGGAGCTGATGACTTGTTTTCTAGTGCGGCAAAAATTTCTCCCAGCTCTTTGTCTGCCCTAACTTCCTTCAGCACCTCTTCTCTATCCAGATTCAAAGGTGCAGTAAGAGTGATTAGGTGCAGTTTTTCGACAACTGGTCTCCTTGACAAGGCATCTGCTACCTTATTTTCTACCCCGGGTTTGTACTCGATACGGTAGTTCAGCCCTATCAGTTTAGCTGCCCATCTCTGCTGTACTGAGGATATCGCTTTCTGTTCCAGCAAGTGCCTGAGACTACATTGATCCGTCTTGATTACGAACTCAGGTCCTGTTAGGTAATGTTTCCATTTGCTCACAGCCATAACAATTGCAAGAAGTTCCCGCTCATACACCGACTTAACTCGACCCTTCGGTGAGAAAGCTTGGCTTAAGAATGAGATAGGTCGCTTGTTCTGAGAGAGCACTGCTCCTATTCCCACACCGGAAGCGTCCGTTTCGATGGTGAACTCTTGTTTGAAATCTGGGAGAGCTAGAACTGGAAGGCTTGTCACGGTTTTCTTCAGCTGGGGGAAAGCCTTAGTAGCTTCTGGTGTCCATTCAAACCCCCCCTTTCTTGAGTAATGCAGTTAAAGGTCTCGCTATTAACCCATAATTCTTGACAAAGCGGCGGTAGTAGCCTGTTAGCCCCAGAAATCCCCTCAGCTCTGTGATATTCTTGGGTGTTGGCCAATGAAGCATTGCTTCTGCCTTGTCTGGATCCGCTGCCACTCCTTCTGCCGAGATTTTATGGCCCAAATAAGACACTTCAGAGTTCCCGAATGAACACTTCTTAGCATTAGCATAGAAACGGTGCTGTTGCATAAGACTCAGTACCAACTTCAAGTGTTGAAGATGTTCTTGGAGGTTTGGGCTGTATATCAATATGTCGTCAAAGAAGACCAACACAAACCTCCTCAGATAAGGTCTGAATAGGTCATTCATGATGCTCTGGAAGGTTGATGGAGCATTTGTAAGCCCAAAAGGCATTACAAGGAACTCATAATGTCCCTGGTGGGTTTTGAAGGCTGTCTTTTCTACATCACTGCTTCGCATCCTGATTTGGTGATATCCAGACTTCAGGTCCAGCTTCGAGAAGACTGTCGCACCTTGAAGTTCATCTAGTAACTCCTCGATGACTGGAATAGGGTATCTGTCTGGTATGGTCGCCTTGTTAAGAGCCCGGTAGTCCACACAAAAACGCCATCCACCGTCCTTCTTCTTCACTAGCAGAACCGGACTCGAGTATGGACTAACGCTGGGTTTAATAACCTGAGCATCCAACATTTCTTGCACCAGTTTCTCAATTTCATTCTTTTGGGCAAAAGAATAGCGATATGGCCTTAAGTTGATAGGCGAGGTGCCCGCTTGGAGGTTAATAGCGTGTTCTCTCTTACGAGGGGGAGGAAGGGACTGGGGCATTTCAAAGACAGACTGGAACTTCGACACCAATTCCATAATTGTTGCCACTTCCGGAATCTTCTTGTCTTGCGGTTCGTTACCTTCAAACAGAGTGGTGAGCTCCAATAGATAAGCCTCCCCTTTATGTTGAATTACTATTTCCATGGAACGAAGAGAGATTGGTTCCTTGCTTAAAGCAGGGTCGCCCACAATAGTCACCCACTTGTCACCAATTTTCCAGCTCAGTGTTCGGTTTAACCAATTTATACGAGTGTCTACTAGGGTTGCTAGCCAAGAATAACCCAACACCACATCTGTATTACCCAGCTCAATCACCAATAGCTCCTCCATTATTTCTACTCCTTGGATTCCCAAAAGAGTCCCTGATACTCGTCCTTTTCCCTTCAGTATCTGACCTCCACCTACTCGTACGCCAAAAGAGCGTGTGGTGGCAATGGTAAGACCCAGTTCCTTCAGCAACCCATAGTCAACGAAACTCCTGGTGGCACCAGAGTCCACCAACACTACCACGTCTCGGTCCCCCAGTTGCCCCATCATTCGCATTGATTTTTCATCTGTAAGTCCGGACAGTGCACTAAGAGATAGCACTTCATACTCCTGTATCTCCTCTACCTCAGCTGTCAGCATTTCTTGGGGTTGTTGGACTTCAACCGCATCACAATACTGCTCTTCTTCCTCAGCCACCTCCAAACATTTCAGTTTCTGCTGAGCTCTGCAACGGTGTCCTGGGAACCACCTATCTCCACAGTGGCAACAAGGGTTGGTGTTCCTCCCTTCTTGTCCCCCAGTGGGTTTCTTGAAGTCCTTACTGTTCTCCACAGGCCTTTTGCCTTGCGAATGGTCTACGGTTCGTGAAGAGCTCACTCCTTGGCCATGAGTAGGAGAATAAAAGGATCTGATTGTGGTTCTCGGCTGCAGGTTAGTATTCTCATTCTCCTGATGCTCAATCATCTTTGCCGTGTCGACGATCTCAGCTAAGTTAAAAGGTCTGCAACGCACCACTTGGTCTCTGATGTTCTTTCGCAACCCTCTGAGAAAAGCTGATTCCAGTACATCATCTGACACGTGCGGCAACTCAACTGCTATCTCCTCGTACTGCTCACGGTATTCTTCCACACTACCTCTCTGATGAACACTCATGAGCTGATCTAACGCCGACAACCCTCTACTTGGCTTGAATCGAACCTTAAACTTCTCCAGAAAATCTTTCCAACTACCAATCCGTTGTCTACCATAAGCCATTCTCCACCAAGTAACGGACGACCCAGTAAGACAAGATATTGCCATATCTATCTTAGCATATTCCGGTGTACCTCTACTTGCAAAACATTTCTCTAACCGAAAAAGCCAATCTTCAGGACTCTTACCTTCGAACAGAGGTAGCTCCATGAGACGGTTAGGGTATTCCGGCACAAAACCTTGAGGAACAGCTTGCTGCTCTGGTGGTGGAACTGAAAACCTCAAAGTTGACGGCTTGAGGTGAGACTCTTGTTCCGGGTGTGGTAGAATCCCCTCTGTAGGTTGATTAGTCGACCCGTTCATCGGCGTCGTAACCAGCTGCGCCTGAACCGCCGGTGGCGGGCTGCTAAACCCTGGAGGAACAGAAGACTCCGTGATAACCCCAAGCGTTTGATTGCGAAGGATCTTGTGGAGCATTTCCTTGATGAACGCGAGGTCAGCATCGTGTTGGTTTACTTGTTGTTCAAGCGAAAGAGACGGCGGTGAGGTTTGGGAGGATAACTCGAGCTCGCTAGTGTCGGTTGGAATGTTTTTCCCGGTATCCTTCTGTTGAGGAGCCATGGAAACTCTCAATGAAAGCACCACTTGTTAAGGCCGAACCCTTAACTCGATTTAGAACAGTGAAGAAGAGAGAGATAAGAGGATAATGCGCCTATAACGGCGGAGAGTTAAGAAGAAGAGATAGAAATGTTATTTGATTATTAATGTGATAGCCTTACCTAAACTTAGGTAGCTTCTTTAAATACAACTTTCCTTACTAGGGTTACTCTTAAACGACAACGCATTGGTACAGACACAACAATGCTGTTTTTATTTAAAACTCAAACCTTCTACTGGATTCCACGTTTTTAACCTCCTTAGCCACTTTTGTTCTTTACCCATTGCCTTGCTCTTCTTCCCTTAGTCCTCAGTTTCTTCTTCATAAAGGCAACCGGTACTCTTAGTCTATCAGAATCATAATGCCATTCTTCTTCAAGCCTTTAACATCATGAGTAGTAATCTTGATGAATCTTTAGGCAAGGTTCTCAGATAGGTTGGAGTTAGGCACAAAAAAACCTTTCTTATCCAAGCTTATAATCTCATGATCAATAATGCTAGGTGAATCTAGTGGCAGGGTTCTCACTGAATACTTGTACAAACATAGCAACCTAAGCGTGTTACGTTCCTTTGCAGTCTTCGGACAAAAGATTTCGGTAAACACCACCTTATAATTGCTAAGGGTAGATGTATCAAAACAGATCTAGGCTTTTGTAAACGATTATTTGGATCACCATTTGTCGTATTGGGCTTCAGCAATCTTAACGGACCAGATTTAATTAGGCCCACCAGTTGGAAACATCTCGGAGTGTGGTGGCCGTCGTATGAAGATAGAGAAGAATTTATCGATGAGGCAAGCATCTCCGGTGAAGGTAGGGTCATCCATTGATGGTTGAGTCCGAGAACAGCGACAGAGGAGGAGAACCAGATTTAGGCAAATCGAGACCTCAGATTTAGATTTTGGTAGTTATGTCTAAGATGATTTCAGCAAAGGTGATACACAATGAGGGTGAAGGATGGCCGGACACCTTCTTCTCCCTTTATTGTTGGTTGTTGAAGTTCTCACCAAAGGCCTTGAATTCAAGGTAAGGTTTGATTAGGTTTTAAAAGGGGAAATAAAAAGATTAATAAAAGAGAAAAAACAAGAGATTGAAGAGTTCGATGAGGAGATAAAGGTTTCCGACGCTGGTGAGCCGAAGCTCGACCAGCGCTGGAGCTCGTAAACATGGTGAAGGCCTCGATAATAGTGTCTGGGAGCATTGGGGGAAGGTTTAATTCCAAAAATGTACCACATAATATTTATAAATTATATTTAGGATACATTGATATTTTAAGAAAATAAAATTTGGAAGTAGATCCAAGTTATAAAAAAAAAAGAACTCCAAGGTTGGTAGTTCAAACTAAAAAAACAAAGTTTACAAAGGAAATTGCTGAAATTAAAGATCGAGAAGACCGAGCAAGATAATCCACCTTCAAATTCCAAGAGCGAGAAATCTTGGACAAAGCAAAGTGTGGAAAGGCGGCCGGAAGCAGGTGAAAATCGTCTAAAAGATTAGAGAAGGCATGCTAGTCTTGAGGAGCTTGAATCATCGCTACTAGTTCTTCACAATCTATCTCGAACTCTGACAAACAACTTTGTTTGCAAGGATACACTCCATGGCCGAAAGTAGAGATTCCAACTTTGCATGGAGCGGGAAAGGACTTCCTCGAAGACATCGAGCACCCAATAAAAAAGTCTGAGCAACGCCATTACAGCACGACCAGCCCAAACCTGAATTGGTATCACATGCTTTCCATGAGCCATCGATTTGAATAAAGGGATCCTGACCTGGTATCTCCGAGGGAACCAAAGAATTCATGCGATCTGAAATACTAGAGGCAACCACTGCCTGAGAATGTGCATTCTCCCATAATATTTTGTCGCTTACAGCCTGATTAATCACCTCATCTGGCGTGATCTGCATACCTTGAAAAACTTTTTTACTCCTAAATTTTCAAATTAATAGTAATATCCAAGGTAACTGAAGCAAGGAATTAAGATCGCGTGAGTGAGATGATCCTCTCCAATAGAGAAAATCAAGATTCAAGTACACGAACTCATATAGAAAACCCACTGGAGAAAATTAAATCAGAGAAAAACCCCAAATTTGACAAGAGTGAGGACACTCAAAAAAGGCATGGTTAATTGTCTCACACGCCGAGTCATATCTTTTACACTTGGTATCACACTAGACACCACGATGAGCTAATCGATCTATTACTGGTAGAGTGCCAGATGCAATTTGTCAAAAGAAATGCCTAATTTTTGGTGGAACATGGAGCTTACATGCTTGGGCTCTTAAAGCTGTACATGTTGGGACATATTCTACCTCTGCCGCCATCACCCTAGCCAACCCATATACCCGATTTTACTGAATATTTTATAGACTCTGAATAATACCAAATCAAACGATTTGGCTTGAAAGATTTGCTGATAGTCATACTCCGAATAATCTAAATATCCTCCAGATCCATAAAATCATGGAGAATAGGTAAATGTCACACCCTAGTAACCAGATTGATTAAATGATTAACCATTAAATTTGGATACAAAAGTCGACCCCTGGCATTAGCCGGTTAAGGATGTTGATCAGGAATCCAAGGATCTCGCCAATACCAAAATATTAGAACCACTTCCCACCATCCACCTTTCACTACACAATACTAAAACTTTTGGTCGAGAAAATGCTCTTCCAACCAAACGATGGTGAGTGAGGCTTTTTAGCCAATAACGGATGTTTGTTTCTAAAATACTGCACCTGCAATACCCATACAAACAAGAAATCCAAGAACTGAATCAATCGGCAATACTATTTAGCGAGCATCGCATCATTAAATTTATCCAGCGCTCTAAAATCCAAAACTGCATTATCTTTTCCTTCACACAACTTGTCCCAAGTCACCCAGTGTAGTCCCTTATCCTTATATATGTCATATCATCTTTTGGATAAGATTTTGTTGCATCTCCTATCATTTTTCCACCACTAAAGATGATGTATATTTATCAAATAAGTAAAATTTTGATGATTCTTGTATCACATATAAATTTTTTTCTCTTTTCTTTGAAAATCCATGACTCAAACTAAATATAATCATCAAGCAATCAAACGAATATTGAGATATAAAAAAGTCTTCACTATTCAGTAATAAGAAAACCAAAAAGCTCTGCAACTATCAAACAAAAAAATAATTAAAATCGTTTGAAATACAAGATCTTAAAATATGTCTTATTATCTCAAAGCTCATAAAGTAACCAATCCTTGGACTTTTCGCAACCAATTGATCTTCAGTAAGTAAGTAATCAAACCTGAGAAGGAAGTTTAGAGTACTATTTTGCGGGCAAAAGAATGGAAAACCCAAACCTTAACCAAGATCTCAACCCAATCGTAGTAATCAATAGATACTCTGGCCTATTTTACTGATGCAGCTTGGAAGGATGATGAATCATCAGGTCGACCGGGTCCAACCGCAGTTTAATAATTTACTAAATTTAAATATATATATATATATATATATATCATACTAATATATATTGTACCATGGTTTTATGAATATTCTAACAATAATTTCCATTTCTTATTATATTTAATATATATTTTTGAACAATAGTTATAAATTTTTTTTATCATTATTTTTAAAAAGAGAGAACTTTAAAGGTGAATAAATACTTTTAAATCGTGACCGAAGAAAATCTTTTACCAAAAAAAATATATATATTAAAAAAACAGAAAACCATCGGTTTAATTATTTGTCCCACATCGAAGAAGTATAGAAGAAAAAGTACAGTACTCCTTCTTTATATAACATAACCCCTACGTTACTTACTGACTTACTTTGGGTTGACCCGGACCGTCGGTCTCACCACCCCGGTTTTAGCTGGGTTTTCCCGGTTTTAACCGAGTTTTTTTTATAGTCGGGTTTTAAATATAATATGGACTGGGATATCTTTCGGTCCACGGTTAAACTGGTTCAACCAGCTGGTTCGGTCCGGGTTTCAAAACATTGGTTTAAACCATCCAGCCATATACATGTACTGATCAAAACAATCCAGAAATAAACGTGTATAGAATGAAACCATCCAACAATAATCGTGTACGGATAAAAAACCATCTAGCAATAAATGTGTATAGAACAATCATATACATTAGTTGTGATATAATATATATTTAAAATCACTGAAAAATCATGAAGAAGCATCATGGTAAACTAATAGATGATAAAAAATAATCCAAAATAAGTCTGAAACTTGCACTGAAAAATAAGACAACGTTAAACAAGATGTCATATAATGTGAAACTAATTAAAATCTATTTTAAGAACTTGAAAATAATTCATAAAGGGAGAGACTAAACTTTGAAAAAAAGGAACATGGAGACTGTCACGAAGAGGAGAACAAAACAAGATGTGATATGTCAATACAAGAAAACTGCGTTTAGCGACTACCACTTGTGACTCTTTATTCAGTCGTAAAAAATAGCGACCACTTAGTGATTCATTTACGACTGTTTCCCGACAAAAGTTACGGAAGAAGCAAAACTGTCGCACATTTACGACGGAAACAATATAGTCGCAAAAAAATCGCAATATGAGACTGTTCAGTGACAGTAATTTATAAAAAATAAAGAGTCACAAATTAGCAACGATTTTCCAACGTAGAGGACCAGAGTGTGATAGCTGAGAGTGCTGGTGAGTCGCAGGGTATCCAGGAGGATTCCGTGAGTGTGGCCGGAGGGGGCGGTGTTGATGCTCCAGTGGTTGGTGATGCTGGGGTCCCAAGTGTGGGAGCCCCAGCGGGTGGAGTCCCTGGTGTTGATCTTGCGGGCTTGTTAGCATAGTTGTTGGAGCGCTTGCCGGTAGTGGCACCGGCTCAGGCCCTGGTAGTGCCACCAGTGGTGGCGGAGGAGCGGCAGCCAGTGGCTACGGATGGGGAGCGCATTACCGTTATGTGGCTATGTTGAGGGAGATGCGTGGTATTGAGACTGCACGGTTTTCGGGTGGTACAGACCCTACTGTTGTAGATGCATGGAGGACGAGTATGGAACGTAACTTCCAAACTCTGAGATGTCCTGAGGAGTTTTGGGTGGACATAGGGGTCCACCGTTTGATTGGTGATGCTCAGGTATGGTGGAGATCAGTGGTTGCTAGGAGGGTGCAGAGGGAGATGACTTGCGCTGACTTCGTGCAGGAGTTCAACCGCAAGTAATTTCCGAGAGAGGCATTGGAACGTTTGGAGGTGCATTTTTTGCAGTTCTCTCAGGGGAGGAGTTCAGTCGACTACTGTGTTATGGGGGTCGGGCTATGGAGTCTGAGGAGGTCCAGATCAGGAGGTTTATGAGGGCTCTTGGTGATGACTTGAGGGTGTACTGTAGAGGACGGAGCTATGCTTCGCGTGCAGAGCTGGTTGAGGCTGCAGTAGAGATCGAGGAGGACATCCAGGCACAGTCAGTGGCGGTTAGTCCAGCAGTCCAGCCTAGTAAGGCTCAACATCAAGGTGGTTCTAGCAGGGGCGGCAAACCTGCGCAGGGAACCAAGAGAAGATGGGAGACTATGCAGAGGCCGAGTGGTGCAAGTTGCTTTGGGTGTGGGAGCAAGGATCACAAGGTTGCTAGTTTTCCCAAGAGGAGTGCTCCAACGGTAGTATCTTGTGTATGCTATCATTGCAGGGAGTCAAGGCACATCAGGCCCTTTTGTCCCAAGTTGCAGCCGGTAGCAGTGGCAGCGTTACAGCAGGTGCAGCCGGGAGGGCAGAAGGTGGCAGGGATTGAGCAGGCGCCATGGGTTTACACGACGGTCGAGCCTGGTGGAACCAGTGCTGGAGCGATCACAGGTATAACTTCTGGTACTTTACTTTGTGTAACTACAGTAGTTCAGATTTTATGTTTTTCCTGTGATAAAGTGTTAGGTTCTCAACACATGAGGTTTGTGTAGGGACCTTGTTGGTGGACGGGTTTAAGTCCTATGTTATGTTTCATTCTGGAGCTACTCATAGCTTCATTACTCTAGAGTGCACAGAGAGTTCGGATATTAGAGGAGATCCCGGGGAGCGTGCAAGAGTGGTCAGAGTTGCGGGAGGCAAGTTTTTGAGGGTTATTGGCCGGGCAAAGGCAGTGGATATTCAGGTTGTAGGAGAGTCGTGGCCTGCGGAATTGCTTATCAGTCCAATGGAGTTGTATGATGTTATTCTCGAGATGGATTGGATGCATCGGCATAAGGTGCATCTGGATTGCTATCGGGGTAGAGTGGAGTTTGAGCGTCCAGGAGAGAGGTTGGTTTTTGAGGGAGTTAGACCGACTTCGGGGAGTCTCCTGATCTCGGCCATTCAGGCTGGGAAGATGATCGAAAAGGGTTGTGAGTCTTATTTGGTTACTATTTCGATGCCAGAGTCAGTGGGGAAGTCTACGGTTAGCGGTATTCCAGTAGTTGAGAAGTTTGAGGATCTGTTTCAGTCATTATAGGGATTACCACCATCTCGGTCGGAACCTTTTACTATTGAACTGGAACCGGGGACGACGCCGTTATCCAAGGCTCGTTACAGAATAGCTCCAGCAGAGATGGCAGAGCTGAAGAGGCAGCTAGAGGATTTGTTGAGTAAGGGATTCATCCGTCCTAGTGTGTCACCGTGGGGAGCGCCGGTGTTATTTTTCAAGAAGAAGGATGGGAGTTTCCGGTTGTGTATTGACTATCGAGGTTTGAACCGGGTCACTGTGAAGAACAAGTACCCTCTTCCCAGGATCGATGAGTTGTTGGATCAGTTGAGAGGTGCTACTTGGTTCTCCAAGGTAGATCTGGCGTCGGGTTATCATCATATACCGATAGATGAGGCAGATGTGAGGAAGACTGCATTCAGGACGAGGTATGGGCATTATGAGTTTGTGGTGATGCCTTTTGGGTTGACTAACGTGCCAGCAGCGTTTATGAGGTTGAACAGCGTGTTTCAGGAGTTTTTGGAGCGTTAGTTTATCACCTAGAGGTGACCTTCAATAGATCAGTCGGAGGAGTGTGGGCTATGGAGACAGTTGCACGGGAGTCTTTGGCTGACGGTTGTTCGAGATTCGAGGACGAATCTATGTTGGTGGGGGAGAATTGTAACACCCGTGAACCAAAACTCTGCGTTTTGGGGGTGGGTGTCGATCGACACCAAGGGTGGTGTCGGTCGACATCATCAATTTTTAGTTCGACCAGATTGTTTTAATTGGCAATTTTGGACAGTTTGGTTTAAGGAAAACCATTAAACCGAGATATAATAGGGGGAAAACAACCTAGGGTCGTGTTATGTTTTGTCTTTGTTCGCCGTTATTGAGAAACAAAGAGAGAATAGTGTTCTTGATCTTTTGGGAAGAGATTGGTGAGATTTCTTGGTGTTCTAGAGATATTTGGAGCTAGGAAGGAGCTAGAAGCTTGCTAGGAAGGCTGAGTTTGTTCCTTTTGGTTAGAATCTTCCTGCAAAGAGGTGAGTGCATGACCATGGCTTATCTAAGCTAAGATCTCTAGATTCTCTATGATTTGGTGCTTATGTGGATGTTTCTTTGAGTTCTCTATGGTTTTTTCGTGGCTGCTTAGGCTGGGTTTTGGCTTCTAGGAATGCATGGAGCGGATTGGAGAAGATTGGAGGCGAGATTCGAAGTTTTTTATCGAAGGAAATCGATGCTCGGCATCGGTGTCGATCGACACCAGTTGGGGTGTCGGTCGATACCAATGCGAGGACGGCTCGAGACTTTGGCGAGTATCGATCGACACTATGTGGAGGTGTCAGTCGACACAAACTAGGGTTTTCGGGAGTGTCAGGCATGGTGTCGGTCGACACCAGATTGTCAATGTCGATCGACACCATCTGGCGGTCGACACCCCTCTTTCAGCTACGACGGATGATGCATGCTTTGTATATTGCATGGTTTGTTTTATTGATTGTTGTTTGTGGCATGTAGGGATCTTATTGCTTGTGTGTATAGCCTAGCAGATGGGAGGATTGCCTCACTGAGTGTTTATAAAATACTCATGCATCTCAATCTGTGTTTGTGGTGCAGGTAAAGGCAAAGTGTGATCGTGGAATCAAGGCAATGAAGAGGAGGATGTTCTAGGGACTAGATTGGTTGTTGTCTGGCAATTGCTAGGTTGCTAGAGTTGGGTCATTAGAAACATTGCTAGGTTGCTGGTTCTATGTTTCTTGTTGTTTGGTATTTGGATATTGTTTATGTTATAATATTGGTTTATTATTGGATTATTATTGGATGTTGTTATTGGTTATTTCCGCTGTTGATTGTGATTGTGGTTAGGTGGCTAGTGGGTATAAGACCACTAGTTGTAGTTATTTATTATTATTATTTATTATTTATTATTATTAAAAAAAAGCTCGGGTCATTTCAAGAACCATCACATGGTTGGCAAAAACGGAGCTTATTGGTGGCGAGGGATGAGATTTGTCGACAGAAAGAAGAAATCAAGGTATTTAAAGAATCACTAAGAGAATTGAAAAAAACAAGTTGTTAATGGTTTGGTGAACTCTGAGTTGGTTAACAAACATGAGATCGAAAAGAAGAAGTTTGAATGTGATGTTATGGCAGCTAACGAGACGGAGAAAATGCTTCGACAATTCATAATTTTGTCTTGGATAGGTTTCATTGTTGTTATCGCCATGATTATTGGGATGTGTATTAATTAGATGTAAGTAGAAGTCTCTAAGGAAACTTTAAACAGATGTCTACTTAGCTTTCGTTGTACGCTACTTGTATGTTTTTTTTAATTATTATTATTACATTTTTTTTTTTATTAGTACTGCTACGTTATCGGGTCTTGTACCCTGTTGTTTAGGCTTAATGTTATATAGTTTTAAGTAAACTCGGATCCAACATACCAATATCCGACATAAAGCTAAAAGACAACAATAACAAAACATCATCCTAATACATTAGAGTTTAATAAAGAGGATCCCACAAAAAATATCAAGATCCCGCCCATCATCAGAGTTTAATAAGAAAGACCCCACCACAAAATATCAAGATCCCCCAACAAAAACAAAACATCATCCTAATAAGTCATAAATAAGGCATACATAATAATAAGAGTTTAAGTTGCCAAACAAAGTTCATGGTTAGTCCCGCATTGGGGGAGGATCATAGAGCCAATGTCTTCCGTGTAATTCTGCTCATTTAGTCCATGGCATTCAATGTTGTGAAACAAGTCACAAGCCAGCTTCTTCCTTATCCATGTGATGTTTGCGTCGCACAAAGTAGAAGGAAACGCCATTCCGTGGGCATGACATTCGATGTATTTCAAAGTCAAAATGCCACAATCACCTGATTTCTTGTTTGAAGGCACTCCCATCGTAATCGGCTCATGTGTGAACCTATCGTATGAGTACATGTCTTTGTGGTCATAACTAGCTAACTCCCGCAGCACATAAGGTACCATCACGGCAATCGGCTCAATTGCTTTATCGAGTTCTTCATCGTTGGTGACAATTGGAATGCTGTCCCAAACGACGATGTGTCTCATTGGAATAGAAATCCACAGAGCAACCCAGTGAGTCGATTTGACATTTAACGGCGCATATAAGTCATCAACTTCAAGACCCCACTGTTTGTTGGTCGGAGCATACCGGTGGATACTCCCCTGAGTGGTAACTGAAAGCACCGGCAGGTAGAAGTCTCCCAGATCCATTAGGGTTTGGCTCAGATTTGACAAAATCACCGTATTTGGTACTCCACAGATGAGTAAAGATAGCATTGAGGAAGGCAACACTACTCAATTTAAACCACTCAGGATGCTGTGCGTATCGCTGTCTCAATAGATTCAGACCAGCATCCATGTGCTGGATAATCATATCGTTTTAAAAACATAGTTAAAATAATATTGAAGTCTGCCAAAGTAAATCTTAAGAGAAATTTTCTAGTACACTTACCGAATCTCACAGCCACTGGGTTCTTGTTTGCAATTCGTACCACCATAGAGCAGTAGGGGATTTTTCTGAAACCATGTTCTTGTAAGTCCTGCGGATGAATAATGGTTTTAAACATATAAGTTATTAGAGGTTTGGAAACATATAATGGCTTGGAAACATAGAAGATTGTATAGCTTACACATCCATTTTTAAGAAATCAAGCAAAATCTTCTTCTTGTCCTTATCTGCTTTGTCGAATGGATTGTATGACGTAGCTGTCGGATGCTTATCGATGATAGTCTTAGCTGTGTTATCACCCACGTATGGAGAACATTGACTTGATGCCAACTTCCTAACCCGATCAGCCTTGAACTGTGCCGCAATCCTAGCAGCTTCTTTCCTCGGTTCTTGTTTCTTAGCTCTAGCAGACAAGTCAGCTACTGATGGGATTTATGTGCGAAGGAACACAGGTGGATCTGAATCACTGTCAGATGAGTAAGAGCTGAGTACTGGAGGCACCTTCGTTGTCGTACGTGCTTTATCTCGCGGACTCTAAGCATGACCTAGCTTGTTCTGCAAATTCCGATTTAAAAATTACATTATTATTGATGACAACAAATAATATTAAAGTCGCAGCATATGTTTAAAAGTCTCAAATAAAACAAAAACAACAAGATTATTGAAGTCTACTTCACATCGAGAAGTCTACTTCAAATTGGGAAGTCAACTTAATACAACGAGAAGTCTGCGAAGTTGACTACTTCGGGAAGTCTATCTTTTCATCGCCTTGTACCTGGTATTGTGTTTGTGAGGGATCGTAGTAGGAATTTTTGAGTTGACAGAACTAAGCATATCCGTTTTCTTGATGACCGGCTCTTCGGTTTTTCCAGCAGATTCATGGGAGGCAGTCTTCCCCACTGGTACAGGATCTGCAACTTCATGAGATGCCCTTGCTTTGGTGAGACTGTTAAGATCTGTTGCCACCTTTTCAATCTTGACATTCAGCTGCTTAAACCTCGAGTCGAAAGTGCTGAAACCGTCCTTCATCTTTTGAAGCAGAGCTGATCCCCACATACCGATCTCTTCTTTAACGGTTTCAATAAGATTGAAACTTAATGGATCGGATGAAGGACCTCTTCCCACTTGGTTCACCAAACTTACTGGCTCTTTTCTTCTCTCCCTTTTCCTCCAACTTCACATTTTTGGATTCGTAGATCCCTTCCGTCTCCCACAAACCCCTCCCCCACTTCCATTTTCCAAAATCTCCATTGAATGCTTTCAACATGTTGTCAATTTTTTCATCCGCTTCATCATCTTCCCAAACAGGGCTCATCATGTCACCAATGATTTTCAAGTGATTGAAACGGGTCTGCATTTGATATAAAACAGTGTAGTTGTTCAAATAAAAAAAAAAGCAAGATACAACGTAACAGAGAAGACGAATCCGGCTTGTAGTCTTAAACTAATATGCGTACCTGTTTTAGAATCCCCTCTTTGACATATTTTCTACCACGAGACTCGCGGTAAGCAAGCAATGGTGGAGTTGGTTTATTAGAGAACGGGTCGCCAAGTTCCTTGGCAAAATCCGGCATAGGTTCGTACACCCAAATCTGCAGAGGTTCGACAAACCCGTCTATGGTGTAACTCTTGTTTAAATCCTTCTCCTTCACAGACTGAATCAGAGTCTTGAAAGCAACTCTTCCCCATGGATAATAAAAAAATGCATCTAAATCCATGACTAGCCTAGCCATATTTAGACGGGTGGGCATTTAGCGTTTCTTAGCTTCTATAAACCCAGCATAGATGGCTAAATAACCCAACCTAATACGATCTGGTCTATCCCAAGAGTAAGTCTTCTTACATGCTACGGTGAGTTGCTCAATACTCGGACCAGTGTCATAACTGACTCCACCCTTCTCCCAAAAGTCTTCCATCTTGTCGTTAACTTCTACATATGGCTGCTCCAAGGACTCTACATCTTCACAGTTAAGTCCAGTGATGGCCTCAAACTCATTCAAAGAAAATCGTAAAGGGTTAGATCCAACCACACTCCATATCTCGTATTTTTTGTTGCAGACTAGCTGAAAGTTGAGCATATGGTGAACCAGTCTGGAAGCCCATTCGAACTGGAGCCGGTTGAACTGTAAGAGACACCCAGTCGAGAGTTAAAAATCTCTTCCCATTCATCCGGTTCGAGAGAATTGGACAGTTCATCAAACAGCTTTGTATCGTTTCTATAGTAGCCGATGCTTTTACACGGTGCCGGTTCATCACCCTTGGTGTATATCCTCCGAGGAAATTCTGGTTTGTTCGCCTCATCCATTCTGTAGTTGAGACAGTTCAGAGGAAAAAGATAAATACAATAAGTCTACTATCGAACTGAAAAAGAAGTCTAAAATTGAATTAGAGAGAAGTCTAAAATCGAATTGATGGTAGAAGTCAACCTTTAGTTTAAGGAAACGGCAGCGAAGATGAGGCGGCAGAGTTGAAATATACAGAGTTTGGCGAGATCTGGTACAAAAAGTAAAGCGAAGTAAGAAAAAGACAATTCGGAAGATGGAGATGTAAGTTTAACACGAAAAGAAAAGATGACAAGATGGGAATATCAACCTTTAGTGATAAGCGAAAGAGGAAGAGATACGCGGAAAAGATAAGCGGAAGAGAGAAGATGACAAGAAATGCAAAGATGACCAAGAATTAAAGATAACTATATTTGTTATCGTGTGTTATCATGGTTTTAAGTTGAGTAAAATTAAAATAATTATAATAATCCTGGTTTTTGAAAACCAATTCCGATTTATTACTGGAAAAATATAAAGAAACCGATTAAAACCGGATTCTATTAATGATAGACTTTCCCGCTTATCGGTAAATTAAACAAATATATATATATATATATATATATTACCGCCAACTAACATCTCATCAATTAATACCTTGTAATGATTATGTTGACGACTTCTCTGGAAGACGTCTTTACGGGAAACTAAGCCGTCTGCATATCAATCAAATCAAATTAATTTTTGTACTATGATGCAGAAGACTTCCCGGGAAGACTTCTTCGTGGGAAAACTAAACCGTACTTTAGACTGCAAATCAATCAAATCAAATTAATTTTTGTATAATGATGCATAAGACTTTCCGGGAAGACTTATTCCTGGGAAAACTAAACCGTAGTTTAGACTGCAAATCAATCTAATCAAATTAATTTTTGTACTATGATGCAGAAGACTTCCCGGGAAGACTTCTTCCTAGGAAAACTAAACCGTACTTTAGACTACAAATCAATCTAATCAAATTATTACATCGTTAACGACGATGGACAAAAGTTGCGGGTGAATATAAAATTCTACACTTAAAAGTATGAAATGAAGTGAAGTGATATAGAAATGGTATGATAGTTACCCAACCGTGAATGATTTCAGTCTACTATTATTTGTGGATGTGATGATTTAGATTGACCGATACAAGTACTGAAAGACTTCCAATTCTCCGTCGTGCAATCTGGACTTAGATCATGAGGCGTCGACTTTGTGCAGATGAACTGCTGACTACTTTTTTTTTTGACAGAATGAAATAATTTTCTGATTACTTTTTTGTTTATATAGACGAGCCTAAGCGGTTACAATGAAAAGTTACATATAATTAACTAACCGTCGCGTCGCTACTCATTAACGAGTAGACTTCACACGTAGACTTATTCAATCAAATTAGTTAACTTCATAATCTAAGTTTTAAGTCTTTATGTAAACGGGTGAAGTCAATAAAATAAGTCAACTACTGAATTCAACGAAGTCGTCCAAATATTACATAAACCGAAGCAAGTTCACATATTACAGACATAAATACGCCATTCAAACAAACGGAAGCGATAAAGAAAGGTCTACAAAATCAAAGAGATGAATACAACAATGAGAATTATACCGACGATTAACACATTCTCGACCACCCTGCGTACACGACGAACTTACAGACGTAATTCCTTCATTTGATCTTTCACCTTGTCTAGCTCCTGCTGAACCCATATCAATTCTTTGTTTTTCTGGATGGCTGTAATAGAATCCCTTTGGTCAGCAAGTTCACCTCTCATTGCTTGAAGTTCTTGCATAATTGCCTCATCCCACCACTACATAATATGGTCCTCTCCATCCTATACAAAGAAATAAATATACCCATAAGAATATTATTTATACTCAAATAATTATTATACCAAAACGAATAAACCACCACACAGTTTAACAACCTCATGGTTATTGCATCCAAAGAAATTCCTTCTAGGATTGTCGACTGTAGTGGAACATTTCATAATGGTTTCCCTTCCGCAGAAACATTTGTTAGGAATTCCAATTGTTAAGCCAACAAAGTTCATTTCAGGTTGACCTGCACTCCATACTTGCAAAGAACTAGAAGATGGCTGAGTGTAGCTGTGTAACCCCATATTTGTGCGCAAAATGAAAAAAAAAACGATGAGAACCATATATATTTCCGAACAAAATTAGCTAAATTGTTACAAAAGCAAAGTGCCGACGAGAAATGATGAGAATACTTATCTGAGATGTCCTTGAGTTTCAAAGATGATAAGTGATGAGAATAGAATCTGAATTTTCGAGAGCTACAATATCTGAATTTTTGAGAGAGAAATTGTAGAGGGATAAATTTTGGAGAGAGAGAGATCACATTAAAAACTAGGGTTTACTAATAGAGACAAGTATATATATGGTTAAAATTAAGGAATCGGTACGCATTCGGTTAGGTTCAGCTATCGGGTTGGTTAAACTATCGATACAATTAAGATAATATAATATTAATGGTTGATGGCATAACAAATTCAACCACTAATAGTCTACAGAGAATTCTACTTAAACAAACCTTAAATCAACTCATTTTAGCCTAATCAACCTTTCTTTGTTTAATTTTACTGGTTTATATGTAAATTTATTTTATTTCAATGCAGAAGTCTATGTGGATATTATTTGATCAATATGTTTACCAAATTAATTTTCATAATTTTTTTAATTAAAATTTAAACTATAATTAATTAGTAGACGCCTTTTTATGTCTTCTTGTTGACGTCAAACAGTAATCCACCTTAAAGAAATTTGCTGCAGACTTACTCCAGGCTACATATGTCATTTCGGCTTCTGTTTTTTGTTTGGTCGTAAGGGGTCAACTGTAATTTCAGTACCCTTAGTGGTTATGTTTCTCAAATATCGAATATGGGGTCTACATTTTTATTTAAGACCCAATAAAGGTATACAAAATGCAATTGTCCCATAAAATTTTGGTTATTTATGACTTTAATACTTTTGTTAGCTTACTCTTGAATTTGTATTCTTGGTGAAACTCATCTCTAATAAAAAAATGAAAAAAAATTAAAAAAACTATAAATTAGAAAGTATAGATAGAGAAAACTCAAAAAAAATATGAACTAAAACAAAATTTTATATTTAAATAGGAAAATATATCTATATATATATATATATAAATCTCTACATAACTTAATATTTTATTAATATACTGATAGATTAATAATTATTAATTTATTGATAAGCTAAAATCTCTAGAAGTTGATAAAATTTCATGATACCAAGATTATTAATTTATAGAGGTTTTACTGTAAATTAATAATCTCAAGATCATAAAATTTTATTAATTTATAGAGGTTTCCATTTATCGACAAACTAATGATTAATAATTTATCAGTAAATTAATAAATATTAAATTATAAAGAGATTTTTTTTGTTCATATTTTTAAGAAAAATATTTAAAATTAACTTTTTTTTTAGTTCATATTCTCTTAGATTTTTCTTTATATATAGTTTCTTATACTTTTATAATTTATATATTATTGTTTGTAGTTTTTTACATATGTTCGAGATGATTTTCACCAAAAATACAAATTTAAAAGTAAGAAAACAAAACTACTAAAGTTATATTTAAGTAAATTTTCTAAGATATATGTATATATATATATAGTTTATATATTTATTAATTTATCATTTTGTCGGGACCATATGGTTACATAGAATTTTCTCAAAAAAAAATTATTATCTTATTAGTTTTTTTTAATTGTGTTATTTTTTACACTTGCCCAAATCTGACCAAAAAATTTGATTAATTTATAACGATTATTAATTTAACGAGTATTAGTTTACAGAGGTTTTACTATACTTTTCTTCATCAACTTCTTCTTCATCATTTTTCCGCTCGCATATGCGAATTTCTATCTTTGATGTAGGACACTCACTCAAAAAATAGTGGGTATGTTGGCATTATAGTACATTTTGGAAACTTAAATAGTGTTTCAGTACAAACACTATTTATAATTGGCAAAATAGGTGAGAGAATGTTTGTGTATGAGTGTGAGTGTGAGATAGAAGAGTTATGTAGGACCCATTTGTGAGATTGAAAAATTGTAATAATTATTTAATTAGTTGATATGTATTTTGTTTAATAATTTTTAAATATATTATATACATCCTTTAGTTATGTAGGACCCATTTGTCAGTACACATTATTAAATGTACGGATGTCTATACACCTTATTAAATGTACAGATATCTGCACACTTTATTAAGTGTACAAATGTCTCTATACATTAATATTAAGTGTATAGATGTAATGTGTATACTTAGTAATGTGTAGAGACATTTGTACACTTAATAAGGTGTGCAGATATCTGTACATTTAATAAGGTTTACAGACATTCGTACATTTAATAATGTGTACGGATACAAAATTTGTAGAAAATATCTAACATTATCAAATAAAATCATCAAACAAAATACATATCAAATTATAAAGAAAAAATATAGATTTTTATATATCTCAAATTTTTTTAAAAAAATCATATTACCAAAATATTTGAATAAATAGATATGATGGGGTGTGATGACAAAAAAGAAAAAAAGAAAAATATATATATATATATATATATATATATATGTATCTTTTTCCCTATATCTCTCTCACACACACACACACCATCTCATTTCTCTTTCTCTCTCACAATTTTATCTCACAAACATTTTATCTCACAAGTGGGACCCGGACTATTTCTCCAATTATGAATAGTACATGTACTACATTTCTAATTAAGTTTGGAAATTGTACTAAAATGCCAATAATCTCAAAAATAGTTAGGAATTAACATGAAATCTTTTTTTGAAGTTTGGAAGCTCACTTTCTGAATCATATTCATCTCTGATAACCCAAACGTCATAGTGTTACTTACGGTCAAACATGAAATATCATATGAGACCTTTCCAACTCCTAGAACAGAAGGTGCAATACAGTTCGTAGTCAAATATATTTTTGTGTCTCATCGAAATATTGGACCGCAACCAATGGACATATAGCTTGTTCTTTTTGTTAGACTAAATTGTGGAATCAGTGGTTTGGCCATATGAAATGTGATTATATAGACATGATTCTTGTGGTTAGCATTGCAATAACTAGAGAGATCCTTGTACAAAGTCGAGTAGTTGTACTCTGGTGTAGGAAAATAGCACATACAGGAATTAACCTGATGTAATAATGCTTTGCCTAAAGCTAAGAGAACTTTTTTGTGCAGCCATGTTTAGCGTTTTGGCAAGGGAGAATAACTGCTTCGACAACTCTATCCACTATTCTAGATCTAGAAAATAACCAAACCGCTGAATATGCTAGATCGATAGTTATACTCCTGATCTAGAATAATGGAGAGAATTTTGGAAGCCGCAATTGTCCCTTGCCCAAACACTAAACATGGATGCAGAGAAAAGTCTCTTATGGTGATGAATTAATCCATCAAAATGATTGTGATTCCTCTCTGTGCTATTGTCCTAAACCAAACCGCAACTACTCTAGCATGTACAAGGATCTCTCTGGTCATTACATTGCTAACCACAAGGATCATTTCTTTATAAATACATTTCAAATGGCCAACCGCCGAAGCATTTATTCCACAGTTTAATATAACAAGAAGAGCAAGGTTGCGATCCAATATTTTTAGGAGTAACATGATATTCTTTGACTTCGAACTATATTGCACCTTCTGCGCTAGGAGTTGGAGTGATCTCCTATGATATCTCATGCTCGATTGCATGTAATACGTACTATGATGTTTGAATCATCGGAGATTGAAAAGATTCAAAAAGTGAGCTTCTAAACTCCGAGAGAAGACTTCATGTTAGTTCCTAACTATTTCATGAGTGAGTGTTCTACATTGATGATTGAAATTCGCATACACAAGCGAAAAAAATGATGAGGAAGATATTGATGAAGAGGAGTAATCATCATATCATATCCATTGTAGGTCATTCTTTGGATGGTGATCCTTTTGAATTTAAGTTACAAAAAACATTTCTTTTTTCGTTATGTCTGTGTTCTTTTTATGGTCCCAGCGACTAAGTCGACATATCAAAATTGAAAGCAAAAAAGTAATTATCTTATACGATATTGAACTATCCAGACATCAAGCGACTATCGCTACCTCATATTCGTGACACCCCTATTTGTAGAGAAGTTTAAAAAGAATTGCCACCTATGTCACATAGTGCAATTATCTTTTTGGTCAACAGTCTTGAAAGAACTCTACAATTAAGCTTGTTTGAGCTGAGAAAGTTCTAGGATTGGTGACCTTCCGGAAAAGTGATTGTCGGAACTGTGCGAGTGAGGACAAAACACAAAAAAGTATATGTCGTGATTTGTAAGGACAGTAAAAAACCGGCATTGGATATGGATGAGCCCATAGATCGAAGTGGATGTGAAGCCCAAAAAATATTATTATAAAATTTAGCATATCATAATATTTTTTTGGTTTATTTTTAATGAGTCTCCCAATAATAAAATTGTAAAATGAAGAAAAATTAATTTTTCTTTCACTTCTATAATATGATAGTAAAGTAATAAATTAAGAAAGAATCTTTAGATTATGCAAAATCTATTAACATTCATGTCACACAATTTTTTTCGTCAAATCATGTAACAAACCTAATGGTGGTTAGATGGTTTCCCTTCTTCTAAAGATTTTTTTTAATTAATCAACTATCTTATTATACAAGCCAAGCAAATAATTTACACTTTTTGTCATTTAACCATTATATTATATAAATTTCTAGTCAAAAATTATTTTTCTATTTTATCATGACAATTTATTTTAATTACAGAAAAAGTTGTTTCTATAGATCCCAAATTCTAGAACACTAAGAGCATTAACAAAAAACTTAAACAATAAAAACAAAATCTGAAAGACTTTTTAATCTATGTTTCCCTCTTTTTAAAACTTATAGGTAAATAAATTATATTAAAATTTTCTTATCTTTTGAAAGGCACAAATAAAATATATTTAGAAACTATATATATATATATATATATATATATGTTTATATATGTTTTACGAAAAATAAACTGAAAGTAGATCTAAGTCGGATCATGTTTCTCAAAAATCAAAATATTTGGATCAATATCTCGAAGTTTTGTATATCATCTTTCTGATCAGATTGTGTGAGATCTCGAATAATTTTTTCATCACTACAGATGATCACGAATTTTTTTATCTAATTATGTTTTTTATTTGGAATATGTTTTCTATTAAATTTTGATGAATTTATTTATTTTTCATTGAAAATTAATGAGTCAAACAAAAACATCAAGCTATCAAACTAATAATAAAATAACAAAGAGTATTCAGTAATAAAAAAACAAAAAGTAATGCAAATAATTAAAAAAAACATTATCATTTGAATGTAAAAGATCCTAAACTATGTCTTATTAGCACATACCTTTTGCAAAGGAATTGAATCAGATACCAGGTTTCTTCGTTGATGTGTTTGAATACTCCTAAACTTTCTTAAGCTATGTTAAATTTGCAAAAAATAAATACGGCGGATATGATGAACACAAAAAAAAAAAAGAGAACTGAATCCTTTTGTAATGAAAAAATGCTAACTTAGGTAATAAAATAATAGAAAAATCTAAAACAAAATCGAATATATTTATTTTATTTATTTTGTCAACTATTGGACCACAATAAGTCGACTCATTAACCTAATCTCTACATTTATAGGAAGCAGGACTCGATCTCTAGTGTAATGGTGTCTTGTATATTAAGTACTTATCATTGGCCATTGCACTAAATTTACTTCACCGAATATATTTATTTATACGAACGTTGTTTTTGGCATGTTTTAATTTTGTGTTGCTTAGATTAATTAGTTCTAAAAACGATGACGTATATAAATCAAAAATATTTGCCTTTTTTTTTTTTTTTACAACAAGATAGAGGGTTTATCAGGGTTATAATTTAAATATAAAAAAAAAACAAAAAAACAAAAAAAAAAAAATCTTATCTTTTTGAAAGGCACAAGAAAAACTTTTTCTAGTCTGACGTATACAAATCAGTCTTTTAGTCCAATATATGATGTCCCGATGTTTCAATACTTGCCTTGTTTAAGGTAAGTTTTTGGTTACGTAAAAAGCTATCTAATTCACAAATATTTTACGTAAAAATCTAGTGTCGGTCAGTCTATTCGTAATATTTTAAAGACTTTTTTGTTGCTTTTCTTGTAAATAAAATCTCGAATAAACAAAATTTGAGAATTCATGTCAAACTTTGATTTTCAAAGTGGATGTTCATGTTCTTTAAGTGTAAGGATCCTCACAACTTCGACTAGGCATATACTTGGAAGAAACAATTTTTAAATTCTATAATAAGATATGTTTTATTTATGTTTTCTTCTTCTTTCCTTTGTTTCTCTTTTTTATATACGTTATATGTTTACATGTCTCTAAAGAGCTAATATCCGTTGTATAAGTTTTTATTGCTGCAAGTTCGGATAAAAACAAAATTTCTTGTTTATCGTTTACTCATTACCTTATTTAATGACAATTAATAGTTAAGTGGAAACTAGTAATTTTTCTGTTTTACAAAAAGTGTCATCTTCACATAATGCACACAAATTAAGAAAATTGTTTAACTGTTTTACCCTTTATAAATACATGAAAGTTTTTTCTCTTTCTAATTAAGAAGCTCAAATAATAGGGATAGAAAAAAGATTTAACCTTAAAATTTGCATTGGAAACGTCAAATGACACTTTTTTTTGTAACAAAAAAAAGTGTCAAAATGGCACTTATTTATGAAACAAATGGAATAGTAAATTAGTTTCTGGTAAAATGACTGCACTAGGGTTTGTCTGGTAAAATGACTACACTAATTCTGAAAAAAACAAAAAAACAAATCATTCCCTTTTGTATAACATCATTTAATGTCCCTTTTATCTTGTCTAAAGGTAATTTTATTGGTTTCACCAACTATAATTCACAATTTTTTTGTATAACTAAACCTAGCGCCAGTTAATCTATCCATAAACTTTTACAATACATTTTTGTAGCTTCCCTTGTTAATAATTTCCCATAATCAAACAAAATTAAGGAACTACATTATTTTCAAGTTTGGTGTTCTTTTAACGTAAGGATCGTTCGACTAGGCATAACCGCATAAGATTTGGAAGGGATAAAAAAAATTAAAATTCTATGATTAGACTTGTTTTACATACGTTCTTTGTTTTCACATGTCCCCAAGAGCCAATATGCATTGTATATTCTTATAAGTTTGGAAAGATCGCTTTTACTTTTTTTATCAATCCACTTATCATCTTATTTAATGGCAATTGATGTTAAGTGGAACTAATATACAAAGACGCAATCATGGGGTTTAATCCTGTAAAACAACTACACTAGATTCTGAAGAAAAACAAATCATTCACTTCGAAACAATATACTCACCACTGAGAGATATTATATCAAACCCCAAACTGATGTAACACACAACAAAGGCCTCCCCTGTTGTCTCCCTCATAAGCCATTGTCATGCATTTGATGCCTCTCTTTTCCTTTCTCCATTCTTCCTCTCACTCCAGTTCCTTGAGAAAGTCAATGTTGTCCACAAACACCTACAACGCCAAAAGTCGCAAACTCAAAACACGAAATTCAGAGCTCTTTCCATCAAATATGAATCTATCTCAACACACCAATCTCTTACCGATTTCCAACCATCAGGATCCAGACACGCGGTGATCTTCGTGCTTATACCTGGTAAGGGACCAGGTTCCCTCGTGATTTTTCCCCCAAAGAGTTTTATTGCTTCAGCAGTTTTGTACACGTCATCTGTCCCTATTGCAATCTGACAGTAATCGAATACAAGTAAACAAGTTAAAACTATGGACAACCCTCGAGTTTAAAAGGAATTTACACGAACTGAATGTCACATTTCTCTTACCTGAGCATAAGCATTTCCTTTATCATATTCTGTAACACCATAGTTATATGTCAGCTCTAGGACAGGAAATTTATCTTCTGGACCATATCCCATCATAGCTATCGTGTACTGCAAATAACCACTTACGGTAAGTGAGTTTATACAAAAACTAAATCAAACCGATCGAACAAACACTAGTAGAAGGTTTTACATGTAAAAACATATAAACAATGTAAGTTTAAGGCCGCATGGGTATAGTAAGAATTAGATTAGTGAGCCAGTGCAAGTTACCTTGTACTCTGGGTTATCTCTTGTTCGCAGAAGTTCCATACCAAAAGCCTATAAAGAAAGCAAGCACATAAGATCAAGAGGATAAGAACGCATTCAGATAAAAGAAATAGAAAATTATACCAGATCAAATATATACTGTTCAGGCTATAAACTGTCACATCTCAAAACAATTTCATAGGACAACTCACCTTCTCATAGAACTTTATGGCCCTATCGAGATCACCAACACGGAGCATAACTTGGCAAAGAGGTTCTGGCGTAGGACCTCTTTCCAAGAGTTCAAATTTGTAACCATCAGGATCTTCAATGAATGCGATTACAGTTTTGCCACCTTTGACAGGACCAGGCTCCCTGGATACTTTGCCCCCTTTGGCTTTTACAAGCTCTACAGTTTTACCCACCTGATTGGAAAAAAAAAAAAATCACTTCTTAGAAATAAAACCATGTGGTGGAAAGAGTAAAAATCAGACACATCAAACACTGCTTCAAAAAAAAGGACATAAATTTCGTATAGATTGTAGAAGAGCTCACATCGTCAACAGCAATACCAAAGTGACCAAAACCAGCGCCGACGTCATACTTGTCAACTCCATAATCTGTAAACAAACTTACATATTAAAAAGGGCAAGCCAAACCATCTTTATATAAAATGCATAGTCTTAGGCTTATTGGAGCTAAATGATCAACATATATGACATACTATAAGTGAGCTCAATCACGAAATGTGAATCTTCAGGTCCATAACCAAGGAAAGCATTAGTATATTTTTCTTCAGGTATATCACGCTTGCGTAGAAGCTTCATTCCAAGACATTCAGTGTAGAATCTGCAGCAATATTAATCTTCAGAAAACTACTCAGAGATTAAAAGATCAAATCAAAAACAAATCACAATAAAGTCAAAAACTTATGTACTTAATCGTCCGGTCCAAATCGCCAACACGATAAACAACATGAAGCATTCTTCTCTTGTCATTTTTAACGAAGCTGAGAAGATCATCTTGACTAGTAGCTGTGCTAGCTTGAGCTGCTTTACCAGATTCAGCCACTCCTAAACAGTTTACACTTCTTCTCAAAAGCTTATTAGCATTTAAACCAAAAAGCTGTGATTGAGGAACATCTGCAACAAAAATCAAAACAAGAAATGATAATTTAAAAAAAAAAACAAAAAACTTATTCACGTTCAGCTCTATTAATGTTACCACATCGGCCCAATTCAGAACCCTAGTTCTAGAATTCACTAATCAATTGAACAGTGATTGATTGATTCCGGATTCTATCTATATATATGTGGAGATGGAGGGAGGGATGATTACGGAGAGTGCGAGAGAGATTTCTGGAGAGGTAGGAAACGGGGAAGCGAGGAGATGAAGACGAGAAGCAGCCGAGGGAAGGTCGGATTGAGGACGCCGCCATGGGAATGATCCTCACCATCTTCTTCTTATGCCTCGAGAGTCAGAGCTCTGTGTTCTTCTTCTTCTTCAAGCGGTGGGTACTTTTCCTCCGTCGGAGAGGAAGTGACGACAACGGTAGAGATAAAGCTTTTTTATTTTTTTATTTTTTTTTGGAGACTTTATAAATAAAATAAAAAGTAATAATAAATAAATTTTTTTTAAAAAAAAATGGACGATCCTCATAATATTTCGACTTTATTTTTAGGGTATTTTTCTTGATTAAATGATGACTAGAAAAAAGAAAACAAATTAGTTAAACTACATTTGCTATTTTAAATAATCAATTGGTGTTTGTAATATGCCATATATTCTTTTTTGTCGCCAATATACTTTATATTTCCTTAAATTTGGTCCGATATAATTCTAGTAGCCATCTAGGCATTATAACAGAATCAACATAAAAATCAGCTACCAGACCGCCATGTTTTACTAGACAATGTGCCACACTATTATACAGTAATTTCTTTTTGTAAAATTAAAGGAAATTTAATTAAATTTTGGAGTATTTTTAAAATATTCTTTTTTCTATGACACTTTTTAAAATATTTTTTGATCGTATCTATTTTCAAAAATATCCATTTTTAATATATAAAATGACAAAATTATAAACCTTAAATCCCAAATACTAAACTCTATCGCTTAAAAATTATTCCTTAAATGTAAATTGGGAACCCAAACCTACAAAAACAAATTCTAAAATTAATTTAACATTGGTTAATTGTGTAAAAGAGGGTAAAAATAAATATGTTAAAAAAAAGCATTTTTGAAAAGGAGTATGCCAAAAATGACATTTCTAACAAATTCTAAATCTTGAACCCTAATAACAAATATCTAAAAGTAGATTTGTAATTGCTGCACTTTGTAACTGTCCACTGAGTATTTTGATTAAAACTTCACAGTCGCCTTCAAATACACCGCTTGTATAGCCACAAATTCATGTTTGTTGCATAGCCAATAAGAGAGCCTTTGTTTCTGCCATCAGAGTTGATGCCGCATAATTTAAATTCGCTGCTCCCTATCCTAATGGATCGTCTAAATGGTTTCTAATAATCTATCTACCTATTGCTGTTGGATTTTGGTTATTAAAACCTGCATCAAAATTACACTTCACGATAGGGGATATTGGAGCGGTCCATGATGTTCGGCCAGGTTGAATGTGGGTTTGTATCGGATTTAAAGTGTTGTTAAAAATGTGATCCAATATTTTGTTTCAGCTTTGGCAATCAATATTGTATTAAAAACACTTTCCCGAAAGCCATTAAACACTTTATTATTCTAGCTTTCCAAATCCTCCAAAAAATCCAAAAAGATACAAGTGATTATATTCTGTTGTAGTGAAAATTGGATTATTTTTATAATGTTTTCCTCCACATCAGGATCAAAATGACCAAGGTTGAAGAAGGAACATTTGACATACGCCAGGTCATGCTTGCAAAAGGGCAGGTAAATAGAGCATGGAGAATTGTTTCTTCTTCTTGGTTACATCTTTGATATATTGGCGATATATTCATGAATTTTATTTTGTAATATTATAGAATGGAATGGAGATATTATTTTCCTCATACTTGTGTTTCTAAAGGATATAAACTATAACTCCATTTTTATCATTCGAGATAATGCGGTTTATTGAAGTCGAATTCCAGTGAAAAAAATAAAAATAACGGAAATGAAAAGCTATATGTATTTTGGGTGTATTTTAATAATAATAAAAAATATTTAATTATTTAAATAATGGTATATTTAATTTAACTTTTTACTAACAAAAATAGGAATTGGTGTTGAGAAAAAAAAATGTCACAACATTATATAATAAGATAAAACCATTTTTTGTAGTAAAATATTATAGAAATATAACCACAATATGTTTAGAGGTATATTTTATTCAAGCTTTTTAATGACAGTAAAAGTAAAAGGAAAAAAAAAAGACTGCTATAAGTGAAGTCACAAATCTTTAACAATTTTCTCAAATTTGTTATCTCAATCATAAAACAATTATTCAGAAAATATGATAATTAATTAAAAGAATCAAAGGATAAATTCATTCATATAATTAGAAAGAAATACAAAAATTGCTCTACTACCATTTTGTAGGTGAGAGGATGATAATAGTAACGTTTCAAAAAATAGGTTCAGGCTGAACCGTTCAGCATTATTATGTACAGAAAATCAAAAATCAAAATCAAACGATTTGAATCCATTCTCCAACACTGGGGACACCATTGTAGACGGCAGAGAGAACATAATAACCAGGAGGAGCAACGTTTCCACTAGGAGGAGCAACGGCTTGGATCTGGTAGTTATCGCCACCAACGTTCTTGACATCTTTTATACCCAATATGAGCAGCCTCATGTTCATTGATACACTGTGTGTTGTAAACGATGGTGCCAACATTGTCAGCATGACATTCTCCTTTGGCACGTTTGGTTGTTTGAGCTCGATGTTGACGTCAAACATTTGTCCATATTTAATCTGTTTTGGTGTGGCGGTGTTTATGATTCTTGGCCTCATAATGGCAAGAGCTGGGTCAAGGTAAGGTGGTGAGAATTTCTCGATACGGAGCTCGGTTGGGTACTCAACGTTGTATTGGTATCCGTCGTTGGTGTTGCTTCCACCGACAAGAACTTTACCGTCAGGGAGAGCGAGTGCGATGGAATGGTACATACGAGGGATAGTGGAAGGCGCGAGCTCTTTGAAACGTCTGCCTAAAGGTTTGTCAGGGGAGTACAAGATTGGCGAAAAGTTTGGGTCTTTGGCTAAGTGCCAACCGGAGGATCCACGTTGTGCACCATTAACAATAAGGACTTCTCCATTAGGAAGGAGCACGGTATCACTCATCACTCGTGACATTGGCATCATCTCTGTTTTCCATTCAGGGTTAGCACTATTGATACTTATCCTTGCACAATCCTTCAAGGCCGGATTGTAAACCTTCTTTTGCTCAGCACGGAAGTAAGCGTCTTGTCTTGCACCACCACAAATGAGGACATCAGCGGGGATGACAGCTGGGTTTTGGACGTAGAGGCGGATGGGGAGAAGAGCCGAGGAAGCAGAGCCAGGGTAGTTACGAGTACCACCAGGGAGTTGAGGAAACTCTTTGAGTACTTTGTTTGTTTTCGGGCTAAGAAGAATGGATCGGTTGTTGGCGAAAATGAAAAGGTTACCATCAGTGTTGAGCCAAACAAATGGGTATAGATTGTTTTCTTCTGGATCATCTGTTTGTCTAAGAAGTTCTGAGTCATAGAGTTTCTTGTTGTTTTGTCCCTCGGGAAGGATATACTCGTAGTTGAGTGCGTCACGGCCTCCAACAACGATGAAAGTACCATCGGGGAGAGTGGCTTGTGTTGAGTACCATCTCCTTGCAGCGAGTGCCTGTGGGTATTCAATCCATACACAGTTGTCACATGTGGAAAGGTACCTTGCCGTGTTTGCTCCTCCTTGGAATCCTCCTGTGCTTACCAATGTCCCGTTTACGGTTAAACCTCCAGACGAACACCATGTGTCTGTTGTTAGCTGTAACATGTTACCATTAAATCCATCAGATCAACCATGACTAAAAATAACCACGCTTATATTTAGACATGCGCGTATTGTGCAATGTGTGTGAAAAGTGATCACTCTATATATTTCTGTGTATTTTAGCTAAAAATAGTAATGATGTTATACCGCAAGAGGCCTGATGGTTCCGGTGTTGATATCGACGAGGACAGAGTGAGCAAAACAATCAACTTTGTTAGCCTTTTGGTCGTACACATGGCAAGGCACGCCAGGAGGCAGCTTGACTTGAGAAATTCTCCAAATGGTTGCATCGTAAAACTGGACTTTATTGATCAACGGCATCAAGATCGCGTGCATGGCTGATACACCAGAATTTTTCATGAACAACTCCCATCGTCCAGGCCAATTCATCTCAGGTCCAGCCCCGGCGGCTACGGCTTCTTTATCATTCGGTTCTCTGCGTTTAGATTTTGATGGGTGTACCTCGATGACTTCACGTTTGGGCGTCGTCATGCCCTCTAATGAGGTACGATCATCATCAATTGAATCGTTGTCTACCTCTGAGACTGCCTTGGAAACGGCTGCCACCAATACAATGATGGATAATACCCATACGAGCCTCCTTGACTCTTTCATTTTTTCGTAACTTTTTTCTTTTTTTTTTTGTTTTATTTATTTACAGTGATGTTTGCTTGGGATAGTAAGAAATGATAGACGTTTTTAAATTGATTGATGATTTTGTTTCTGGTGAAACATGCTTTATATATATTTGAAAATTTCTAAGTTTGATTTTGACTTGTGTTTATTTTTGACATGTCTTTAATTGGAATGAGTGGTTGGTAAATTATTTCCTCAATATTATTGTCTCTTTTTTTTTTTGTATGGTGGACATGCTTTTTGTACGTATGGTGGTCATGTGAGAAAGAGGAAAAAAATGACGAGCTATATTTGTTCTTTATCTCACGTTACCTTTGGCATGGAAACCCACAAATAATGACAGACAAAGTTTTACTATGAATGAAATTTACTCTTAATTTGGATGTATGCTTAGATTTTTGTTGTTGAGCACTTAAGTTTTTAGTTTTAGACATTTCAATTTATACACATATTCCATAGTCAATTAAACCAATTCAGCCTAATCGATGTGCTTTTGTATATTTAAGCAAATTGAGCCAGAAAACCAAAGTCAGCCAAATTAAAACCACTGGTTCAGCCATTATCATGTTACTTTTTTTTATATTGAGAAAATTAAGAATAGTTTAAATCTTGACACTGTTGATTCGTTTACGTGAAATTTAACATTTCATACAACTCTATGGAAAACACGATCTTTATTTGATATACAGACGTAGGGAGAGTGTGAAAGTACATTCATGGTTTGGCTAGTAGAGAGATCTCAATCTCTTGAAGTGTTTTGCCTTTGGTTTCAATCACGTTCCGCTTCACGAACATCACCGCCATTAAACAGAACGTAGAGAACATTGAGTATAGTAGCCGAGGACCAAGCTGCTCAAGCAACCTCAGAAAGAGTAAACCCACAAAGAAATTTATCACCTGTCCAACAAGAACCAACAAGGTTAGGCAACAAAAACACAGTCCGTGTGATGATACGAATCGACGAGTTTATTATTGTTATTACCCAATGCACAGACATGCAGAAAGCCATTGCTTTTGCTCTAATTCGACTTGGGAAGATTTCAGGGAGGAGTAAACCTGGTACTGGACCAGCTCCTAAGGCGAATGTTAGAACGAATCTGTATCAAAAATCAAAATTGTATTTAGTATAAAAAACAAAAAATGGAAAAACATACTTCCGAAACAAACACTTACACAAGAGTGCCACCGACGGATAAACACAACGCCGACAAATGTGGTAAGTAAGAACTTGTAGCACCAACTTGAAGTGCCATTGCTACTGCCTATACACATCAAAACGATTAATTTGATACAGGACTAAATCAAATTTGATGACAAGACAATATTGAAAGAAATGTATAACACACCATGCCAATAAAACTCCAAAGAAGAAGAAGCTTTCTTCCTACTTTATCCATCAACACCATCGCGATTACGGATCCTGAAAATCAGAAGAGTGTTACAATCCAAGATCCATATAATTAAAAAGACAAAAGGAAAAAAAAAAGAAAAAAAAAACAATAACACTGGAGGAGAAGGTTATTGTGCGTACCCAAGAGGTTTGAAACCCCAACAAAGATGTTGCCCAGATCCGATGGTACGCCGGCACTTTTGAAAACGGTAGAAGAGAAATAAAAAACAGCATTTATACCAGATAGCTGTTGCAAAGCAAACAGGGTTGATCCAATAAAAACAACTGCAAAAGGAACAAGTGAATAACAAAGTACTATACGGGAAACAAATAGACGCAACAATCAACATACATGTTTGCAGTTACTTTCGTGGAAAACAAAGAGAGTTATATACCTCTTGAATGCCGCCCATATAACAGCTCTGAGATGCTCACGACATCTGGTTCATCCGTTCTGTCTAGGTCTAGTTTGTGTAATTCTGACATTGCTGTTTTCACATGAGACCCTCCAAGTAGCCTCTCAAACTCAGCTTCGGCTTCAGCTATCTTCCCTTGCTGCATAATACGATGAGCCTTTCAATCAAAATAGAAAAGAAAGAGGAGCACTACTCTAAACTAAAGTGTAGTTTTTAGGCTCAACAACGACACAACAGTCGTGTAGAGTTCACAAGTCTATGTGATGATTATATATAAAGCTGACCTTAAATAGCCACTGGGGAGACTCAGCACAGAGAAACATTCCCAGAGCGAGTACTGCAGCAGGTATCATTGATAGCCAGAAACAGACACGCCACCTGAATCATAACAGCTTAGATGATCAAAACTTGTTTTGCTTTAGAGAATCGTACAAAAAGTTCTGCTAAGGATAATGATAGATTCTAGAAAAGGTAATACTTTCTTACCAACCAGGGATGTTATGGACTGGGATCCCTATAAACAGAGCTGCCATCAGTCCCAGACATGTAGCTATTTGTATGAAGCTTCCATATGTTCCCCTAACAAAAGCTGGTGATACCTACTTAAAATTTGGGAAATGTGCATAAGAAGGCAAGTGGCTCCAAACTTGGTTCAGAGTAAGATCCATAATCAGCGTGCATTGATATACCTCTGTCACGTAGAGTGCTGCCACAGGTGGCCCAAGACCCATGCCAGTCCCAACCAAGAATCTTCCCAAAAGCATGACAGCTAAACTGTTGCTAACTCCACTGTAAGAAACACATTTTACCATTAGCAACTAAGAAATAAATCGAACTAATGGAAACAACGCCAACTCCTGCGGAAGGATCATAACACTGGAATAAAGCTACTTTAGAGTATACATGACTGAGTGGGATCGGAAATATATAGAAGAGGCTTGAGAGATGGTAAGGTTGTTAAGTTACCCCTGGTTAGTTTGGGGGGCCTAAGAGGGCTTGGGAGAGTTTAGAGATCTCTACCACAAACCTTATAGAGTACTGGTTGGTTTGCAAGATTTATCTTTCATCCAGTACTCTACCTCTTCTCTTAGACAAATAAAAGAGAAAATCGAAATTGGACCAAACATATTGTAACTCTCAAACATGACATAGCATCTGGTATGTTTTAATTCGATGAAGTACTCTACAAGTCACCAGAAATATGCAGGTATCAGTGCTATCTCTAATGAAGAAATTGCCAACACTTAGAAGCGTGATAACATTGCCTTGTCTTGAATAAAATAGCTTTTGCATGACCAATTCGTAAGTCTAACTTAAAGAAGACTAGCCAGGAATCACAACAAGATCTATCTAGGAGAAAAGCTAAAAGTCTGGCAACAGTCTGATAAGAAGAGCGCAGAGGAAATTATGAAGTTACCTAACAAAAGCACCCAAAATCATAGGCAAAGCACAGAGCTGAAAGGCTCTCCGCCTTCCAAGGCCATCAGCAACTCCACCACTGAATAAAGATCCGATAAATGCACCACCAAGACAAACACTAACCACCAATCCTTCACATATGAAGCAAACAGAACTTACAAAAACTAGTAAATGTAGTATAGTGATCATTTACCATGTAAATGTTAAAAGTAATGAATACCTTCTGCTAATGTATCACCACTAAAACCAAGGTCAGACGAAATGCTTTCAAGTGGCTCATTCACAACTCTGTAGCAACAAACAACTCTGTAACTAACAATGTTGAACTTAAAGAAGAAGAAAAAAAGAGTAAAAAGCAATCAGAGACGAACCCTAAGTGGTAACCAAATAGAAACGACGAAATCGTAGCGACAAGGACATGTGGAAGAGAACATTTCCATGAAGGATTCGCAGTTTCCAATTCACTGTTCATCTCATCCTCTAACACACCTGAAGATTAAAAAAAAAAAAAAAAAAGGCACAGATTCGAAATTGGAAGATTTAGCTAAAACTTCAAAAACCAAACAAGTTCTACAAAAATGATGCATGTGTGTAAGTGTTCGTGAGAGCGTACCTGAAGTATCTTCGACGTCAAGCATCGGAGAGTAATCTCTCGACGACGTTCTCTTGTACATCGAGGATGTCTCTCGTTGCAGTCCCCACATACGTCACCTCTAAGACTAGATCGCCTGATTTCACTAAGTACGCTTTCAAATTACAACAAAAATTTCGAAATCGTGGGAGGAACACACAGTTCTCAAATCAAAGCTTTAGATGCAGCGAACGATTGGTGAGAAATCTGGATAGAGGAAGAAGAAAACATACAGATCGGTTAGGGATGAGGAAACAGAGAGATCCGAGAGAAGCTTTTGCTTCCTCTTATTAGTTCTTCAATCTCATAAATGAGAAGAAGCATCCGTGGATGTGAAAGGTCGGTGGTGGTTGCTAAAGTGAGCCAGGGGGTTCATTCAATAGAGAGAGAGACAAGACGACAAGAAAAAATATCATCAAATCTTGCGACTCAAATTTTCATTTTTTTGCGTAGATTTAACGATTGGAATGACGCACGTGTCACCTTATTTATGTTGTTTACACTACTTTACTCACAAACCACATAAAAATGTCTTTTGCTTTTTTATTTTTAAAGGGAAAATTATAAATAAACGAGTTTTTTCCAAAGATTTGGCCATAACACTTTTTTTTTTTTAAAGTTTGGTTAAATAGGATTTAGGATATAAAAATAGCTAATTATACCCTTAGTTATATTTTTAGATAAAATTTGTTGATTTTTTATCTCCTGAAATTTTAAAAACAGTAAAATTAAATCGAAATAAGGAAAACTGAGAAAATAAGTAAACTTAATATGTTAATCTAGTGGGCCTAATTTTTCGTAATGGATCTTGAGAAAATAAGGAAATTTTTACTTTGTCTCGACAAAGTAAGAAAACTCACTGGATCGAGAAATTTCCTATAGGGTTAATCGAGAAAAAACCCTTCCGCCGTATCTCACCGTCGTCACCATCTCTCGTCTCTCACCATCGTCAGCATCTCACCGTCGGCTCTCTCCATCGTCGACATCTCTCTCCATCTTCACCATCTTCCGCCGGTTCGATTTCTTCACCGTCTTCCGCCGTTTTTCCATCTTCATGTCTTCCGCTTTCTATTCATCGGTGGCTTAGCCGTTTTGGTGGTCTCCTCTTCACTAGCTCAAGGTAAACCCATTTGGATTTCTCTTCTCCATTGCTCCTTGTCGATCGAATTAGGTATTTTAATTTGTGTATTTTTTTGCATGTTTAAATTTTGTCCTTGTTTAATCTCGATTTCAACCTAGAATTGTATAATTATATGTTAATTATCAAATTTTCAGTTTTGATTTCTCTTAACCATTTATCCATGTTTATCAAATTTGGTATGTATAATTGTGGAATTTTTTTGGGAGTGTTTAACTTTAATCCTTTTGTAAGCTCGATTTCAATCCAGAATTTAAATGAACATCAAAGTTTTAGATTCGTTTTGCATCTAGACCATATAATTCTTGATTTTTTTGCACTTTTTAATGTGAATACGTTAACGTTTGTTTTATTTTTAGTATTATATTGAATTTAAAGAAAAAATTGTGTACGAGGGTTGATGAAACAAGATTGATAAAGCTAGTTAACAAGAACAAGATTGATGATGGGAACAGTAGTGAACATTTTTTGTGAACGGTAAGGTTAGTGAAAACTTGCTTTTTCTTATGAGTTCTTTGTTTTTTCTTTTTCTTAGTTTGTTTGATTCTAAGTAGGGTGATATGAGCTTAGATATAAGCGATTACGTTGTTGATTGTAACGTTGTTTTGTTTTCTGTAATTTATGCAGGTTGAGGTGGAAAGAATCGAAATTGGGAAGTCAGAGAACTCAGGTTAGAACTTTGTTGCAACAATATTCTCATATGATTTAGTCCCTTCTTCTCATATGATTCATATTTTTTTGATCTTCTCACTTCAGAAAACCTGTCTATATCAGTCATGACTTACCATGGGTGAGAGCAGAATTGGATCATAAGATGCAAATGTCAATGTCCTCAACAAAAGCACCATCAGATTCTGATACAAGTAAGCGCTTAAGTATAATCTTTTTTTGGTTATAAAAGTCATATCTTGTTTGTTTTTTGTTATTTTTTTTAAGTTTCTGTTAGCAGCTAAATGATTAGTAGTCATAGTTTTCTTGTTCTTAAATCATACTTTTAGTAATCTGTTTTTTTTTGTTTTGCAAAATTGAAGTCTCATATCTTTGTTGATTTATTTCAGTTTTGGTTAATTTATACTAATTTATTTTTACTTTTTTCGGCAGGCATGGAAAAGAAGTACCCTAAACGGCTTATGGAAGATGGAAGCGAGCCACAAGTTGGGCAGATAAATAACACTTGTCGAATGTCAATCTTACACAAAATCAAGAAGGCATTACCAGAAGAGTATGAGATTGTGAAGGGTGATCCAGTTTTCGCATCTGTATTTGCATTGTATGAGAATGGTCTTGGGTACTCAGCTCGGTTGATACACAGCATCATGTGTAGGCAGTTGGTGACTAAGAGAAGACATGAGCTGTGGTTTGTGTTTGGTAAGAAGCCGCTTAGATTCTCAATGCAAGAATTCCATGCAGTTACTGGTCGTAAGTACTCAGCCGATTTCAGTCATGATTCAGAGAGTTGGACAGATGATAATGGGTTTTGGAGCAAATTGTTGAAGAGAGGTGGTATCATTACCATTCAAAACTTGATGAAGACCCACCTTGAAGCAGCTCCATCGTGGAGAAAAAAAGAAGATAGAATTCGGTTTGTGTATGTTTGTGTGATTGCTGGGTTGGTAGTGGCTAAGGATGAGAAGAAAGCTATACCACATTCATACATCAAGCTGGTCATGGATCTAGAGAAGGTTAGGACTTATCCTTGGGGTCTTGTAGCTTTTGACCATTTAGTTAGCTCTATAGTGGAAGCAAGAAAGAAACTGAAGAACCCCATTAGTTACATCCTCAATGGGTTCTCATATGCTCTTCAAGTTTGGGTTATGGAAGCCATTCCTCTCATTGGACAACTTATGGGAGAGAAGATTGACACAGAGATTACACTTAGCCGAATCTCTAATTGGAAAGGTGCTGCTAAAGTATCATATGATGAGCTCCTCCTTGTAGAGAAATCAATTGGAAACAAGGTCAGTTGACTTCTTCTTTTTCTTTTAAGTTTAAATTCGAATATGTTGAGTTTTTTTTTTTGAATTGGTTTCTTTGTTTTTGTTTTGTCAGGATGTTGTTTATCCATGCATTTCCTCCACTGGAAACTTTGATGTATTGGAGTCCATTGAATTTTTGAGGGGTGATGAAATTAAAGATTGTGAAGTGGACAACTTGGAAGCTTTGATCAGATCTGGCTATGATTTTGGAGATCATATTTGGGAGAGTGGTGAAGGATATGGTGTGGTAGATGATTACATTGAGGATGTTGGTGTGGAACAATCTCATACTGTTGGAGGGGACAATGAAGTTTCGGTTGGAGATGAGAGTGGTGAGAAGCAAGCTAATATCTCAGAAGTGTGTAGCTTGAAGAAGAGGAAGAAGAAGCTAGTTGACCATGGAGCAGAGACACGGAAAAGAATGGTCTTAAATCAGAGAGCATCAACTTCACATTGTTCTTGTGGAGATGATATGAAGCGGTTCTTTAAGGAGTTGATTGACTCTTCTTTCAAGAGCTTCACAGAGACCTTTGGGGAGCGATTGCTAACATTGGAGAAAGATGTATCAGATATCAAGGCCTTGTTATCCAGACCAGCAGAAGTCGATCCTAAGCCAGCAGTAGTGGATCCTAAGCCAGCAGTAGTGGATCCTAGTCCATCACGAGTGAAGCCCAGAACTTCGGTACGTAAGAAGTAGCTCAATGCCTTGTTCGATTGTAATATGTTGTGTGGTCTTTCCTTTTTGTTGTATCCTTGTTTGTATGTGTATGTTGTAAACATAATATATGTGTTGTAACTTATGTGTTTTAACTTATGTGTCGTAAACTTATGTGTCATAATTTATGTGTTGTAACTTTAACTAAAGCCTTTCATAATTTTTTCTTTTTTTTTTTGACAGGTTGAACTGTTTGATTTAGATAATCTGTTTATAGACCTCAATGTAGATACACAAGACTATCTAAAGAACACAGTAGGACACTTATCTCAAAAGTCCGTTGTGACCGGATTTGATCCTACACTGAGTCCCAAAGACGCGGGTAAAGATGAACCAGATGCGGTGTTGAATTTCGTTTCTGATGATCTATGGAAGGGTTTCGAAGAATGGAGTAGGCATCTCGAGTACGTGATTCAAATCTTTTTTTATACATGTTATGATTTTTCAATTTTTTTTTTTTTGTAATCTTACAATTGTTTTACATTTACAGAAGCATTCAACTGGGTCCAACTTTACTTGATCAAGAATTGTTTAACCGAGTCATGATGGGCTGCAAATGGCTTGGAAACGAGGTATGTGTCAATCTTTTTAAGTATTATATTTTATATTGTTAAAGTAAGACAAACCTGAGTCTTTAAATATTTACAGGAAATGGATGCAATTATGTATATTTTTCGGGAGCATACATCTTTAGGCCGCCTAGAGTTGGATCGTGTAGGTTTCATGAATTGTCAGTTTAGCGAGCACGTCAAGGCCGACTACAATAAGTTTAGATCGGCAGGACGAACCCACACTTGGAATCACCTTTTGTTAGAGTATGCCAAAGGTGAACTGCCATCTCATGGAAAGACAGGCAAAAGTTGGGCTGTAGATTTGGACAGAATTTATGCACCGGTCTTCATTAACGGTAATCACTGGATCTCAGTTTGCATTAACTTCAGACTAAGAACAATTGAAGTCTTCGACTGTAATCAATACCAAAACAGAAGACATGTTGAGCCATTCGCTAATGTCATCCCTCGTCTTGTGAAGGAGATTCACAAAAAAGTTGATGGAAAAGCTCCCTTGTTGACTCCATACGAGATCATCCAGGTTCGTATGCCACCTAAATTAAATCGGTCAAGTTGTGATTGTGGAGTTTATGCCCTGAAGTATATCGAGTGTCACATGCGTGATCTATCTTATGAGTTGATTGACGATGAAAACATCAAGCAAGCTCGTTTGAAGTTGGCAGTCGATCTTTGGTCAGCAGCAAAGGATCCTGTGCTAGTGGAACGAATGAAAACTTATGTGCGTCCAGTGTATGCGGCTGAGTTTGTAGACCTTGGCTAATTTTTAAGTGTCTTTATGATTGTTTTGTAAATGATGGTTTTTGATGCTTTTCCTTGTTAGACTAATATAAGACTCATTAGTATTAATCCTTGATGGTGTTGCTTTAGGACTGACTAATATGAGACTCAATAACATAAGGTCATAAGCATAAGAACACAAAAACATACACAATTAAGCATACCGATGACCCGGTTTAAACATACATGATTTAAGCATACCGATTTAAACATACACGATTTGAACATACACAATTTAAGCATACCGATGACCCGATGTAAGCATACCGATGACCCGGTTTTTAATTTCAATATTTAAGGAAAAAAATAAAATTAGGGATCTTCCTTTCCAATACTTGATCTTCTTCTCCAATACTCTCTTCTTCTTTCCCGAAACTTTCTTATTATTCATCCCAAAAACTGATAGTAGCCATGAGCCAACGTTCTTTGGCTGGTTCGTCAGGGTTACCGTCGAGAAGTTCTCAGGTTGGAGTTCCGTGTAGATGCTGGTGTGGTGGAGAGATTAGAACCTACACCTCAAAGACGGAAGAAAATCCATGTAGAAGATTTTACAGATGTGTTGTTGGTGTGAATGTAATTTACTTTTATCAGTCCTTATTCATCACAATAGATAAAATTTATTAAATATTGTTATTGAAACAATGATTTTAGGAGAAGAAGGAGAAACACTTGTTCCGTTGGGTTGATGATGCTGTTCTAGAGGAGATTAGGATTGTTAAAAGCAAACAAAACCAACTCTTAGAGGATCTAAAAAAGATGGTAACAAACAATGTGGAGCTCCAAAAGGAGATGGTGAAGGAGATGGAAGAAAAGATGGAGAAGAATATGATTGAGATCATCAGGCAAGAGCTAATGGTTGCAAAAGTATGGAGAAGTCGAACAAGCAGAGGATTTGTGTACTAGTCGTATTGGCAGTTTCAATGGCGTGGCTTTATAAGAAGATGATATGATGTCTTTGCTTTCTGTATTTTGTTGTTATGCTTAACACTTTTTGTTAGTCTTGTTTTTTGTACTCTGGTTTTAATGAAAGTTTGATTGAAAGAAAACACCATCAAGGAATTTCAAAACACATGAGTATCATTCATCACAAAGGTGCTGCCGTGAAACACATCCCATGAATTTCAAAACAAATGAGTCTATTTATCGAAAATAAAAACCATCTAACACCATCATTCATCACAAAGCAGCTGCCACAAAGGTGCTGCCGTGAAACACAACCCACAAATTTCAAAACAAATGAGTCTATTAATCGAAAATAAATCTTATCAAACACCATCATTCATCAGAAAGCAGCTGCCACAAACACAACCCAGAGGCTACCTGAAACATAACGAGTACCGTAAATATAAATGAAATCAAAAATTCAAAAACAGGAATCTTAAGTTGATGCACAAACCATTGTTAAATCACGATATCACAGGTCGTTCTGTTATGCCCTTCTTTGCCACACCGCGCACACTTATGTCTCTTTGACCCTTGTGAGTTTTGTGATGATTTTATCTTGTCTTCAGCGGATTCATATTTTCTTTTTCTTCGCCGTCCTGGATGTCTTCTTGTTTCAGGTGGTCGAACTTTTGCATCTTCAACATGATGTGGGACTCGCCATTCTTCTTCAGGAACACCTATTGGATTAATAGTTTCCTCATATTACGATCTCCATGCAGTAGTGGTATACACATCATCATCATAAGGATATAGATCCTTGCCTATATCAAAAGCTCCTTTTATAGCATGTCTACAAGGGAGTTTTTGGATGCTAAACTTTCCACATGAACAAGTCCTTCTTTCTAAGTCAACAATGTAGTCTACTTCATTACCTTTAACCTGGATCTGCAATCTGCTCATCAAATAACCGTTCATGAATTTACCTTTCTCTATTCTTCTTGAAATCTTCTTCTCCACCTCAACAGTTAAAGGATCTTTATGCTTTGCACTTAACTCTCTACTCTCATAAAACCAGCGTGTCATCATTTCTCTAATGCTGTCTAACAAAGGAATTATTGGATACTCTCTGGGTGTCCTCAAAGCAGCATTGATTGATTCAGCTGCATTGTTGGTGTTAATATCATACCTATAACCTGGAAAATGACAGCGAGCCCATTTTGTCACATCGGCTTCCTCTAGATAACTTCCAATAGCAGGACTAATATTAATAATTCACCCAAACTCTTTCTCAAACTCAGCAACTCTATAAACTTTTGATGCTTTTGCAACCTTACCAGCGACACCTCTGCCCTTATGATAAGTTATCACATTACTAATCAAGTGGTGAATGCAAATACTATGTTTAGCCAATGGATAGATGTTTCCAATTGATTTAGCAATCGATGTAGCTCTATCTGACACAAATGATAAACCTTCTTCATCAGCTATAACCATCTTAAGTTGCATAAAAAACCACTCCCATGAAAAATCGTTCTCAGAATCAGCAATTCCAAATGCGATTGGATACAAATTGGAGTTGCCATCTACAGCTGTAGCAACTAGGAGAAACCCCTTTGTATTTATTCTTCAAAAATGTACCATCAACTACTATCACTTTCCGCATTGACTTGTAGAACCCTCTTGTTGATTGACCAAAAGAAATAAATAGATATTTAAATCTTCCCTCAAAGTCAATTTCATAATTCGTGAACGTACCAGGATTCGCTTCTTGTAGCATGTGCAAGTATTTTGGAATCTTAGCATAACTTTTCTCAGGAATTCCTCTAACTTCGTTAACTGCATACTCCCGAGACTCCCAAGCTTGGTGATATGTTAGCTCGTAGCCGTACCTTGAACGAATAATATTAACTATATCATTCGGTTTAGGACCTTCCTTCACACCCTCATAGCTTTGCTTAATGAGATGTCCAATTGTTCTTGCAGATGGAGTCCTACAAAATGAGTTTTTTTTTGAAGGGGCACATGTATGGTTACCCACAAACTTGTTGATTTTGAAATATGTAGACGCTTGTAAACACTCAGCCCGGAGACGCCAGTTACAAGCACTATCAATGCAGCGTATACACCACCATCTCTTATCAGATTTTGTAATCTTGTAGTCGCAGTTATATTTCATTGCATACATTTCCATATTAGCCTGTAAAGCTTCCTTACTGCTGAAATATTCACCCTTTTTTACCATTGAATCTTCCCACTTTAAACCAGCAGCATCACCAAGATTAGCATCAGTAGGCTTTTCTAATACATCATTAGTCGGCTTAGGTGAATTCCTTGAAATAATATCTACTGATTTCCCCACATCAACTTCCACATTACAACCATCACTACTATCAACTGAGAACTTATTCAGATCGAACTGGACTGTACTCCTATCACCATCAACTACTCTTTTGAATGTAACCCACAACTGAATCATGTTTACCTTTTTCATATATGCAAGAAAAATTTTCATACCTCTATCATTTGTCAATACAACAGGAGGACAATCAACTTTAACCTCTGTGGGTAGATAACTGAATTCCACATCAAACATATTTTGCTTTATTTCATAGTCTTCTGAAACCATCACCTTCAACTCTTCAAGAGATGTAGTGGGTTGCAAAGTCAGTAATCTAGCACGTTTTTCTTCATCATCAATAAATCTCCACTCCTTCTTGGCATCCAGTGTCCATACACCACAAGTAACATAGATTTGCATCATAAACAGGTAAGTGAAAGCTTTTGTGGAAGGTGGAAGAGATGGTGATCGATCACGTTAAGGTATAATGTCGATTTTTCTTAATTTGTTTATATTCTAAATAATTTAGAATACGCATTATAAAATGCATTAAAACAAATCTAAACAATAATTACGAAATCTTAACCATAAATTAAGAATATTTAAAAAATATTTAAAAATATTCACTTTCCTTATTTAATTTATTTTCTTTCTATTTTTAGGGTATTCTAAGGTTTACAGATTACAAATTCTAAAAATTTCTATGATATATCTTCTACTTCTTTTAGTATATAGGGTAAAACGTAGAAAACGAATTCTGAATTGATGTAGAATGAAGAAAAACGTAGAATACATATTCTTAATTTTGTAGAACATACAAAATTCAGGTTCTGAAATTTTTAGAACAAATTTTCCGTCTAAACTTCGTAGAACATGTACAAACTGTAGAATGAACAATCTAAATGTTTCAGAAAGAGAAAAATTCGTAGAACGTCTATTCTAAACAATTTAGACTAAAAATCAGCAATTTACAAACTGATTTTTGACACCCAAAACATTTTTTTTTCAAATTTTTTTTTCAACAATTGTATACTAACATGGGTTTTCTGTTTGTTTATTGGTTCAAACTCTTAAAAACTTCAATATTTCTATTAGTAGAGGCATTTTCGTCACAAATGACAATCTTCAAAAAAAAAGTGTAGATGGCCAAATTTTTGGAAAAAGCTCCTTTATTTATAATTTTCCCATTTTTAAATTGAGAATTTAGACATTTCTTCTCAAACTATGTATATTGGTTCTAAAATTACAACATCTCCATTTTCTTTTTTTTTTAACACTTCACAAATCTTATTTTTCTTCCATACCATAGTTCAACACTTATATATATCATTGTTATTATTTACAATAATTTTAAATAAAAAAATACAACATTTAACCCACCAATTTTATTTCATATTTTTTAAGTTATTTATGTTTATTTTTTATGATCACATGTTATTAATTTATATAATAATAATAATTTAAATATATACTAACTACAATTACGATTTTTCGTTGTACCTTTTTGTTATATAACATTTTGTATTTATTTTTTTTACAGAATCATACAGTTGGGTCTATTTATTGTAGAGTTGTATTTCTTAGTTTTAAGAAAATCATATGGTTACTTCTGTTCATTTTGGAGTTATATATTTTCACCATATCTTTCTTTTTCCACAAATGAAATATATTGATTAAAGAAAAGTCATTACAAAGAGTTTCAAGGAGTCAAATAGGCTTCAATACAGAATCAGCATAATATGTTTTGTCAATACAACCATATTTAGTTAAAGCATATGCTAAACTATTAAATTCTCTCTTTATAAAAGTAAATGAAACTTGATGTAATTTTGAATCCCAAAACCTTATATCATGCAAGAGATTTGTTAAAGAAGCATTCAAATGTTGTCCGTTTACCAGTTTGATTAGAACTTCACAATCACCTTCAAAGACGATAGATTGATATCCTCTGATCCAAGCATGTTGTATTGATACCAAAAGTCCTTTTGTTTCAGCTTTTAAAGGAGATCCTGCATAATTTAGTCTAGAAACTCCCCACATCAGAGATTCACCTTGATGGTTTCTAAAAATCCAACCACATGTGACTTGTTGTGTATGATTGTCATAGCCTGCATCGAAATTGCACTTTAGAGTCGGATGTAATGGGGGCGACTAAACGGTAGTGTTCACGCTGTTTGTGACATTCAGTATTGGCACCGTAGGTTTTAACGTACTAATCCAATCTTTTGTGTCGGAGTTTGCCATTAAAACTGTTTTGGTTGCACTTTCGCTAAAATTATTGAAAACCAACTTATTTCTTACCTTCCACACACGCCATAGTAGACAAAACGGTAAGAGGGAATCAAAAGTGTTAGCGGTTTGAGATGAGAGGGATATCATTTGAGAGATGGTCTCTTCTGCAGTAGATGGTAGTTGGTTTAGATTCAATAAAGATGTGTTGAAAAGTCTCCATGTCATTTGAGCGAAAGGACATGAAAATAGAGCATGTTGGATTGTTTCATTTATTAGGTGACATCTTGGACATATAGAATCAATATTCATACCCCTTGTTCATAGTCTAGTTGTTGTCGGTAATGCTCTTGATACTATGCGCCAGAGGAAATGTTTGGTCTTTGGCAGGATCCGCAGTTTTCAGATTTTATTCTTGAGTTCCACCGATCCACGAGGTATATTAGATAGCACACCAGAGCCAAATGGATAGTGTGTTATAAACCAATATATGGATTTCAGAGTGTAGTTTCTGGACCGAGTATAGTTCCAAATATGTATATCTTGTTTTTCCACTTAAGAAAGATGAATATTTTGAATTATCATCTGATCTGCTTGCGGGACCAGTGAGGATAGCTTCTGGAGATCCCAAGATCGAACATTACCAGTTTTGGAGATAAGTTGTGCGAGTGGTGTAGAAGATTATGGAGATAAAGTTTGAATTAGCCTAGGAGGATGGTCATCAATACTGTTATCCACTCCTAGACGTATTGTTTTTCCATCCCCCACAATATAGAGAGTACCTTTCTTTAGGAGATCTAAACCAATTAAAATAGAGGACCAACCGTAGGATTGGTTTTTCCTAGTTCTAGCATCCAAAATTGAGTCATCTCTATAGTATCGGTTTTTCATCTCACGAGCAAAAAGTGATTTTTGGGTATTGAATAAGTCTCCATGCTTGTTTAGCTAATAGGGCGTCATTGAATTTTGCTAGATCCCTGAATCCCAAACCTCCCTCTTTTTTTGAACTTTGCAGTTTTTTCCAAGCGATACATGGAATACTACGATGATTTGAGTTTTTTTTTCCCACCAAAAGTTCATTAAGAGTGATTCTATCTCTGAAGTGATTCTAAAGGTAACTTGAAATAAGACATAGCATACACTGGCATTGATACCGCCACTGATTTGAACATGATTTCTTTTCCTGCAGGAGATAATTTCTTTGCGGTCCATCCAGATGTACGTTTTTTACTCTGTCAACAATGTATTCAAACATCTTCTTTTTCTTACGACCAAATCTCCACCTCCATGATTTGGAATGTCAAGTATTGCCTTTGGTCGAGTTTGAGTAGTTCCATACACTCTGCTTCCAAAAGTTATCATCGACTTAGAGGTATTTATTTTTTGGCCAGAGTAGTATTCAACGATGTCAAAAATATCTTTCAAAGTTTGGCAGTTTTTCCTATTTGTTTGACAAATAAATAGAGAATCATCTACAAAATGGAGATGTGTGATGCTTGGAGCACCATTACCAATTCGGATCCCTCGGAGATCACCATCTCGTTCTCTAGATGTAATTAAGTGGCTTAATATATCTGAACAAAGAATGAATAGATAAGGGATCATCTTGTCTGATACCCCTCGTTGATTTAATATGTCCATATGGAGCACCATTGATCAAAACAGAGTAATTAACTGAAGTTACAACCGCCATGATCCAGCTTATCCACTTATCACATAAACCAAATAACTTCAATGTTCTTTCAAGAAAGTTCCATTCCACGCGGTCGTATGCTTTACTTACATCAGTCTTCACCGCCATGTAGGTTTGTGACACTCGATTCCGGACTTTCAAAGAGTGCATAACTACATGTTCTATCATCACATTATCTTGGATGATGCGTCCAGGGATAAAATATGCATGCGCATCGGAAACAATTTCTTTCAGAAGAGGTTTAAGTCGTTGAACCAAGCATTTAGAGACAATCTTGTAGAGTACATTGCATAGAGCTATTGGGCAATAGTCCGAGAGAGTTTAAGGATTATCAATCTTTGGTATCATACAGATGTTTGTGTGGTTAATGCTAGGCTTCATGGAAGAAGTATCAAAGAAAATATTGACTTCTTAGATTACATGTGGACCAACAGTGTCCCAGCATCTTTTGTAAAATCTGGCTGTTAAACCGTCTACGCCTGGTGCTCTGTCATCTCCAATTGTGCATATTGCATTATAATCTCCTCATTACTAAAAGCTTTTGTTAAGTTCTCATTTGCTTCCTCAGAGACAACTGGTGTGAAATCAGCAAAAAAACGAAGGAGAGACATGATGACCCGTTGTAGAAAAAATGTTTGTGAAATTTTTTTGAGCATGCTCTCCAATTTTCCTATCTCCCTGATAAGTATTTCCTTGATCATCAGAGATAGAAGTAATCCAATTTCTAACAAATCTTGTTTTTGCACAAGCATGAAAAAAGCTTGTGTTTCGATCTCCTGCAATCATCCATTGGTTTCTCTTTTGTTACCAATGTTTTTCTTCAACACTATAAGCTTTAGTAAGATCATCTTGCAGTTTGGGGATTGTCCTTCGGAGACCTGGAATTAAACTTCCAATGTGTAGTTTAACCGAGCTTGAATCGTCACTATGCGTTGTTCAGAGTTTAACTGGGATTTTCGCTTTAATTTCGCCATTGCCTGCCTGCAGTTTTTCATACGTTGGTTGATTGGTATATCTGAACTATCATTACCAGCTAGCCATCCATCCTTAACAGTTTCATTAGAGTTAGGCACATCTAATAAACGCTTATCAAACTGAAAGATCCACCTTTTGTGTCGTATTACATCGTTTAGGTCAAGCAGGATAGGTTTGTGACCGAGCCTACAAATTCCAAAAAAGTGTCTCTGCATTTGGGAAGCTTGCAGCACCTGCGATCAGAAATCAGACGAGACCACGATCTCAGTTACAAATCCTGATGGTCACAACTCGCGTATGTGAAAACGTGTCCCACGAAACTGCCTATAAGTCACGAAGTTTAAACCCAAATTCACTTCTGTAAATAGGAGAATATATGAAAAAGGCTTAGGTACAACTGTACCAAAAGTCATTACCTTAGGAAACGATTTCAGCAGAAAAACCCTCCTTCTCCCAAACCCTAACAGTTTTGTTTCCTTTTCTTCTCTCTAAAACAAAGTTTTGTTGATCTTCTACTTCTCCTTCACACCAAATCGACCAAGAGGTCTCTCTTTCTCACTAACCAACAACGCAAATCAAAAAAGAAAAGGAGGTGTCATCCTCATAAAGAAAAATTATGGTTTTTAGGTTTAATTGGATTAAACTAGGTTTATCTAAACCGAAATTATTTAACCACCCTATGGTTAATTAATAACTCGATTAGCTTAGTAACCCATCCAGAAATTAGACCAAATTCACTCTAATTCCCGATATAAACTCCAATATTTCATATTTTTTGGGACATGGGCATTATAAAAAGAGCCTGTGTTTAAAAAAAAAATGGCTGGAGGATTGAGTTCGAATTGAGTGGTTGAAACCATAAATCATAGAAAATGTTAATATTCTCTTATTAAAAGTCAAAATTCACTGATTACATTATTAAAACATAATGTGACAATACAAATTATTAAAGAAAGAAAGTGACAAACACACATTATTGAAGCATTATGAGACAATACAAATTATAAAAGGGGAAAATGACAAAAAAAACATTATTGAAGGAGTATTTGACAAACACACATTATTAAAACATGAAGTGGCAAAACACAAATAACCACTGGACAATAATTAGTTTCCAAATAAATCGTGGCTCTACTTCTGCAACAGCTCTTTGCCCTTGTCGTCGAGATGCTCCTTTTCAGTTAGCTCAAGAAAGCAAACTTTGTCTATTAACAAGCGCCTGCTACTTGTCAAATATAGTTCACCGTTCACGTGACCTTATCCATACGAGGTTTGCTCAAGACCTTTTCTTTTTTATTTTCACAAAGAGATCCACAACTAATGATGCTGGAGTTTCCTGATCAATGTAGGGATCGCTAGAATGGATGCAGTTAGAGCTTTCTCTGCGCTCTTATCTGAGTTTCAGCAGCTTGTATTGCCGCAAACGAGCACCAATCAGTTTGAATGGAGAAAACGAGAGGGGATCCTCCTTGGAAACCAGCTCTTGTCAATTTGCTGATAGATTATCACAGCCTGGAACATGAAAAAGCTTACTTAGCTCAAGAGGAACAGGGTGGCTCATCTTCTCACATTCTCCCGGTATGTGTTGCAATTTTGAGTACAAATACATAGACCCTGCAGATCCTTTATATATCTGCATTTCATCTGGTTTATGGAGTTGCCTATTGTGCTTGTTTAATCAGTGCAGCAGAATGATGTATAGACCATCGTACTTGACTTAAAACAAAAGTAAAAATAAACCATAATGAAGTATGAAGTATTCTATCATAGTACAGTGAAACCTCTATAAATTAATAAGGTCAGGACCATGATATTTTATTAATTTATAGAGGTTTTAATTTATCGATAAATTAATAATTATTAATTTATGAAGAGATTTTTTCAATTTCATAATTTTAAATATTTTTAATTAAAAGTAAGATACCTTTGTTATAATTTACATATTTGTAGTATATTTTTAATTTATAATTTTAGATATCTTAATATGATTGATGTCAATAGTTTGGTAGATTATCCACGTGAATATGATAAATGTTTAGAAGAATTTGTTGTTACTATCCTTCATGATGAAGTCCAAAAAATATTACGATATCTTTAAAACCAATTATACGTAAATAATCAACTATCACGTGCAGGAAGCTCCACAATTTTTTCATGCAATTTGAGAAAACAACAAAAAAAATTTTGATGCAATGAAAAAAATTATAGATCGACTTCAACATGAATGCAAATTCAAGAATAGACAAACACCAATAGAGCTATATTTCATTAAAACAATTTTAGATATATATATATATATATATATAATTATATTATTATTAATTTATAATTTCGATGAAACCATATTTTTACAAAGAATTTTAAAAAAAAGTATTGTCTTATTACTTTATCGAATTGTGTTATTTTTTATACCGGCCCAAGTCGGACTGGAAAAATATATTAATTTACAGCGAGTATTAATTTATAGTGGTTCTACTGTATTGAAAATAACATAATAATTAATCATGGTTTAAGTAACTCGAGTGATTAGTCTTACTACACTCACAAGAAGAGAAACGCTTGCATAACTTTTCAGAGAGCATGCATAGTAAATTAGAAAGACATTGGAGGGATCCAGTAAGGGAAGAGTGGTGTTGTGGAGAAGGCTGAGGGAGACTTGGGACGGAAGGAACGAGGTTTTCTAGTGGTGATATCGTACACACCAAAGCCGTCGCCTGCAAAATAGATGGAGTTAGGGTTTAGGCCAGGGAATGAGCTTGCCTTGAGACAGAAGGGCTCACTTCTGCCGAGGAATATGCAGAGATCTCCAATGTCCTCTGTGTAACAGTACATGTTCATATCTTCCTCCTCTCTAAACACCATGAAACACTTTGTTCCGCGACACAAGAATGTCATCTTCTCGCCCGGTTTGAATTCCTGAGCGTACCACATGATTAGGAAACGCTGTCCTGAGGGAGACTCCACAAGGTGTGCAGTCGGCGGGGAACATGAGTCCAAGAGCTCCCACTCCGACTGGGTCATCTCAGGAAGGTTGCAAAACCGCAACTCATGCATCTCGGAGCTAGTCAAATCCTCGAAGCAAGAATCCCAGAAACCCAAGAAGTGGCCTCCAACACTAGGAGTGTAGAACTTTTTATCTCTCATTTGAATACATAACCTTTGATTGATCAAAATAGTGGGATTCGGTTCTAAAACCTAACCCCGAGTAGTTGTCGGTTTTGCCGCTACCAGGCCTAAAGAAATGCATCTCAAGTCCTAAACAATTGGCAGCCACTACAAACTCTTTGTTTTGATCAGGCGAACAACTCATTGCAGCGTTAGTGATGAGGCGGAATTGGGTAATATTAGGTTTACCCATGGGATGCAAAGGGATGATTTTGGGATTTGATTTGGAGCCACAAGGATGGTAGTAGTCGCTAACATAAACAGCTTTGTGTCTAAAATCACCAGTCTCCACGTTGAAAACTCCCCATCCATGGGACATTCCAACCAGACTCGTCTTACGCAACTCCATGGGAAAGGCCTTGTCTCGGACAATAACTTGGAAGAGAGGCTGAGAAGCAGAGACGACGACATATATAGGGTTATCGCGTGTTTCTTTCTTTCTTTCTTTCTCTAAAGGGTTGTCGAGTTAGTCAAGATATAAGACCAAAGTGCTTGCCACGAGAAGGTTTACATCTCTCTCTCTCTGTCTCAATCTATTTTTCACGTTTCTCCACTTTTCTCTTCCATGTTTTAAAAGAATCTGTGATAAAGGAAAAGAAAATTTCTTGTGATCAAATTTGTACACAAAGATTTTTTACTATGGAATACGCACAAGTATTTTTCCTTTCAATTATTTTCACATTTATTTACTATTGCTACCCGCACCAACTAACCACACATCATCAAATATTATCTTATTATATAAAGTTGGGTTTTGAAAGTTAGTCATTAACAAGATTTTGACATGTGTAAGGTTATTAATCTCAGATTTTGACATATGTAAAAGTTAATATTTAATAGGAGGAATTTGATTACAACAAAAATAAATATTTTATTTTAAAAAATATTAATATTGTAAAAAGATAATTATCAAATATTACAGAATTTATAAAAAAAATATACAAAGTTTTTCAAAATAATTATAAGGATATTATATATATACATATATATATATATATATATATTTAAAGATAATATTAAGTTATTAATTCTACAAAAAAATATAGAAAAAGGGATTAAGGAAAATACATAGTTAATTATGAATTTCAAATTTTGTAAATACTCACTTCTATATAAACATAAATCATTTCATATTTGAATAATTTTATTCAAAACACTGTTTTTAACTTTTTTAAATTGAGAATTTTTTTTACTTGGGAATGTAATTTTCTCTTATTTATTAAACCAAAATAATCTCATACCAGAGAGTGGACATGGGAAGGTGAGCCCATGGACTGAGAATGGACATGAGCTCACTAAGCAAGGTGGCGGTTGAGGCGTTACAGAGACAGAGGCTACATCATAGTATGTCAAAGACATTTCCCCGAATACACTGACAAATTTCTAATTATCAAATGATTTTGTGACGTTAGAAAAAAGTTTTAACTTTCATTGGTTGTTGGACCAAGCCATTTTGAGATAGCAAAAAGACGTGAACATTTTTTTTCCACACAGGAGGAGGGCAGATCCAAGGTTCTCTCTATGGTGGAGAAAGTTGGACACAAGGTTATCTCTCCAAGGTAGGAAGGTGGAGGAGGTTGGACGTAAGGTTATCTCCCCAAGGGAGGAAGGTAGAGCCAAGGTTCTCTCCACGGTGGACGAGGTTGGACAGAAGGTTCTCTTAATAAAGGATGAGGGCAGAATCGAAGTATTCTCCATGGTGGTCATACATTATTGTGATGATACATCATTGATTATTATATTTGTAATATATAAACACCTTAAGCCAACTATTTTACTTTCATTTCCGCATAGTTACTATCACGAATACCTTGAGAAATTTAACATTAGTTATCAAATGATTTTGTGACGTTAGAAAAAGGTTTTTACTTTCATTGGTTGTCGGAACAAGCCATTTTGAGATAGCAAAAAGACGTGAACATGTTCTCTCCACGTAGGAGGAGGGCAGAGCCGAGGTTCTCTCTATGGCTGAGAAGGTTGGACACAAGGTTATCTCCCCAAGAGAGGAATGTGGAGGAGGTTGGATGCAAGGTTATCTCTCCAAGGGAGGAAGGTGGAGCCAAGATTCTCTCCATGGTGGAGGAGGTTGGACGCAAGATTCTCTCCATAAGGGATGAGGGCGGAGCCAAGGTTTTCTCCATGGTGGTCATACATTATTGTGATGATACAACATTGATTAGTATATTATGTAATATATTTTTTATTCAAAATGTTTTTTAAACCAACAATTTTAATAATTAAAAAACTGTGCAGAAATGAAAATAAAATAGTTGGCTTAATGAGTTCATATAGACATTCTCTAGATGGTGATAAAGAATATATTTGTAACATATAATCTATTAGATGTAAAAATACAATTTTAATAGTAACATACATAAAAGATTTGTAAATGAATATAAATTAGTGTATTATAATAAAAATAAAATTTGTAAATAACATACAACAAATTTTAATATATTTTTGTTAAATTTAATTTAATTTATAAAATTTTAAATGATGGACGGATCCTAATCTAGTATAATATATAGTTCTCATAATCTGACTTAATTATTTACCTAAGAAGAAATTTTTTTTTTTTGTTAACGTACCTAAGAAGAAATAGTGTAGATACATAAAAAATGCGATCACAAATTTAGTATTTACATTGTTTTGTTTTTCAACCACATCCCAAGCATTCAAGCTTTTAAGTTAGCCCCAATAAGACACTTCACAGACACTATACTAACAAGGGCTCTTCCTTGTCTTTTTCTTTGCAGCTCTAAAACTCTAAGCTACTCACTCTTGAAACTTCACAAATCTACATTACTAATAATAAACCTCTAAAACCCACACAGCTCTTCTTGCCTATCTTTTCCCTCAAGGCAGTGTAAACAAAGAGTCAAATTCCATATCAGCTATGTCAAATAACCCATCATCATCATTTCCAAGTAATGTCTCTGTTTTTCCAAGCTCAGCCTGCAACGATTCATTCAAGAATGTTCATCATCTGCTCAATTCTAATACTGACTTGATAATAAATATTCCACCATGATTATTTATAACTTTTGTGAATCATCTCTTGTAAACAACTAACCTTTGTCTGACAATATCTCTTGAGCACACGGTGGTATTGCTGGCGAGCCTCTGGAGAATTGGCCATCGATAGAACACGAGAGAAAGCCTCGTTCACTGCTCCATCTACTTTCTGCTTACGAAACACCTTGAGAATGTCTTCATCTTCACTGTCCTCTGTAGTTTCTACGTCTGGCCTGAACCCTCGTAGCCCAACTCCTTTTCTTCTCCACCTGAGTACAACCTTATCTAATATTCCTACTGCCCAGCAGATAACTCTGTAATGCTTCCTTATTTGGTAACCTCGCACATGAGCCTACCAAAAATATAAGAGCATAAAGAGCTGCACTAGGCGACAAAGCGTAATGGGAAAAAACAATGTTAAAATACCTGAATCTTTACAACTTTCTGGCGAAGCTCAAGAAACTCTTTTCGACCTTTATAGCCACGATACTTTTTCTGAATAGACAGAGCTGCTGAATGGTAGTTTCTGACCTTTCCAAAAGTACGCTTTGAGATGGCTGAGATCCCTTCGATATCTTCACAATAGATTCCGTACTCTTGTAAGCAAGCAGCCATAGCTGCTTCTCTCTGCTTCCGCTTTCTAAATGAATGCGCGCGAAAAGCTGCCTGAATTCTTGTAGCTGCTTGAGCTGCATTACGTACTGCAGCCAGCGTTTTCTCCAGTGAGAGTTGATCCTCACTACCGGAAGGACCTGTTTCTGAGATGGAGTTCACAGTTATCTCTGCTTGCACTTGAGCACAATCTTTAGAAATCTCGGTTTCTTCAAGTGTGAGTGATGAGAGATGGTTTGTTAATGCCACCTCTGATAAATAACCTGCAATACCCTTGTGGCCATAAGAGGCAGCTATTGAAGCCGCAGTTTTGCCATTCGGGTCTTGTTGAGTGGGATCAGTCACTGCTCCAGCTGATGCCCCTGATGCTATAAGAGCAGCCACCATTTTTTCACTAACAAAGACGCACAGTGTTGGTTATTTAGATTCATATGACTAAGTGAAAACAATCTTTAGTTATGATGCTAAGACATTAAGACACTACTCACCTCCCAAATCGTGCAGCCCAATGAAGAGCGCTCCATCCGTTAATATCACGAAAATCAACACTGACACCATGATCAAGTATTGGATAGAGTGCCCACTCGAAGCCAAGGCCTGCTATCATATGGATAATGCCTTGTTCTTGCTTTGACAAGAAACCTCTATCTTGGAATCTTGAAGACAGCCACACATCCAGCTTGTCTTTAAGCAGTTCCTGTAGAAGCCAATCAACTGTTTTTGTTGATGATGAACTGCCATTTAGGACCTCTGCTATGACATGTGTCCATTGATCATCATCAGCTTTCAGTTTCTTCAACAGCTTATCATTTCCCAACTCTGAGTTACTCTCTCCTTCTGATGATCGGTTTGATAGAAGTGTTTGCACAAGCCTTACAAGTATTATAAGCTCATCTGGACTTGTGGACATATCAGAGCTCTGTGGCCTACTGCATTTAATGCAACATGTGTCGTCGGGCTTACCGCGATACTCAAATTCCCTTATTTCACTACATGAGAGTCCATCTCCAGAGGTAATGCATAAATTGACTTTTCCAGGACTACATGCAGGGGCTTCACACCGAATAACACCTTCTTTAATGATCTCATAGGGAACTTCAGTACTCCCAAACATGCAAGACCACATAGATTCTGCTGGACTACAGGGAAATGATCCAATGATTATCACCTACATTGTCAAAATGAAACTATGAAACGGTCATGAAAATAGATTTATGCACTTCCCCCCATAAGTCTAAACGAAATACTATGGATGGTGACAGTGTAAGAGATTAGACCTTTGTTGTTTCATTAGCGTAACCCCACTCTGGTGATATGTCCTGAATAGTAAACTTTTGGTTATATGCACCTGCCAGTCTTATTTCTTGCTCGAAAGGCATCCCGAGTTCCCCATCATCCATCATTCTACAGTACTCACCATTATTTCCCGGAGCTACCAGTGCAGAATAAGAAGCAGGAACTTTGAAAGCACCAAGATCTTGAGGAAACAACAATGTAGCTGAAAAATAAGACAACTATCAGGACCAAGAACTTTAAACATGGTATGAAGCCTAACAGTATTCTTTAGCAAAGCATATGACATACATTGGTCAACCTGATTGCTGTAACTCCAGTTGGAATCTTCCTGCAATCCAGCTAGCAATCCTTTTGCAGAACTTGGTGTGCTTTCCTGCTTAAGAAAATTTTTACTTGTTAGTTTAGAAAATTAATAGCTAGCTCTTAGCGATTAGGAAACCATAACACATTTGGTTCATTCGCCGTGCTCCTCTGTTAGGATTCCTTCTGTTTATAAGTAATAGATACAAGACATTTCTTCTTTGTTTGATCCGCATATTTAATTTACTTATACGAGAGAGTTACCTCAGAGTTAAGAGCACATGCCTCCAACACCTCTTTCCAAGATTCAGACCCTTGATCTCCACTCCCTCCTGTACCGCCTGTAAAAAGATTGCTTTTTAATCTTTTTGATTACTATAATATCATTCTTCAATTCCGCACATCGACAAGACAAACAAGGAAGCATAACAAGACTTTAAGGGCATACGGAAGCTACTTCATATACATGAGTAAGGATACAGATCGTCTATAAAGTCTGATATAGTCAATGACCAATGAAACCATCTCAGACATGAACATAACTACTTCCCTAATCATCTTTCGAATATTGAGAAGCCTCAATATCATATGGTGTGGAAATAGAAAGAAAAAAAAGCAAAGGTGTATAACTTTGGCATACCTGAATCATTCTTAACGAGCATGAGATTGCTAGAATGGAATTGGGCTCCAACATACCCTCCATAGCATCTCTCTAGTCTGTTAGAATCATTCTTGGCATGGTATTGAGCCCCAAAATTGCCTCCATAACATCTCTCTAGTCTGTTATTCTCTGGTCTCTGATATACAGTTGTTGTTGGTTGCGCAAGGTGATCTATGTCATTACTAGACTCTAAAAACTGGAGACTGTCGAGACTTTCCGGCTGAATGTAGGGTTGAACTACAGAATCAACGTGTTCATCTCCGATACTCAGTTGTTCTTTAAGCTTCTTTAAAGCCTGACCTAACTCAGAAGAACTTGCACTGCCTTCCAGGTCAGAGATAACCTCTGCAGTGCCAGGTGAAGTAGACGAATGCTGATTAATGTCAGTAGAGTCACCACCAATGTAGTGATTATAGCTCGCATTCTGAGTTGCAGGAATTGGTGCAAACTGATAAACTTGTCCATTAGTTTGATATCCCTGAAAAATTTAAGCCAACAATGAGGTCATAAAACGAAACTGATGTTCTGTTTAAGTATAATAACAAATGTTTCTTATCGGAGAAGTCACCTCTTCTCGGTCGCTTACATCCCTGTAATGAACTAGAACAATATGCTCGTATTCCCTGAACAAAAAAAAAGAGCAATAAACTCAATTTTGAGAAGAAAAAAAAAAAAACAGGAGTAAATTGTATACAGATAGTATGAGTACATGACACTCACGGATCTAACATCCAGTAGATACGTCTCCGGAAAGTGGGATCGTGCTCTCCATGCGCATAATAACAAGTCAAGGCCTCAGCATTACCCACCTGTTCACAACACACATCGATCAAAAAAAGAGTCATTAACAACCTTAAAGAAGAACATCTCTAAAGTTCCAAACACACAAAAGACTGGAATAGTCATAACAAGTTAGCAAAGTAACAACTAAGAGTAAGCAGAAACAATGTGAGAAGTCTCTTGAGGTCAAAGTTAAGTATCCCTAAATACCTTAAGACGTTCGTGTGCTTCAGCAATAGCTCTACCATCTCTTTTTTTCCGCCATTGATGACCATCTTTACGGAAGAATTTAAGAACCCTTCTATTGAAAAGAAATAAAGAACCACCTGAGAGAGAGAGAGAGAGAGAGAGAGAGAGAGAGAGAGAGAGAGAGATGATGAGTTTTACCCAAAAATTGATCAAGTCAACCTCGAATCAAAAACACAAAACCAGTTAAAAAAAGTCAGAGAAGCAAGTCAAAACATACTCGTAGGCCTTTGAGGAGCCACATCTGTAAGCGTCAATATTTCATGATTCTGCAATATGAATTGAACCTCTGGAGGTTTCAACCAACGACTCTGAGCTTCTTGGTACAGAGTACTAATATCATATTCTGAGAAACAAAAAAAAAAAAAAAAAAAAAAAAGGTTTAACCTTTAGACATCAAAATACACAAAAGTTTGATACTTTCGAGACAAAATGGAGAAAAACCCTCAAAAACTAACCGGATTGCATATCGATTGGAGAGGAAACTGAAGTAAATGATTCAATCTAACAACACAACAAACATAAGATCAAGTATGGTCTGAAGAGAGATAAAGATCAGACCTAGAGTCGTTAAACCAACTAGTACGAGGGACCAAACAAAAGAAAGGATAACGACAAAGATGGTGTAAAAAATTTGACTATGGACTGTTGCAATAAGAATCTCAAAGGAGGGTTCCGACAGATAGCCACGAAGATGGTCGCTATGTCACAGGTTGAGGGTATATAATCCTCTGCGACGCTTCTCATATTTATTCTACGGATATTATTTGGTTCAATCAATAATTGATATCCACGTGTCATGATCTTAGAGTGACTTGATTTTTGTTTAGGAGTCGGCGAAATAGATTATTAAATAATTTAAAAATTAACACGTGTACGTCATGGGGTTATGATGACAAATTACGGAATTAGCCCCAATATTTTGATTTGACTTACTTAATTAGAAGAAGACTAGAGAGCACGTCGGCACGAGAGACCAAAAAGAAAGCTACTAGTCAGTGAATAAAACTTGAGGGTATACTTATCAATTAACACATTATTAACCTTCTTGGCTCATCCATATCGATATAACGGAAGGAGGAAAAAAAAGTGTTCCAAAGATCTAAAAAATATTCTGAAAATGATATTTGCCTACATAACATTTTCTTATATGAGGAAATTGGTGATAAGATTGTATTTGAGAAAATAACAAATGAAAAAAGAAAAACAAAAACAAAGTGGTATTAAGATATAACAAAAGAGATAGTCGACAAAAATTTTGAATGAACTTTGGTGTCCCATGTATTTATTAGATGTAACTTTGAAAATGTTTATCTGTTTTGACGGAAAAAAAATTCAGGGAAGATTTTAACCTAAAAAAAACTGTTTACCATTTGAAGAAAATATGATTAATTAAGAGGAAAAAAAAATATGAACCTCACAACACCTAAATGATCAAAGGAAACCTACTTTATGGCTTCATTTAATAAATGTGACGTGTTTGTACACCAAATAACTGATTAACGTGATGTTTATGTACACCAAAGTTCAAAAATGGTGTAAGTGGTGATTAGACGTTCATTTACTCACTAATGAGCTTCCAAGCATTTCAATTTTAGTAAATTACACCGATGTAATCAGTGTAATCAATCTATTCGGTTTACTGAATGTCTATCTATTTATATATCCTTTAACGACCGTATGCGGAATAATATGTGATATAACCAAGATTCGATAGCTCAACTGGTAAAGATTCTGTGGCAAAGTCTAGAGGTCGTCAGTTCGATGGACAACGTTTGGGAGGAGACCATATAAAATGTTCTGGTCTCTGATCTGAGGGGATGTATGGACCTAGGCCCAGAACCTCTTAATAATTGAAAAAAATATGTGTGATCAGTTAAGTGATATAACAGTTAAGTGATAAGTATGAATTTAGTTTTTAAAAAATGGTAAATATATATATATATATATATATATATCTTTTTCTCAAAAATATGAATATCTATAAAAAAAAATTGACTTTTATGTGTCATAAAGTGCAAATAATTTTTATTTATTTATATATATCAAAAATATACAAAATACATGATGATTTTAAGGGAATAACTCAACTTATTTAAAACTCTGAAAAATGCCGTATATATTCAATAAAAAAATACATTCGATTATCTAATTTACAATAAACCCGTAATGATTTCACAGAATGGATCTAAGTATTGGTAGTTAATACATAAACTTACATTATGAAATATGAACCATCCAATGTGATCCATAAACACTTAACTAAAAAAAAAAAAAAAAAGTTTTCATTAACAATGAACCTAAAACATGACATCATTTAGCGTGGTCAATGAAGTGATCTAATGAATTTTCGCGTTCAATGAGATTTAATCCCTAATGTAAACCTACAGAACAACTCTTCGTCAGGTGAAAACCGCTAAATCACCCACTTGGTTTATACACCTTGCGAGTTACTACAAAACTATTATATATGTTGTGGGAAGGTGTTGTGATTCAATTTTCGGGTTGACTTAACCGGTTGATTGGAGTTGATACTGATTTCCGGTTTACTCTGGTTTTGTGTTGAAAAGAGGAGGAAGCAAAGGCTCTCGTCGCGAAGGAGGCTTTGCTATTACATATTGGTATATGGTATACATATATACTAAAAAGATCTATTCTTTTCTTTTATCCTTCTATCCTTCATCTTCATCTTGTAATCGAGAGAGAGAGAGAGATAGAAAACAGAGAGTGATACACCATTGTTGAAAGGCTCGATAGAGCTGAGTTCTTCTACTTTGTTTTAGTGGATTGCCGGATCGAATCTGGCCCCAGACGTAGGCTTAGTCACATCGACTTAGCTGAACTGGGTAAACAACTCTTTTGTGTCGTCTTCTCTTGTTCTTGATTCTAGCTTTCACGCAATCTTGCTAATACAAACTCGTAACGAACTCGCAATCGTAGTTGAGGTTCTTAAAGGGAATACGAGTCTATTTCTAACAGATTGGTATCAGAGCAAGGTTGAATTGAAGATTCATCCATGGCTACGACTACGCGAGTTGAGATTAAAGCATTCGATGGCGATAACGACTTCTCGTTATGGAAGATCCGTATCATGGCGCAGCTTGGGGTTCTTGGATTAAAGAGTGTTCTTACTGACACCACCCTGACGAAGATGATACCGTTGACTAAAGAGGAAAGCAAACAAGCCGTTGTTGACGAGTCTTCAGGTTCAGATCCGACGCTAACAAAGGAGATTCCAGATCCAATCAAGATTGAGAAGTCTGAACAAGCTATGAATATCATCATCAACCATATTAGTGATACAGTTCTCCGAAAGGTAAATCACTGCACTTCCGCTGCTGAGCTATGGTCGTTGTTGAATCAGTTGTATATGGAGACTTCATTATCGAATCGGATCTATGTGCAATTGAAGTTTTATTCATTCAAGATGAACGAAACGAAGTCTATTGATCAAAATGTTGATGACTTCTTGAGGATCGTTGCTGAGTTGGGAAGTCTTGAAATAAAGGTTACAGAGGAGGTACAGGCGATCTTGATTCTAAATTCGTTGCCTATTACATACGATCAGCTCAAACATACACTCAAATATGGTAACAAGACACTGTCAGTACAAGACGTGGTGTCTTCTGCGAAGTCTCTTGAACGAGAGATGGCTGAGCTCAAAGACAGTATAAAGTCGGCGTCTGCAGCACTCTACACCACCGAAAGAGGTAGACCTCAGACCAGAAACAATCACAAAGCTGCTCAAGGAAAGGGCAGGAGCCGCTCAAACTCTAAGACTCGAGTCACCTGTTGGTTCTGCAAGAAAGAGGGCCATGTGAAGAAGGATTGCTTTGCTAGGAAAAGAAAGTTTGAGAATGAGGGGCAAGCAGAAGCTGGAGTAATCACAGAGAAGTTAGTATTCTCCGAAGCTCTAAGTGTGCACGATCAGGATGCTAAGAACAAGTGGGTTATTGATTCAGGATGTACATATCACATGACGTCTCGAATGGACTGGTTCACAGAGTTTCAGGGCAAGGATCCAACCACAATCCTGTTGGGCGATCATCATACTGTAGAGTCAAGTGGAACTGGTACTATCAAGATCAACACACACGGTGGATCAATAAGGTTACTGAAGAATGTCAGGTATGTGCCTAATCTGAGAAGGAACTTGATCTCTACTGGAACGCTAGATTGCCTAGGTTATAAACATGAAGGTGGAGATGGTAAGGTCAGGTTCCACAAAAATGGTAAGACAGCTCTTCAGGGTAAGCTTCAGAATGGTCTGTACATCTTAGATGGTCACACTGTGGTTGATGAAAACTGTAATGCTGAGAGTGATAGAAATTCTACGGCTTTATGGCACAGTCGGCTTGCTCACATAAGTTTTAATAGCATGAAGATTCTTTCAGAAAAAGGATTAATCGAAAAGAAGGAAATCAGAGATTTGGGATTCTGCGAGCATTGTGTAATGGGTAAATCTAAGAAGTTAAGCTTCAATGTTGCTAAACATGTCACAAATGACATTCTTGGGTATGTTCACGCAGACCTATGGGGATCACCGAATGTCACCCCTTCTATCTCGCGAAAGCAATACTTCCTCTCAATTATTGATGACAAGACACGCAAGGTTTGGTTACTGTTTCTGAAATCAAAAGATGAAACATTTGATAAGTTCTGTGAGTGGAAGAACTTAGTAGAGAATCAGATGAACAAGAAGGTGAAGGTTTTGAGGACTGATAACGGACTGGAGTTCTGTAATCTCAAGTTCGATGAGTATTGTGCTAAGAATGGGATTGAGAGGCATAGAACGTGTACATATACTCCACAGCAGAACGGAGTAGCTGAAAGGATGAACCGAACTGTTATGGAAAAGGTGAGATGTATGCTTGATGAGTCAGGTCTTGAAGAACGTTTCTGGGCTGAAGCAGCAGCAACCGCTGCATATTTGATCAACAGGTCACCAGCTTCAGCTATCGATCATAACGTCCCTGAGCAGTTGTGGCTTGATCGTAAGCCAGGATACAAACATTTAAGGAAGTTTGGGTCAGTTGCCTATGTTCATCAAGATCAAGGCAAGCTGAAACCAAGAGCTTTGAAAGGGATCTTCTTGGGTTATCCACAGGGTACAAAAGGGTACAAGGTTTGGTTGCTAGAAGAACAGAAGGTTGTCATCAGTCGAAATGTTGTCTTTAATGAAGAACAAGTCTTCAAGGATCTCAATGAAGGTGGAGTCACGGGTCAGTCAAGTGATGAACCGCGAATTGCAGAGGTAATAACTAAAACTGATTCTAGTGATAGAAAGAAAGAAGGTATTGTAAGTGAAGATGGAGCTATTCAAGTAGATGATAGTGATACAGAGGAAGTCTATTACGAGCCTGATGGTGAAGCATCTGATAGTGTGGATTTGAAGAATTATCAGTTGGCACGTGATAGGGTGAGAAGAGCTCCAAAACCACCAGCAAAGCTAGCTGATTATAGTCAGTTTGCATTTGCTTTGGTTACCGCCGAAGAAACAGATACAGAGGAACCAGAATGTTTTCATGATGCGATGAGAGACAAAGATTGGAAAAAATGGAATGCAGGCATGAATGAAGAAATGGATTCACAGATGAGAAATCATACGTGGGATACAGTAGATAGACCTAAGGATCAAAAGGTGATAGGTTGCAGATGGCTCTACAGAAAGAAACCTGGAATTCCGGGTGTTGAGCCAGAAAGGTATAAGGCAAGGCTGGTAGCTAGAGGATTTTCACAAAGAGAAGGCATTGATTATCAGGAAGTCTTCGCACCAGTAGTTAAACACGTTTCTATCAGGATTCTTATGTCGTTGGTTGTTAAGGAAGATATGGAGTTGGAGCAGATGGACGTTAAAACTGCATTCCTACATGGAGAGCTTGATCAGCCGATATATATGGAGCAACCAGAGGGTTTTGAGGTCAACCCAGGAAAGGATCAGGTGTGTTTACTGAAGAAGTCTCTTTATGGCTTGAAGCAGGCTCCAAGGCAATGGAACAGGAAGTTTAATTCATTCTTACTGAGCCAAAAGTTTGAAAGGAGTGCTCATGACTCATGTGTATACGTTAAAGAGGTTAGTCATGATGAATGTGTTTATCTTCTACTCTACGTTGACGACATACTGTTAGCTGCTAGAGATATAGCAGAGATTAACAGAGTTAAAGAGGTCTTAAGTTCAGAATTTGAGATGAAAGATATGGGTGCTGCTAGTAGGATATTGGGAATTGATATTATAAGGAATAGAAAGGAAGGGACCCTCTGTTTATCTCAGTCAAGATACTTAGAGAAGGTGTTACTGCGGTTTAGAATGAGCGAGGCAAATAGAGTTGATACACCTATTGGAGCTCATTTCAAATTGTCTGCAGTACGAGGTAATGAGGAGTATCTGGATGTAGATGTTGTCCCTTATGCAAGCGCAGTAGGCAGTATCATGTACGCAATGATTGGCACAAGGCCTGATGTAGCTCATGCGATCGGGTTGGTGAGTAGATATATGAGTAAACCAGGTCCGTTACACTGGGAAGCTGTAAAATGGTTATTGCGTTATTTGGGAGGATCGTCAGACTTGAATTTAGTTTACACCAAAGGAGACTTCAGGTTCAAGGTTATTGTGATTCAGATCATGGTGGAGACCGTGACAGGAGAGATCCACAAGTGGATATGTTTTTACAGTTGGAGGTAATACTGTTAGCTGGAAGTCGAGCTTACAGCGTATAGTGGCATTATCGTCTACAGAAGCAGAGTTTGTAGCTCTAACTGAAGCTGTTAAAGAGGCGATGTGGATAAGAGGACTATTGGAAGATATGCGACTTAGTCCTGGAAGAGCTACGGTGTGGTGTGATTCTCAGTCAGCAATTTGTTTGTCTCAAAACAATGCTTTTCACGAGAGTAAACACGTAAGTATCAAATACTTCTTCATCAGAGATGTTATTGAGGATGGTGAAGTTGAGGTTAAGAAGATTCATACTTCTTGCAATCCAGCGGATATGCTTACAAAAGTTATCCCAGTTCTTAAGTTTGAAGAAGCCTTAAGGTTTCTCATGGTTAGGTAATGGTCTGATTACCTTTTAGCCAGAGGTTATCCTAGAAGTGCAGTTCATTAAAAGGAGAAGAAACTTGAATCAAGGTGGAGTGTTGTGGGAAGGTGTTGTGATGAATTTTCGGGTTGACTTAATGGTTGATTGGAGTTGATACTGATATATCCGGTTTCTCAAAAATTGTATTATAAAAAAGGATTGACTTTTATGTGTCATAAAGTGCAAATAATTTTTGCTATTTATATATTCAAATATACAAAATACATGATATTTTAAAAATAACTCATTCTTTTCTTTTATCCTTATATCCTTCATCTTCATCTTGTAATCGAATTTAGAAGAAAACAGAGATTTCACAGAATTGATCTAAGTATTGATAGTTAAGTTCATAAACTTACATTATGAAATATGAACCATCCAATGTGATCCATAAACACTTAGTCAAAAAAAAAAAGTTTTCATTAACAATGAACCTAAAACATGACATCATTTAGCGTGGTCAATGAAGTGATCTAATGAATTTTCGCGTTCAATGAGATTTAATCCCTAATGTAAACCTACAGAACAACTCTTCGTCAGGTGAAAACCGCTAAATCACCCACTTGGTTTATACACCTTGCGAGTTACTACAAAACTATTATATACATTTTTTCATTTTGAAAAAATTCTTTATATGTTGGTTGTTTCTAGCTATATATGTAATCCATAATATAAAACATGGTTAATATTTTGTTATTTCATTTATGTGCGTAAAGTTTATGCATCCATGATTCTAGGAGTTGAGCACAATTTGGAAATGAACCAATATACTAGTATTAAACTATAAAAAAAAAAAAAAAAAAAAAAAAATGATTCTAGGAGTTGAATTTTTTAAGCAGTCTGATCTGGCTCTACAGTTGCTCTCTGGTAATGGAACTACTTGTATTTTTACCTCCATTGTCATCTTCAAGACAATCTAACTAAGTATTTATGAGTTATGACCCACCGTAAATAATTATTCTCCTTTTTATTTTATTTTCTTTTAACAACAAATAATTCTTCTCTATTCACTTATCTTTCTCTGGCAATTTTTGTGAACGATGAGGGACAAACAAAGATTAACAAAATAGTAAAGAACATACATCATGAAACAATGTACCTATCAATTTTCTTCAATCTTGTCCTTTGTCTTTCAATTACAGAAAACAAAGTTTTAAAAAAAAAAAAACAGAAAATAAATAAAGAAAATTCTTTTTAAAAAAAAGTATTATTAACATGAAATAATTTGGAACGAACAGTTTTAGTGAATATTCCTTTTTTCTTGGAAGTTTGTGGTCACATCTGTTCTGTTGCATTTTAGAAATGAACATCTGATATATAGTAGTAGCAAGTAGCAAAAACCACAGTGATAACAGTTTAACAACAATAGCTTGTTGAAGAAAAGATCTCTTATGTTGAATCTAATATCATTCACCTTAAACCATTAAATTATCTAGATGTTGATGGATATTTCATTGCAAGTCACGAGGACAGATGTGTGAGCACGAGATTCACTTCATTTCCATTGATCTCCTTGAATAATTAAAGAAACATGTGCATGACTTTAAACTGACACTCCTAATTAGTATTTGTCGTTTCTTACAAAAATCAAGATCCTAATGACGCAGCTTTTTCCAAGTGCATGCATTAAGAATCCGGATCCAACATTGAAAGCATCCAACAATAAGACAATAATGGACAAGAGTAAAGCATATAGATGCTTAGCTTCTTTATATATATATATATATATATATATATATATATATATATATATATATGTGCTTTGGTTTACATTGAACCATAGGAAGATTAAACCGGAGCAGTTGGGGTCTTAGATTTCAAAATCTTCTGACTCTCCTCAAAGTATTGGTTTGGATGGTTGATCCCAGTATCACAGGATGTACCATAAACAGCTTCAAAGGTTAAGGTGCATGCGAGCTTTATTTTGAAGAGTCCACCACATGTATATGAAGACGACCCTGTTAGTTATTGCTAACATCGAAGTAAAAAAGGATTTAAGGTTTAGTGAGATGAATCACCTGATAATGTCTGTTTCGCACTTTATCCATTACATCTTCCATCCCACGAGAACTCAATCCCATCCTACCAAGTGCTGCTTTCAGGTTATCCTCACTGTCACCAAGCACCACAATGCATAAGATACATTACTTTGGGATCATTCACCACAATTCACCTAATCATTCACACTTCTTTACATATGTATTATTGTTTCGCTTTTTAGTTAGGCAAAGGCCAAGGGCAACAAATTTTGCTAAACAAAAGACTTAAGAAGTCTTATGCACTCGAACTCGCTTTTGTGCATAATATATATAGTTCAAGGAAAGAGTTTCTGTTTCTGTAAAGATGCTCTCCTTATGTTCACTAATCAAATGTCGCTGGTAGTGTTGAATGTTGATATGCGATTTTGGTGAAGGATAACAAATACTACATGAATAATAAATAACACTTTCCCTTTTTTCACAGAAAGAGAACATATTTCTACTGAGAAAACTGACCTGAAATGTCGGTAAGGACAGCCATGATGATCCCCAGCACCAGGAGCCGATGTGATGATCTTTGAACAAGCATAAGGGGTATAATCCTGAAATTGTAATGTGAATTTGGTATCAGAAGCTGATCATTGCCGCTTTCATTGACATCAAGAAACGATGACAACTCTGAAAAATGGCCTAAGAAGAAGATTTAGGTTCTTACTGTTCTCTTGCCTTCCTTCCCATAGTTATGGCGAATGGCATACGCATACTCTTTATCAAATCTCTCAGAGCCAACCTGACGATAGAGAATTAAAAAGTATCTAGCTTTGTATTACTTAGTTTCTGCAGACAAATGTCTACCCAACATCTCTGCATTCAAATTTGCTACCACACACAAAAACATGTAAAAAGGCTTGAGGACCACAAGAAACTAGCTTCTTATGTTGGTCTAAACTGGACACGATACACATTAATAATATCTAGGAGAAACATAAAAACGGATATGAAAAAATTAACAGATAAAACATGTCAGAATCAAGTTACCTTTTTTGTGAATTCTTCTCTCCAAAATGCTAGGGCGTCATCCAACTTCAGACCGACACCCTACATGTCCGTAGACAACTTCAAAGAGTTAGAAATAGAACACAGAACATGTAACAAGAACTGGTGCTTCAATAGAACGTCTAGCCTCAAATCCAGAAGTGAATTTATCTGCATCATATCGCATTCAGATACTACTGAACTTGACAGGCGGAGAGAGGTTAAAATGAAACCTTCAAGAAAAGACCCAGTTGCATTCTTCCTCCATGTTTTAGATGGTGATCTTCTCGAAGCTGTGTGTAAACATTCACATGTTACAGTTGCATGGGAGCAGGATCTGTAACTAATGAAGAATCGAAGATTTAAAAGCCATGAAGCAACTTACTTTTTCAAATAGATGTCTCATACAAAGGGGAAAGGAACTCTTGGAAACTTGATCAATATCCTTCAGTGATATGTCAGCGTACTCACTTGACTGTGGAAGCATATTAACAACTTCAATGATTCAAATCTATAAATGTATATTTAAAAGTTTCACAGGATGGTCCTCACCTGAGTATAATCAGGACCCAAGTAGCTTGTAGATAATGCTTCCACTATCTGAATGAGAACAATGATAAGTTACGGAAACAGGGGACATGAAATATAGCAGTTGATATAAGGTCTGTGCTTACTGGAGTTAGTCTGTCTTTTTCTCGTTCTCGAATGGTAGTTGTCCATTTTCTGCAGAGAAAAAGAAAACTCCGGTTAAGGAGGTGTGATGGATCTAAGAGGTCCTTCTAAATATTCATATAACCAGAATAACCTGTTTGTCAGAATGAGGGCCTTTGATAAATGAGAACGAAATTGGGTAACAACAAGGGAAACTAACTGCGAAGAGAAGAAAAGAAATCCGAGTTATCTAAAGAGACACTATTATCTACTGAGGAGAAGTTAAGTTTTCAAACTGAAATCGAAACCATGACTTACCTGACTACCAGCTACAAAGGCATACCCTTTCTGTAATAACACTCTCCGGGTAGCTACAAGGTCAGGAACCTCTTCAAAAGGAACCTTTTTCAGGTGAAAATGAATCAACTGCTCAGATAAATGAATTTGTAGCTTTGTAGTATATGAACAAATACAAAAGAAGAGGAAGACCAACCTTATAGTATATGTTTTCAACTGCAAAGGATAAGAAAGACAAGAAATTTTCCATTAGAAAAGATACAAGTCTTACTGTTAAATAATTTCAGATGAAGGGGATACAATTTCTGGATGTAGATGATGCTTAAAATTGTGCTATGCTAATACTATGTTGTGCTAATACTAAAGGATAACAAAACCACATACAAGACGAGGGACACACACCAGAGCTAAGAAACAGTAAAAGAATCTGAGATTTATCTGATCATTACCATCAGATGAAGTTTGACAAAGTGAACGTGCAACTAGCACCAACCTCTCCTTCAAACTCTGCAAAGATCAATTTCTTAACCTCTCAATCATTTAAATTCTGAATAACCACCAACCACAATCCTGAATATCGCAGGACAATGTAACAATATCAAAGTTCAGGTACACATTAATCTAATAATTACCTCAAGTTCTGCCCCCATGACTGCTTTATAAGGTAATCCAAATTCTCCCACAATTGCTTTCTGTGAACAAACAAACAAAAAGCAAAATTTTAGGCGCCAGTCCACATCAGGACGCATCGAACAAAAACGAAGGCAGAAGTACCTGTTCTTCAATCTTTTTAATCCGGAATCTATGACGGAAAAGAGCGGTTTCCATACTAAGAAACCATTTCTTCAATTCATCCCTAAAACCAAAGATCCAAAAAAGTATAAAACTCTATGAAAAGTAAAAAAACCAAAGGCACACAAGAGACAAGAGCTTACGATCTACAATAAACAAGACGTAGTACGAAATGTGAGATTATATCTTTATTGATCATTTCTGAAACATCAGGAAGTCTCATATGTTCTTTCCACAACGTATCTACCTACAATCAAAAAGAAACGAGCTTTAAATTATCAAATTTGAAAAAAAAAAAAAAAAAAAAAAAAAAAATTTAATGAACTTACAAGATCATCCATTTCATTAGGGTTTCGTCCACGAGCTAATCCATCTGAGACTCCTTTAAGAACTATCACAAAAGAAACAAATTAAGAATTTTTATCGAAAACCCAGATGGATTTCTTCTCAAAAAGCAACAAATTGTGAGTTAATTTTGATTTGAAACCTCGTAGGCGATCTATGGCGAAGAGCTCGAACTCTTCTAAACGGACTTCCATGGTTGGAGCTGTAAGATAGAGGGGAAGCGTAGGAGTAGAAAGGATGTCGTTGGAGACTGTTCGCTTCTGAGACCGAATCACTTCCATTTTTTACTGCTTCTTCTTCTTCTTCTTCTTCTTCTTCTTCGTCTTCTGTTCGTTAGCACTTGAAAGCAACAGTGTGCGTCAAAGGGCGCGGGAGAGTTGTAGGCTGAGGAGCGGGAGTTTCTTTGTTGGGCCTTTAATGGACCCAAAAGAGAAAATAAAAAAAAATCTCTTATCCAAATTGTTCATGTCGTTAACGTCAAGTCGTCTCAAAAGAATTAACGGTTCCGTTAAACCACTTAACGATGGGATTAATTTGGTTCAGTTTAATAAAATTTGTAAAATCGAAAAATTTGTGTTGTTCCAATCATTTTTGCCAAAAAAATTTTGGAAGTTGGAGACATTTTTTTTGACATTTAGAAACCAAAAAAATTGATTGGTCGACCAAAAAAAATGTTATTTAGAAGAACGAATCATGAATATGATAATTAGTTTTTTTTAAATATCTGATTTTACAATTGAAAATAATAAGTATCATGACAATAGGTGGTGTAGAAAAATAATTTTAAATCTTAATAAGTTTAGATTTATTGGATTCATAATTTAGGTGTTGACTGGTTCTCCCGCTACCTCCCGCAAACGCTGCGTTTGCGCTTGGTAGCGGTTGCTAGCGATTGGAACCAATCACACAAAATGCTCCCAATCGCTCCTAATTGCTCCAATCGCTCCAAACCACTGAATTCCAAAAGCTGCTTCCCGCAAGCGTTTGCGTTTGCGGGCGATTGCGGTTTGATTTTTTTTTTTTTTTTTTGTAAAAAACTTAAAAGAAATCAATGATAATGAATTTTTTTTTTGTTATATCTTTTATCTAACCATTTTACTCATTAAAGATGGAAGAAAATGAAGTACGAATGCGATTGCAGAGATTATAAAATGAACAATTAGAAGAAAATAATATTTCAATTAACAATAATCTGGAAAACTTGATGTAAATTTAATGGCACATCGCACATAAGTTCAAAAAAATCTAAATATATATAAAATTTCATCAGAAATAAGATTATTTGTGAAAAGTACTAAAACAAATCACCAGTGACTCTTCTCAACTTTCACTTGACTATTCCTACCTATGCAACTACTGACCCACGATCTAAGAGAAAAGAGAAAAGATCTACGATCTAAAGCATATGTTTTGTCATTTATTAAATTACTTGATTAAATTTTTGGTGAAAAGCCAAATGCATAAAGGAATAAGTATTTCAATATGAAATTTATTTGTTTCTGAATAATTATTTTAGTCTTTTTTAATAAATTTTAATTATAAATTAAGTTTAATAAAAATTTTGATTTTTTAAAACATTTCTATATTATATATCACATTTATTATGTTCCAACCGCTATTGCACCCGCTGGTCAACCAGTCGTAAACCTCCCGCAAACGCACCAATTTTAAACCGCTAAACCAGTCGTTCAAAACGCTTAATAACGCTTGAAACCGCAATCGCCCACTTCCGCAATCTCCCGCAACCGCAACCGCAGCGTTTGAACCAGTCAGACCCTTAAGAGAAGGTTTTGTGCAAAAAAAACACATATTCTCGTAGTATTCAATTATCACGTCGTTCTTTCAAGTCTTTCATTGCTTCTATATTATTTTCCACTGGCGGACCTACATGTAAGGTAGGGATCAATTGACCCACCTAAAATTCTGAAATATTAATTTTTGCATGTAAATTCATAACTTTCTAATAACATATTTGATTTTTTCCTATAAGTTGACACCCCTAAACCCAAGTTTAATTCCTCTATATCACATTTATAGTTTTTTTTTTTCATTCTAACTGTTTATATATTCTTTTGACTTGGGTAAAAATTTCCCCTGGTCCGCCACTGTATTTACCAAAATAAAGTTATCAACTTTGTGCAAGATATATTCTCAAAGTTTTTTTTATCATTTTTTTAATGTGACAAATATCACATTATTCATCTACGTAATCTTTCTAAACATTTTTTAAAAAAAACTAGATACAAAGTATTTATATTAACATTTTTGAAATACATTTTAGAGATAAACTTTTGTTTTGTAAGATAATACATAAAATGTCATTGATTTTTAAAAGCTCATTAAGGATAAACATGAAATATGAAAATACTTATACATGTATTCAAACAACTTCTACAATTAATTCTATACTATACATATAACCAAACACAATTAGAAAACAAACTAATTTTAATTATAAAATTTAAAATATCCAAATAATGTTCCATCATTAATATTATAGTTATTTAGAATATAATGTTAAGATTTAATATTATGATTTTTCTCTTGTCTTTGTTTAATATATATTTTTAGTTTCATTGAATGATTATATAATACATAAAATTAATAAAATTCTAGATTTTTTTTACGTTTGTTGCGATGAATTTAAAAAAAAAACGGACATGTATTACTCAAGCAATAAAGAAAAAGTGTATGCTTGATGTTCAAAATCATATTATAAATAAAACCAAAATGAATATAAATCTGAACGAGCATGAAACTTAACTTAAGTATCCAAATTTATAATTTTGTGTTCGTTTTAGTTTGGTTCATTAGTGGAACCGTTTAAATAGTCAGCAAAAACCGTGCATACATGGTCAATTCGGAAACATTCACCTACGGCATCAAAGTTTATAGAACATTCAGTATTATTGAATTAATAGTATAACTTGCAACTGTTTCAATTATTGACAAGCGGTTTTAAATGTGTTTATTTTTAACACCATGATACATTGACTACCAGAGCCGTGCCAAAGAATTCATTGCTTATTGAAACCTTACTTTAATGATTGTGTTTGTGATGTGGTGTTGTGTGCAAATAAATATTGGAAGAACACTGTAATATGACCACAAGCTTCTCATATGTATGAAAGTTTACGGTTTGTACGTATTATATGTATCCATAAATACTTGCTAGACACTTAGATAGTAGACATAAGCAATGATAGAATGACGAGAACATCACTACTAAATTTATGCTTCTAACCATACTGCAATTTAGTAGTGAGATAGATTACTTTTTAGTTAACGCTAGTTCATGTTTCAAGTTTGTTCTTAGAAAAATGAGTGGATACGAACGACCACTTGCATCCCCTAGATAGACTCTATAACCCGGAAAACAATCTTAGTGTTTCTAATTTTAGGAAAATGGTTTTAACGTAAAAATGACGAGGGGGATTACAAATAACCAATCCATAAGTGCCAACTAAGATTAGGATGTAAACAGTATGGACGACCTGTAGGACAATTCTATAGGAAGACAAGATCCACGACGACCACAAAGTAAATAAAACAATTTATGCATTCTTAATACAACATAGCCACCCAAAGAGTGGTAAAGAGACAAATGCAAGGAAGCAAACTTGACGAGACCGCTTCAACATGGACGACCTGACGAGACATTGACTGACATTACGACACCCGCTGGATCAGACTCACCCTTCTCAACCCCCAAACATGTCTACGACTCACTGGAACAGACCACAAATTGAAACACACCGTTCAGAGACTCTAAATTGGGTTTAAAATTTTGTAACATAGTCAGAGTCAAATATTTCATGAACAAATTACCACTGCTTTCGCAAGACATAAACTCTACACCGATTTTTACATATACGAGTTTCAAAGGCAAACAGTTTATTAACAAACAGATGTGGCCACATAGATACATCTGACAAACCTGATCGTTCTCTTCTTGTGCACGGGAAGGAGATTCATTTGACTGATCCGCTGGTTTATCAGCTCCACAGTTCTGCCTGTTGCATTTGCTCCTGAAGGGATAGTTTATATTCCCACAATTATCACACTTCCAGCTCCCTTCCGGTGCATTTTGTTCTGACAAACAGCAACACATATTCATGTCAGTCTCAAAATTCATCAAGTAAGCTGGAATATTTAAGAATTTTCAGGGGCTTACTGGATGTTTTATCTGAGCTCCCACCCTGCTGCAATTATAAGAGGTTAAAGGTCAGAAATTAAGGAAGCTATCTATAATGATAAAGCAAGCTGTTTTTTGATTGCCAAATTAACCAATCAGGCTTTAGAAGTAAAATAGTGAATATGTTCCCTATATGAAAAGATCAAACTGAAACAAAAAGCAGCACAAACCTGGGAACCAGGCTTTGGAGTGTTGCACTTCCTCATGTTACATACAATTCTGAATGAGAAGTTTACATTTCCACAATTAGGACATGTCCAATCATTATCACGAGACGAATCTGTAAAACAACAGAATATATCAAGTTGAATACCACTATATAATAAAGGCCAGCTTTTCAATATTCTAAAATGGAAGAAAAATTAACCGTCTAGCACATACCTCTCTTTTGTGATTTTTCATCTGGGTAAAACCTTGGTCTTGGCATCTGCAAAGAATGGTACACGCATATTGTGAAAAGATTACTCATGTTACAAGTCCAGTGACTTATGAGATCTTGCTTATGATAAAAACTTAGCATCTTACTGTCATACATACCATAGCACCGGCAGCACCAGGACCCATTGCCATACCAAGGCCAAACCTGTCCATCGGTGGAGGCATGCCATACATACCACCTGCAAAAGAAACCCAATAATACACCAGCCAAATTACACACACGTACAATGATGGTAACTGGAAGACTTGACACCAATTGGGAAATAGCCAGAAACGAAAACCTGATTAAAAATACATACCACTTCCCATCATGGATCCGCCATGATACGGTGGTGGTCCAGACATATGTAGTGGTCTATAATGAGCTCCGGCAGGAATTCGACTATTATAGTTAAAATGATAAGGCGAACCCCCAGAAAATGGGACGTCATAAGGAGGCATAGACGACCCATTAAAGAGAGAAGATCCATATGGTGACCCGCCCATATATACTGGAGGGGGACCCCCAGATCCTAAATATGGCCCAGGTGAGGAGAAACCTTGTTGAGGTTGCATAGGTTTGGGAGCAGACTTCTGTTACAGATATGTAGAAAATAGGTTATCAACAAGCATGGAAATAAAAGAAAACCAAGTATATAGTTGTTTAAACAGGGATCATAAGTCGAATATTGTTGCTCTTGTTAAAAGATAGACAACATATGGGTTGTAAAGTGGAAAGTATCTCTTCTATATCCTTAAATGAGATCAAAGTACAAAACCAAGAGAACCCAGCTCTCTCACATGACCCAACAAAACTCAAGAAATATCCTGAATTCCCTTTACATTCTGCTAAACCCTTCGTTAACCTATCAACCTCCAGTAATATCTGCTGTTACTGACTGCCACTGCAACTGTCACAGAGCTACAATCTCTTGCACAGAGACTACAGTAGATGCAATAACTAGAGAAGAAAGACTAATGCTGGTCTGATACGTTTGATCTTATTTTTACATAACAAACACCTAAAAACCCTGATCCATACTACTCACCATCATTGCTTTCTATAAATGCATGACTCGAAGAGCTCTACTAAGACCGATGACATAAGGATATATTGATACATCAAGACATAAGATAACATCTATAAATTTTAGCCCCATGCAAAGAAGCCAATGACGATTTTGCAAAACCAATTCTCAAAAGAAATTTCAATCGACAATGACTTACCCCATTGTGATCTGCAGGTCTAGGCTGAGTGCAATTACGCATATTGCAAGTTGTCCTGAATGAAAAGTTGACATTCCCACAACTTGGACATATCCAATCATCTTCTCTGCGGCCCCCTATCCACGACCAAAAGAGTAAACCAAACAGCTATTCATATTTGTAGTATAAGAAACATACAGTTTGATATCTAAAGTACTATATAAACATATACTACTGAGACGAAGAAAGAAACTGAATATAGACTCGATAAAACCGAAACAAAACACATAGGCAACTTTTTTCGAATATGTCATGTATCTCGAAGGTTCGGTAGACCTACATTGATACACTGGCAAAATATCTAATACCCAAAAAAGACATGCAAGACATTGGACACAATGTACACACTGAAACTATCTTCGGGTATATGGAATCGAATATTTTCGAGCTATACACTCTTCAGAACACATTAATATAGTTTTTTGAAGCAAGAAAATGTCATCATTACCGTCAGTTCTAGCACGCTTAGCAGCTGATGAATTTCTGTTGTCTACCTAAAAAAAAATATAGAGGAAAACAAAGTCAAAAATTGACTAATCAAACGAAACAACACTGAGATCAGTGGTACGAGGAAGGATCTACAATACTGATTCAGAGTGGCGCAATTGAAATTTGAAATTGAATGATCCTAATAACTGAAACCATAGAAATCGATCACAAAGCACTGAAGGCAGAGCTCCGAGTCGATTAAAGTGGTCAGATCTGCGATATTGAGGTCTAGCAGCAATATAAGAAGGGACCGACCAATAGAGTGGGCAGTGTTACCTGTGACATAGCTGTCGGAATAGTCTGAGAAGTAGAGAGACAACCGGAGAAGGAGGCGGCACGGTGGCTAGACGTCCCTCGGTGATATCACCTTTTAGCCCTAAGATTTAGCTCGACACGGGAGGAGAAAATATTAGAAGAGGTGAAATTGGGACAAGATTGTTTTTATAAATTTTAACGAGTAAAAAAAAAAAAAAAACTCCATGGAAATTTAATGTGTTTTTCTTTTTTTTTTTTTTTTTGTCAACAAATGTGTTTTTGTTCAAATAAAAAACATTTAATCAAACCATCAAAATTAGGGTAATTTTCATAAATATTAATTAAATAAGTATCTTTCAAAAATCATTAGTTTTATTTTTTAAAAATACCATTAAAAAATATCAAAAATTAAAATTGCAGAATTAAACTCTAAATCTTAAAAATTAAATTGTAAACCCTAAAAACTAAATCATAAATCCAAAATACAAAACAAAAATCCATTTTTTTTAAAAAATAATGTTTATAGTATTTTTGGACTTAAAAATGTAAGTGGTATTTTTAGAAAAGAAATATTAATGATACTTATGGAATAAAATTTAATTTATTGGTATTTTAGTATTTTTCTCTTAGATTTATTGGTTTTTTATAACGTTTTTGACAAAAAAAAAAAAAAAACCCTCTCCTCTGATAAACAAAGGGGCCAATCTAATAACAAATAGAAAATTCACGCCAGATTATTAAATTTTATAAAAGTTCAATATTTTCAAAGTCGCCCTCAGACTCTACTGAGATTTGTTGAATGATGATTCTCTCGTCGAGTCGACTACAGAGTTTCTCCGACGACGTAAAGAAGAAACCTCACTGGCAACTCCGATGAAAGTCGTGGCTTTAGTCAGTGGAGGCAAAGATAGCTGTTATGCTATGATGAAGGTATTCAATACGGCCACGAGGTTCGATTTCTTCTCTTACCTTGTCTCGTTCTATTAGTTTTCAAGAGTTTCTCTGAAATTGACTCTTCAAAGTTCGATTTTTTTTACGCTATACCAACTCAAAATCTTGATTTTGTGTTACCACAGATCGTGGATTGGCTAATTTGTTACCGGTTGATGATTCAGTCGATGAATTGGACACCTATATGTGTCAAACTGTAAGATTCTGCTGCTTATTCCTTGTCTATCTCTGGTTCTATGCAAGAACAAGGCTTGAAGAACGAGTGAGCCTTTTCTATCTCAATTGTGCTTTTTTGTGAATCTGGTTCAATGTTTGGTTGTTCTTGACAAGAATAAGATTAGATATTTGAGAGTAAGAATGATATATAGGATTTATGATATTGTGAATCCTATAAGTTATGTTTTTTGATTGGATGCACTCTTTGTTCAGGTAGGCCACCAGATTGTAGTGGGCTATGCAGAATGTATGAATGTGCCATTGTTCAGAAGAATAATCTGAGGATCTTCAAGGTGAGAATCGTTAGTCTTTCTTCTGCCTTGAGTTTTCAAGGCATGATGATTTAATGGATAATTCTGAAGGCATCAGAAACTTAGCTACCAAATGACTCAAGATGATGAAGTGGAAGATATGTTTGTGTTGTTAAGTGAAGTGAAGAGACAGATACCTTCCATCACTGCAGTATCGTCTGGTGCTATTGCATCGGATTACCAACGACTGCGGGTGGAGAGTATTTGTTCAAGGTTAGGCCTTGTTTCTTTGGAATTTCTGTGGAAACAAGATCAAGCATTGCTTCTTCGAGAAATGGTAAAACTGTTTCAGGAAAAAAGAAACTGAAGAATCAGACTCAAATTCTATTTCAGTCTCATCATTTTGTTCTTTTTCTTTTTTCGGATTTGTTTTGTTTAACTCTTTTCTCGTTTACTTGCAGATAGACAATGGGATAAAAGCTATTTTAGTGAAGGTAGTAAGGATTGTTGTTATATCTTCCCGCTTCTATTAACTTCAACTTCTTCTTATAATTATGTTTAGTTTCACCTTAACAGGTCGCGGCAATAGGATTAGATCCCTCAAAGCATTTAGGTAAAGACTTAGCCTTCATGGAACCATATCTTTTGAAGTTAAAAGAGTATGCCACTGTTCTCTTCTATGGATTTATTTAGAGTATTATCTATTTGTGTTACATTAGTTCCTGTTGATGATATTGTGAAGGCTTATGAGAAAGAAGATACAGAGCAGACGAAGAAAGAAGAAGATGCAGCTACTACTGATGGAAAGAAAGGAGAGACTACTGCCACTACTGATGAAAATGAATCATCCTCTGATTCGGGTTAGGATTGTGTGATTTGGTTGTTGCCCTTTGGAGAGAGTTTGGTTTGGTTACGTATGTAAATGACCTTAGGACCTCTGCTTTTCATCTTAGGACCTCTGCTTTTTTTTCGTGTCTCAGTCCTAGTGGTGTGAAAAATGTGAAGTGTGGGTTTCTATCATTTTTAACTACAAGAGATGTATTTTGGCAACAAAACTTCATATCAAACCGTATTTTAGATAATTAGATCAAAGATGGAGAATCAAAACAACTTAACTTAAAAAAAAGCCAAAGCGTAGTATTCCTCTCTCATCTGTAACCGACTCTTTGAGCTATTATTTGAGTTTGTTTGTACCAAGCTCCCTGAAGAACAAATGGAAACAAAGAGAGTAGAATACAGAGAAAAATAAATTGAAAACATACCATATGCATATCCATCCATCCAGAGAGCATATAATGCATCTTCCTGCAACACAGACAAAACGAACAGGTCAAAGTTGAGTCTCAACTTCTCTCACACATCAGCTATTCTAGTTATGTTAGAAGGAGGAAAAGACGGCAGATTCCAACCAAGCACATCAGTAGTAGAAAAGGCGTACAAACTCATAACATCAGTAGTAGAAGAGGCGTACAAACTCATCAGATGATCAGTATACTTTTGCTCCAGGCAACTGCAGAAGCCAACAAGTATTGACTGTGATAACTGAAAGCTAGTCCCCCCCCACTTCATTAGTCTATTGTGTGTTTATTTTAACTCAAAAAAGTGGTTATTATGTGAGCTTCAAGCTTATGAAATTTTAGACATAGCCACAGAAAAAAGTAACATCTTATCCACAATGAATTGAATGATATAGGACATAAAAGGATTTTGCAATTTGCTATGAAGCTATTTTGCTCGAGTTCTAAAGAATGAAACTTTATATAGTTAGATACAGAAACAAAAATGTGATACAGACAAGACAAGCGAAGTTGTTAAAAGACATTACAAACAAAATAATGCTAAGGCTAAGCAACCAGTTTGAGTTCAATCAATATCCCAATGAGAATCAACAGAGACAATCATCATACATCTCCATATCCTTCCATAGATCTTCAGATTTCGTCAGAAAATCATAAAACTGATCAAGATCAAACTCTTGATTGCAGCCATTGAAGTTCCCAAGTAAACCGTCGTCGTTGGCTAGGGTTTGTTCTTCATCAATATTGTTTTGAAACCCCTGGAGATCCATAGTTAAATCATCCATCTCCAAATCCTTCCATATATCTTCAGATTCCGTCGTCGCAAAATCAAAGATTTGATCATCAACATCAAGCTCTTCTTTATGGAAGCTTCCAAGTAGATCGTTGTTGTAGCCCGAAACCGCTAGGGTTTGCTGTTCCTCAGTGGTGTTGTCGTGAAACCCTTGGAGATTCGCAGATACATCAACGCACAGACTTGAAGAACAGGGTTGATTATCTAAGGTTTGGTGCTGATGAGTTACGTGTGAAACACCCTTCTCCTTCTCCACGTCCACAAGATCTCTTTGCTTCAACTCCTTCAGATCGTGTAACATCTTCTTCATTGACTCAATCGCGGCACCCAACTCCTCCGGATTCTCTGAATCGGCAAGACTCTTGTCTTCCCACCAAAACCCTAACTTTTCATCATCATCATCATCATCATTCGGACGAGGAGTCTGATCGGCTAGGAAAGCTGCAACAACACTATCGACCGAGGAATGGCCAAAAGTGTAGAAAGAGGCGTGTGAATTAGAAGAAATCGGAGTTGCTAAGATTGCAATCTGAGCGTCGGAGAGACGACAAAGCTCAGAGGCTTTGTTGAATAAACCCTTACGGCGTTTAGAGAAAGCAACCGCTCGTGGATTTTTGTTCTCTATCTTCTTCCCTGTATCAATCTTCCTCTTCAACCCACCCATTATTATGATGTGTTTTCTCTATTTCACAGACAAAGAGAACGAGAGACAACTCTGAGAATTCCTTTTTTTTTTTTTCTTTGTGTTTGCAAAAGAATGCGATGGAACTCACTCTGTTTCTAATCATATATAGAGACTTTAGCCCTCAGCTTCTAATTAATCCTAATTTGTTTTCCTTTTTCTGACTCCACTAATCAGTAATTAAAACGATAAGTAAGATTGTTTTCCTTTTTTGATTTCTAATTACACTCACAAATCTCCTGAGACCGAACCAAGGCTGGTTTCATTAAACCATCGATGGAGATATGTGTCTAGCAGACAGTGCTACAACACACTCAATACTTAAGGAGAAAAAATATTTCTCCTCTCTCAAAATAAAAGACTCCGCTAGAAGCGTGAGCACTATATGTGGTAATGCAAAGATTATTATAGGCTCTGGAAAAGCCAGTTTTTCAATGCCAAGGGGAACAAAATTTGAAATTGATGCATTATATTGCCCCAAGTCTCATAGAAACTTGATTAGTTTCAGAGATATCGGAAGAAATGGATATCATATAGAGACTCTAAATAAGAATGGCATTGAATATCTTTGCATAACATCTGAGGAGAAACATATATTGGAAGAATTGCCAATGTTATCCACTGGATTGTATTGCACAAAAATAAATAATTTTGCATCTTATGTTACAGTAAACTCTAAGTTTACTAGTACATTTAAGATATGACATGAAAGACTTGGACATCCTGGTTCAGTCATGATGCAAAATTCCAATGGTCATCCATTGAAGAACGAAAAGATTTTTAGATCTGATGAGTTTTCATGTGATGCATGTTCTCAAGGAAAACTCATAATTCGGCCATAGCCAGCCAAAATTGGGAATGAATCACCAGAATGCATGGTGATATATGTGGACGTATCCACCCTTCATGCGGGCCGTTTCGTTATTTTATGGTAATGATTGACGCATCTAGTAGATGGTCAAATGTCTGTCTATTGACAACAAGAAACATGGCTTTCGCAAAATTCATTGCCCAAATAATCAGGTTGAAAGTTCAATTCCCTGATTATGCCATAAAGAAAGTCAGGCTTGATAACGCCGGTGAATTCACTTCACAAGCTTTCAATGACTATTGTATGTCAATAGGAATCGATGTGGAGCATCCGGTTCCTCATGTTTATACACAAAATGGCATGGCTGAATCTTTGATTAAACGGCTACAACTCATTGCTAGACCGTTAATATTGAGAACAAATCTTCCAATTTCTATATGGGGTCATGCTATATTGCATGCTGCGGCATTGGTCCAAATACGACCAAACGCATATAATAAATATTCCCCTTTACAATTAGCATCTGGCCAATAGCCAAACATATCCTATCTCCGTATTTTTGGATGTGCGGTTTATGTTCCTATAGCCCCACCGCAAAGAACAAAAATGGGGCCACAAAGGAGATTGGGCATTTATGTCGGTTATGCATCACCGAGTATAATTCGATATCTTGAACCGCAAACTGGTGATATGTTTACGGCACGTTTTGCCAATTGCCATTTCAATGAAGATGAATTCCCAGCGTTAGGGGGAGGAATTAAACAAGTACCAAAAGATATTACATGGTATACACCATCTTTGTTATATCTTGATCCCCCTACAAATCAACGTGAACTGGAAGTTCAGAAAATTGTACATTTACAAAGTTTGGCAAATCAATTACCAGATGCGTTCATAGATACAAAAAGGGTGACAAAATCATATATCCCCGCTGCAAATGCATCATCAAGAGTTGAAATTCCTAGAGAGGAACTTGATGGAAGCAAAGCTAATGAACCTAAGGTTCAATTGAAAAAGGGGAGGCCAATGGGCTCTAAAAATAAAAATCCTCGAAAGAAAAAGAAAATGGGAGATGAAAAGGTTCAGGAAGAACCAAATAAAGAGAAAAGTCCTCAGGATGATACAGAAAAATATGAGGTTTCGATTAACTATGCCCAAAATGGAATGTTATGGTATAGAGATGAAATCGATGATGATAATGGAATATTCTCTTTTTCTGTATCTAAAGAGATCGATCATGAAAAAGATGATCCAGATCCAAGGTCCGTATCAGAATGCCAACATAGGCCAGACTGGGAGAAATGGAAAAAAGTTATGCCACTTGAGTTGCTCTCCCTCAATAAAAGAAATGTCTTTGGACCTCTTGTCACTGCATCTAAAGATGTAAAACCTGTTGGTTGCAAGTGGTTATTTGTGCGAAAAAGAAATGAGAAAGATGAAATCACAAGATATAAAGCCCGACTTGTTGCACAAGGTTTTTCTCAAAGACCTGGAGTTGATTATGAAGAAACATATTCTCCAGTCATGGATGCAATTACATTCAGGTACTTAATGAGTCTAACGGCTTCTAAGAATTTAGAAATGTACCTTATGGATGTAGTGACAGCATATTTATATGGATCATTGGATAATGATATATACATGAAAATTCCAGAAGGATTTAAGATTCCTGAGGCATTAGACTCTAAGTCTAATGAAATTTATGCGATCAAATTACAGCGATCACTTTACGGATTAAAAGAATCCGGGCGCATGTGGTATAATCGCCCAAGCGAATACCTATTGAAGAAAGGGTATGTTAATAATGAAATATGCCCATGCGTCTTCATAAAGAAATCTCCATTGGGATTTGTGATCATTGTTGTATATGTTGATGATCTGAATATAATTGGAACTCAAAAGGAGATTGATGATGCGAGAACTCATATGAAAGAAGAGTTTGAAATGAAAGATCTTGGAAAGACTAAATTCTGTCTCGGGCTTCAAATAGAGCATTTCCAAGATGGAATATTTGTGCATTAATCAAATTATACGAAAAGATTTTAAAGCGCTTTAATATGGACAAAGCGACTCCTTTGAGTACTCCAATGGTCAATAGATCTCTGAATGACGATAGTGATCCATTCAGACCTTGTGAAAATAACGAGAAAATACTTGGTCCCGAAGTACCTTATATGAGTGCTATCGGTGGACTCATGTATCTTGCAAATTGCACTAGACCGGATATTGCATTTGCTACGAATCTACTTGCAAGATACAACTCATCTCCTACTCGCAGGCATTGGAATGGGATAAAACATATTCTCCGTTATCTTCAAGGTACGATTGGCTTGGGATTATTCTATCCTAGAAACTCTTCGGTTGGTCTAGTTGGTTTTGCAGATGCAGGATATTTGTCAGATCCACATAAATCTCGATCCCAAACTGGATAAGTTTTCACAATTGGAGGAACTGCAATCTCATGGCGCTCACAGAAACAGACTTTGGTCGCCACTTCCTCAAATCATGCAGAAATAATTGCTCTTCATGAAGCATCGAGGGAATGTGTATGACTCAGATCAATGACTAATCACATACAAGAATCAAGTGGAATAGTCACCAGTAAAGAGGCAACAACATTATTTGAAGACAATGCGGCTTGTGTCGCTCAAATCAAAGAAGGTTACATCAAAAGCGACAAAATAAAACATATACCTCCAAGATTTTTTCTCCTACACTCAAGAACTCGAGCAAAAGAAGGAAGTTGATATCCAACATATCCGCTCATGTGACAATCCAGCAAATCTATTCACAAAAGCGCTTCTGACTAGCACATTCAGAAAGCATATTCATAATACAGGAATGCGGCATCTACGAGATCTGTGAAGTTTTTTCGAGGGGGAGTTTACACTACTGTACTCTTTTTCCCTTATCATGGTTTTTATCCCAATGGGTTTTTCCATGATGAGGTTTTTAATGAGGCCAGTGTGTAACTCATCACTAGTGATGGATACTCAACGGGAGTGTTGTAAAATGTGTGTGTATCCATCACAATATGTGTCTCTCTTTATGCCATAACACTTGGAACACTTGTTCACCACTTGTTCTCAAGCTCTCTTTGTATCCTCCCTCTATAAATAAGAGTTATATAGAAGAGAAAATAAAGTAGTTGTGAGAAATCTAATTATCTCTCTAAGTTACTCTCTAGTTCTTCTCTAGCTTCTCTCTACCATTTCTCTAGTTTTCATACACTCATCTATAGATCTCTTCTCTTCTCTTTTGATCCTTCTCACAATCATCTTGTTACCTCCAAGCTTATGATATAGTTCACAACATTCCTAGGTTTAAATTGTTTCCTTATAAGTATTTTTTATTGAAAAATAAATTTACCATTTTAATAGGTTTAGTGAAAACGTCGTAATTTTCTGGTTTTATAGCAACATATATGTAAACCAAAAGTAAACCGAATTTGTATGGCTAAAGTGCCTTACTCCTAACCTTTATTTATTTTTCTAGGTTGGTGAATTAAGTACAAATGTTTCGTTGTGATTTGGTTGTTGCCTTTACAGAGTTTGGTTTGTTGGGTTTGGTTACGTATGCAAATGATCTTAGGACCTCGATCTGCTTTTCCTTTTTGTCCGATCACAAAACTTGTGTTAAGTGTCTCAGCTCTTGCTAGTGTCAAAAATGTGATGTGTGTGTTTCTATCATTTCAAACCAAAAGAGATTTTTAGCAACAAAACTTCATATTGATCATATTTCAGAAATTGTTATTTCATATCAAAGATGGACAATCAAAACAACTTTACTAAAAAAGCCAACAAGTATTCCTCTCTCATTCGTAAACGAGTCTTTGAGCTATTATTTGAGTTTGTACCAATCTCCCTGTAGAACAAATGGAAACCAAAAGAGTACAATACTGAGAAAAATAGCTTGAAAACAGACATATGCATCCATCAATCCAGAGAGCATAACGCATCTTCCTGTAACAGACAAAACAAACAGGTGAAAACCTGAGTTTCAACGTCTCTCACACAGCAGCAGCTAATTCTAGTTGTGCTTAGAGAGGAGACATTAATGAACTTGAAACTGTAAATAAATAGGAGGAAAGCACAGCAGATTCCAAGAACATATGTTTATATACATGAGACGTATAGACTCATCAGATGAACAATATATATATATATATACTTTGCTCTCCAGGTTTCTATGAAAGTTAAGCAAAGACGAACAGAAAACATCTACCAACCCATCATCAATACCGCTTAGACCCTCAATTTGAAAGCGAGTGCAAACACTAATATTCACACCACTTATAACAACCTAAGAAGTAAAATTATATATCAACCAAAAAAATTCCTCTATTGACAGAGACAAAACTGTATGTAGATTAGTAGGAAGTAAGACTACAAATGGAGTGAATCTTAGACCCTCAATTTGTAAGCGAGTGCAAACATTAATATTCACTCCATTTCTAACAACCCGTTTTTCACTGACTCTAGATTGCCCGCTTTTCACTGTATGTCCTCACATTTGGTTGTCCACTGATTCCTCACATTTATTTTTAGTTTGAAAGTTTCCATTTTGGTAGAATGCGAGTATCGTGCTTGATGAATTTCAAGTTGTACTACACTCACCAGATTCCATTGCACCTGTTGGTGTTCTTCATCCATCTTGAAAGGAAAGGGAATCCAGACTCCAATTCCCTTGAAGAGGAATCGAGTTTAGTGTCTGAGGTACTTGGAGATGGTCCTAACACATTAGAGTCTACTCACCAACGAGAAGATAATGGAAATGGAGTCGTTGATATGCTTGAACACACAAGTAATAGACTTCACATATCAAGGACTGAGAAACACAACACATTCTCCATCTGCTGCTGGTTGGAAGATACTAGTGAAACTTCAAAAGGTAACTCAGAAAACAGAGCAAATCTTCAAGATATCTCCACATATGTACCTGATATTTTCTTTTATCCTCCTTAAACAGGTCTGAAAGAAGATCTCGAGACTGTTCTTACGGAACTTGAATCTCAGCTTTTAAAACACGAGTATAAATGGCAGAATGTATTGTGCATTCATCTTTAACGTGAGTGAACTTTCTGTGGCAAATGAGACGTATGTGAAATTTATCACATAGGTGAAGTGCCCTTTTGGTGTTCCTTCACGTAGTATAGTAGAACATCCTTTGGTACAAGCGGATCTTGGAAAAGCTTATGTCATTACAAGAAAACATGGTTTTTACAACTACAGTTGGTGACTACAAATGTAGTCGCCATTAGTCGCCAAAAATGGCAACTACGTAACGACTAATAGACGACAATTTTAAGACTACAAATATTTAGTCGTATATCAGTCGCTTTTTGGCGACTATATATAGTAGTCGGTAGTTTAGTCGTAATTTAGCGACTATTTTATGACTATATTGCATACCAAAACATGTAGTCACTAAATAGTCGTCAATTTAGCGACTAATATGCGACTCATAGTAAAGATTGTTACAAAGTCGCATATCAGTCGTCCTATTTAAAAAAAATTAAAATATTCAAAATTTAATCCCAAAAACTTAACTAACTTCCAAAACCTAAATCATAAACTGTAAATCTTAGAAATTATTTTTTCAACCATAAATTCATATATATATATATATATATATATATATATATATATGTATACATAAAGTGATAAAACCAAGATTTAAAATTTATAAGAATATCAAATTATTTTTATATATCCAAGAAGTGAGATCTAACAGTTATAAAAATTACAGTTTTCCTAATCTTATATTTTTATCAAAACTTAACCCCAAATCTTAAACCTATATATACCCCAAAAAATATACGATTTTAAACCTTTATAATGTATATACTGAAATTTACTTATACACCATTTAACCAAAATATAACCATTATATATATATATATATAATCGATATGTAAAACTATTTAGTATTTACATATAATTTAATCTTTCTCAAAACTATTTACTTATAAATTTTATTAAATTAGTCATTTTTATACCTAAAACTAATTATTTGGGCCTTAATTAAGAGGTCAACTTTGGGCTTTGATATAATCGAAATTGAGCCGACAAAATGAAAACAAAAAAGAAAACAAAAACAAAGAAACCCTCACCCTAGATTTGTGCCTCCGTTCCTCGACAAAACCCTTAGAAAAAAACAGCATCACTCTCTCAACTCTTTCGGGGAAACTTTCACTCTCATTTCTCTACTTCGAATCACGATGACTCTGTCCGGGCAAGCCTCCGATCGCCGTCTTCCATGTCCCGTCGATTTGAATCTGCCGGGTAAGTCTTCTTTCTCCAATAATCTCCCCCTTTTCTCTATGACTTCTCGAAAAAACTATTAGACTTAAACCTTACAGATCTGTTTCACTCCGAGACCCACAAAATGAATCTCTGTCGAAATATTTTTATTAACTCTTCCTCATTTCATTTCTCGTCTCTGCTCTCAAATCTCAAGCTTTCCCTGTAATTTGAAACCCTGATTTTACGTTTAAGTCTCGAAAAATCCAAGCTTTTTCTGTAATTTTTTGTATTTCGTCTTTTTTTAATGGACACAATCAGGGTTTTCACGGAGGTTCCCGGATCTTTAAAATCGACTTCGTTCACAGTCACCTCAGTTTTGGTGTGTTTATTTGATAAAATTCGATATGTGTTAACTGGATTTGGGGAAATTGAAGAACATGTTAAGAAGCTTGAAGAAGCAGTTGGCTGGAAGAAGATAGGTAAAAGCCTTATGTTTATTTTCGATTATTACTCTTGTATTTCAGATCGAGCATAAATTTTAGTTACTTAACACTTTTTCTGCGAGTTCATGTTAGTCAAAGTTGCTAGGTTTGGTTTTTGAATATGAGAGTTTCGTCTCTTTCCAACCCAATTTCAAAGGAATAAAATAAACTTTGCCTTACAAGGTATGTGTCTTTAGTTTGTGTTTTATTTTGATTTTGAATAGATTAGATTTTAATTCGAGAAGCAAGCCATACTAGTTTTGTGGCTGCAGTTTTTTGTTTTATTTTGATTTTGAACATATTAAATTTCATGTTTTCTAAACTGAGATAATGTTTTATTTTGTTTTTGGTGATTTCAATCTCTATAAATGAAATTTTCTGATCATGTCCTATTGTTCGTAAGTAGAAGATGATGTTTGGCTTACAAAGAGAGCCACTACCAATAACACTCTTAGGCAGAGCTCATGATGTACAACTTTATTTCAGAGCGTAAGGTAAAGTTTCATTTGTTAAGACATTTTCTTATCCTATTGTATCTTTTGCTATTAAGGTACAATATATCCACTTGTTGTGAGACTTTTATTAAATCTGTCCAGAGTCATTGTTGAGCAGCCTCTGTTATCATTTTTGTGAGGCTTTTTCTTGAATTTATCAAGAGTCATTTGGTAATACGGATATCTAGACACCAGTTTTGTTTTGTCTGCACTCGTTAACTAGATTCACCATTGTCGATCTTCTTACTCACACTCACGTTTTTTAAGCTAGAGGACATGTAGTTATAGTGAATGGCTTGTCCCGATGGTTTCTCATTTCCAATCTCAATTTTGGAATTCTATTATATTGATACTTGGATTTGTGTTAACATGATACTTTCTTTTTTTGTTTGTTCTAAAGGTACCTGAAGAAATGAGTTGCTCTTGGAACATTACTGGGAACTACTTAGACTTCACCGATGGAATACAAGGCAATTGAAAGTGTGCTACAGACCATTTATTATGTAGCTGTTCATCTATTTTTTTTTTTTCTAATTATGTTATTTTTAGGAGGATGAAGTATATTCTTATTCTTAGTTATTATTCTTAATTTTATTTTGTAATACAGTTTTTTTGTAATCATGGTTTATAATAATAAATATAGTATTTTAAAATAATGTTTTAAATCGCTATTCATAGTTTCAATATATTTAAAAATAATTAATAAAAAAATAAAAACTGTGTATAACTTGTGTAAATACTTTATAAATACTGTATAAATATAATATCGTGTAAATACATAAATATGACGATAGTCGTTAATTAGTCACTAATGTTACAACTAATATTCGTAATCGTAAAATAGTCGTAGTGTAGTCGTTAAATTTAGTGACTATGTTACGACTACCTTTTACGACTACGAACATTAGTCATAATGTAGTCGCTATTTGCCGACTAATTTTATGACTATTTATTTTAGCGACTCTTGATTTACAACTACTGGTTTTAGTCGCCATTTAGTCGTAACACACCGTTAGCGATTAAATAGTGACTAATAGTGCAGTCGCTATATGTTTGTTTTCTTGTAGTGTGTCGAGGTTTTAGTTGCGAATGAAGAAAGCAAAAAGAGTTCTCCATGTCCAAAGTAAATCTTGCTGGGCACCTAGCTGCATTGGACCTTACAATCAGGTGAATAAAATCTCCTTGTTGAATTCTAAATAAGCTTCAAACTGATTAGCAAACTCAGTTACTTCAATATCATTTACTCCAGGCCACTTTGCACAAGAGTGTTCTTCACATGGCTGGACAATTAGGACTTGACCCTCCCACCATCAATCTTCGAAACAAAGGTGCAATCGCTGAGCTGAATCAAGCATTGACGAACAGTGAGGCAATAGCAGAGTCTTTTAACTGCTCAATCTCTTCATCAGCTATACTCTTTGTGGTTTTCTGTTCAGCACGCACAAAACAATCAGAGAGAGAGCAACTTCACGAAAAGTTTGTTACTTTCTTGGATTTGGCAAAGTCTTCTCGGAGGTACTGAATGTCCTAGATCCTATGTTCCTTTACATCCTTGTCCCCGAGCTTCCGAAAAGGTTAGAATACAGCATAGAATCTTCCTTTACATCCTTGTCACAAATCTGTCCAACAGTTTTGGGTTTTTAACAGTAACTGTTGTTCTCCAGGGCTCTTGTTGAAGTGAAACCTATTTTATACGTGGAAAAAGATACAGAAGCTGAAGATCAAACCAGCAGAGTTCAGTCGGGTGAAGGAGATTATAGTTTTTGGGGATTTAATCCAGAGAAATGGCACCAAGATTGTCTGCAGAAACGAGTTGTTGATGGAAAAATGTGTATACTACCGTTCTCTCTATCTCAGCTGAACTAATGAGGAAACTTCAAGAAGCTTCCAGAGAAGAACAACAACAACTGGAGATTGTATCAAGATTCTGTGTATATCTTCTCAACAAAACCTTGTATAAAAATACATTTTCTTGGCAAGACACGACGGTGAGAATGAGATTCTTTAAACTCTGTGTCTGGCATCAGAAGCTTTGCTTATAATCTTGTTTTTGGTTGACGCAGAGCTTAAGAATATACTTTTTAGTTTTAGAAATGATTTGTACCCTTCACTTCTTGAATTATGTGGTGGATTCATTACAACTAGACCATTTATATCAACAATGCTAATTCAAACAATACTATTTGGAAGGAACGTAATGGCCGGAGGCAAGGGGAAACCTCAACCCCTGCTCCTCTGCTTATCAAGCTCCTGGACCGGAATGTTCGCGACAGACTGCTCTCCATCTATGCTCAAGGACACGGCAAACACAGGGCTGCAATGGAATTGTGGCTAGGCACAAGATAATCTCCAGTTTTTCTATTCCTTTCTAAAAGCTGTTAGATAGATTTTAACTTTCAAACAACTTAAACCCTCTCAAAAGTGCTGATGTAAAAAGTTTTTTTCGAATAAATTTTACATTTTATTCAAAAAAAAAAACACAAAAAAAATAATGCTAATTCAAAATCAAACAACTTTTATATTTCATCTGGTGCAGTTGCACCCCTTCCAACCTATGTGGGTCCGCCCCTGTATGTGCGTAGAGAGATTATCAGACATTCGTGCGTCTGCATTCAGACAGCTTGAAGAAATGTGATGGAGTAAAAGTCGGCAGCTCGAAAAAAAAAAAAAAAAAAAACAATGCATATTCTCGTCCTTGTCCTCGGTGCTTCACTCGACAACATAATCACTTGTGAACTATTTGCCCTAAGGTCTTAGCTTTTTACATGAATATGATTTTATCAGATATATTGAAACAAACTATCAGTTTTTTGAAAATATCAAAATTGAAATTAAGGGAAAGAGAGTATTTTTTATATACTATTTACCAAATTCTTCATTTTTTCTTTTTGCCATTTATCTAGTTAGCTTAATTAAATAAGTAAATCACTCTATCTTCTACAACTTTTGTCCAAAAAATAAAAATCTCCTACAACAGGGCGAGTTTAACCTCAAAAGTCATAACATGGTATATTATGTAGCCAACATATTGATTAGGGTTAATTTGAGGATTTTTTTTGGGTTTAAAATATATTATGTTTGTAATAATTATTTTGGTTTTAGTTGATATTATAGATTTTTTTCCAAGTCAATTCTGAAAGAAGAAAATATATCGTCCTAACCATTAACCACTTTTTCTTTCAAAAGAATTAACTTTTAAGTTTAAATCTTTTTTAGGAATTTGATGGCAAGACAAAAAAAAAAAAAAAAAAAAGTTTAGGAACAAAAATGATTTTAGAGAAAATGGTGGGTTTGATTGATCATATTTTTTTTTTAAAGAGAGAGCCTTTTATTTCTAGCTTATAAGCAGAGACATCTTTTACATCAGCAAGAACATAAGACTCTGTTATAGCATAAGAGTTAAGCGTTTTTTTTTTTTTTTTTTTTGGACAACAAGAACTTTCATTCAACCTAAAACCTCAAAAGAGGTGAGTTCATACAACATGATTTAAGATAAGCAAAAGAAAATACAGATAAGGGTTCCATGAGTTTTTCAAAGGGATTTGAAGAATCTATTGGGACCAAAGTGGATTCGTCTTTGAAGCTGGACTTCACGAAATCCTCGACCAGCTGGTGGTCATAGGTAACTCTAGCGGATAACGCAATCGAGTTTGTAAAAGAGAGCTTCACGGGGGAGCACGTAGAGACCTTCTCGCCAAATACATGAGAGGGTTCAATAGCCTTCGATCAAAGTCCTTTAAGCTTTTAGAAACATACCTCATGATACTAGATGAAGCTACAATTGGGGTTCGCAAGAGATGGGTGTCAAACCGTAACAAAGCAGGTGTGTCCTCCCTCACATGAAGCTCATGGCCATGGAGATCAAGGAATTCCACACAAAGCTGGTAATCGGTTTGTCCCTGAAGCAAAGAAACAGACCCAAGCATTCGATCTTGTGGCGGTAGGTGACATCTGGGGGCAATGGGTACAAGCATCAAAGTCACAGAGACTGTCGGCTCAAAGTCACCATTAAAACTCAACATTGCAGATCTCCAAACAAAACTATTACCCTGGCATCGACATAAACGTTCTCCAAGCCATTCAGAAGAAACCAACGTTCTGCTACCGAGGAGACCTCGTCTTGACCAAGCAGAAACAACCAGTACTAAAGATGAGCTTGACATAAAACTAATAGAAACGGATCTGGGTAGGGAAGCTTTACAGCCATAATCAAACTGTCGAAAGGGAGCTAGCAAGTTTAGACATTCACAAAGCCATACCAAAGATAAACACGGCAGCAGGATTTCAAGATAATGGAGCCAAGACCAACTCAGCACAATCAATCCACAACTCAACTGGGTTCCGCCATAGAGAGTAGAGAAAAGATTATCGAGAGATGTCGTTGGAATAGAAGAGGAAAACACAGACATGGGCCTTAAAATTTGATAGCATAGATAACTTCTTTTGGTAATGGGCCTAACTGTGACCAAAGATCCATCAGAGGGAACCCTAGTTCCTCAACGGCTGAGCAGTGGGAGGCGGTAATGTGGCGGCGCAACAACGGGTAAGAGTTCAGCCTGGATCCACTTAGCACCGGTGAGGGAGGGGGCAGCGACGATCTGAAACTCAAAGTCGTCGAGGCACGGAAGAGTTCAGTGGGGAGCAGAGGGGTCCTCTTTGGTATCGTCTCCGTTTTTTGCAGCCAAGAGCACTCTAACCAAGACGCGGCAGCGCCGTATACCTTCGACGCTTTCACCGGACGGAGAGAAACTTCAGCCAAGGGAGGAATTAACTCAGATATGAGGACTTGAGGATGCACCAAATTTATTTGTTTCAATCTAGGGTTTGGGAAAAGGGTTTGAGTTGGAGAAAGGGTCGTCGACGGACTCCCCCACCGTTTAACTCCGGAAGAGACTCGGAATTTGCAGCTCGGTGGCAGGGTAGATAAGGTTTGAGCGGGTTTCTGAAACCGTCGGAATGATTGAGATAAGAGCCAAAAAGGAGTTAAAAGAGAGCACAACATGTAAACAGAAACAAGGAGGGATTCAAGATCCCGACGCCGGCAAACCGAAGCTTCACCGGCGTCGGAGCAAACTAGGCTTTCTGATTTCTCGATATTCGGGAGAGAGAGAATTGTTTTCTTCTCTTCAAGAGTTAAGCGTTAAGCAAAGGAAAAAAGTTATGGAACTTGAAAGTGAGTAAACCATAAGCAAAGGTAGTTGTCCTCGAAAAAGTTTGGAGTGTGGTTTCCCGTGGGTTTCCAATAGTCTTCGGAGAAGGGTTAAATTGATCATCTCCCCCAATGTTTTCATAAATTACATTCTTCACACGCAATGGATTAATATCAGTTTGAGGCAGTTTTTGTAGTATTCATTATCGAAGATTAATTTTAGTGATTAAGAGCCTTCAACCAACTGAGCTAGACGGGTTTTTAATATTTAATCTCATAAATATTAATTTATTGTAGGATATTGTTGGGAAGGAAAGGAGACTAATCATTTTTATTTTATTTTATTTTGCTTTCAATGAACTACTTCATGTATTTCTATGCAACGTGAATTTTTTCCAGTTCGTTTTCCCAAAACCATCGTTCGTTGTTTTAGTGTTACTAATATTTTATGAATGATGATTTGAATGTCTCACTTGTACCATTTGACTGAAGTATACGTAATAGTACATAGTCATTTTGTGCCCTAAGTTTCCATATATAGTCGACTAATTAAGTTTATTGAGTTTTGTACGAACTACATATAGATATATTGTTTATATAATAAACAAATCTATATATGGTTTGTTACTTTTTCTGTCCATAAGGTATGTGTCAATTCAGAAGCTATTAAAACGTCCAATTTAAAATTGTTTTCAAAACGTCCAAGTTTCAAATTGTCTTAATACGTCCAAGTTTAACTTATTTTACGCTTGCAACAACCTCATTATATATAAGTGGGAAACAAATATCAAGCTTAGCAGTACAAGTTACATCTAAATTGGTAGGAATATTAACGAATATGTCAATGCCATAAAAGCTTGTTCTGATTGTTGTATTCCTGAAAAAATATATGTCTCTTCCTATAGTAATACTAGAGAATTATTATATTAAAAAAATGGATCAGATCGTTTCGGATATATTTAAATTATCAAAATTCCTAGAATTAGAATAGAAAATATTTAAGTTGTAATTTGTTAGAATCTTGAAATATTATGTAATATGTTTTGTTAGAATTAATTATTAGATTGAAATGCATTTAATTAACAAATTGTAATGTGAGAGAATAAGTGAGAGTAATCAAATTATGAAAAATGGAGAAAGCAACAGATAATATCAAGATACAAATTATAAAAAATTATGAAAAACAAATAATTAGTATGTAATCTTTTTGTAATATGTTCTTTTAGAATTAATGACAAAAACTTTTAATATATAGAAATGGGAAACACATATCAAACTTAGCAGTACAAGTTATATCTATATCGGTAGGAATATTAATGAATTTGTCAAGGCCATTAAAGCTTTTTCTGATTGTTGTATTCTGAAAACATATATGTCTCTTCCTATAGTAATACTAGAGAACTATTATATTAAAAGAAAAAAAAAAGAATCGGCTCGTTTCAGATATATTTAAATTATCAAAATTCTTAGAATTAGAATAGAAAATATTGAAGTTGTAATTTGTTAGAATCTTGAAATATTATGTCATATGTTTTGTTAGAATTAATTATTAAATTGAAATAAATTTAATTAGCAAATTGTAATGTGTGAGAATAAATAAGAGTATTCAAATTATGAAAAATATGGAGAAAGCAACAGACAAATATCAAAGATACAAATTATAAAAAATTATGAAAAATATTTAGTCTGTAATTTTTTTTTTTGTAATATGTTCTTTTAGAATTAATGACAAAAGCTTTTAATATATATTAAAAAAATAAAATTGAAGTAATCAGATAAAACATGACAAGTCTCATCAAAAAAAATACCACATATCGAAATGTTAGCAAAAATTAGGAAAAATATCTCATATATATATATATATATATATATATATATATATATATATATATATATATATATATTGAGATTAATAAACCATAATTTGATCTAGAATAGGTCAAAATTTATATAAAAATAATAATATTTATCGACACTTTTATATATAAATTGTGACCTTATTAATTTAGTTAACTATTACATTTTAACAAAACTAAACTGATACACTGAATTAAATGTGACCCAAAAAGTAATTAATTATTTAATTATATATATATATATATATATATATTTCTGTATAGTCATATATGAAAATGTTTACAGTTACCCATTTTTAACTGCGACAAATCTTTACAATCACCCAATTTAAAAGTTTTTTCATCAAGATGTAAATAAAATATATTTGATCAGTTGAGATTTGTCCTTGAAAGAAATAAGTAAATTAGATTTTTAAAAACAACGAAGATTGATCAATCATATTACGTGCAATGATTGAGACCGACGTGCTTCACATTCGTTGACTCTCCCATTAGCATTATTTCTCCACTTTCTCATCCGATCCTTAGTATAACCACGACTCATCAGCCTCTCTCGCCAAACCCAACAAGAAAAACCAAATCAAACATGACTCAAGACAAGTCCAAAAATGGAAAGCAAACGCTTCTAGAGCGACCATGGTTCCTCGCGGTTGCTCTAGCTGGTCTTTTAGGTGGTGCACTCCTCATCACAAGCTTCATCCGAGCTACGGACAACACTTTGTCACTCTGTTCCACAGCTAAAAACACGGCTGCATCCATAGCCGAATACACAGCCACCCCAATCCAACTCCAATCCATCGTCCACTACGCCACCTCACACACCGTCCCACAACAATCCTTCGAAGAGATCTCGATCTCGTTAAACGTCCTCAAGGAGCGTCTCCCTTGCAATTTCTTAGTCTTTGGCCTTGGCCGTGACTCCCTCATGTGGGCATCCCTTAATCCAGGTGGCAACACTGTGTTCTTGGAGGAGGATCCTGAGTGGATAGAAGCCGTCCTCAAGGATGCACCGTCCCTTAGAGCCCACCATGTTCAGTACCGTACCCATCTTTCTCAAGCCGGGAGCCTTCTCTCGTATTACAAGAATGAACCCATGTGTTTACCGGCTAATGCTTTCCCGATCCGCTACAACCAAAAGTGTCCGTTGGCGTTGACCTCACTTCCTGATGAATTCTATGATACCGAGTGGGATTTGATCATGGTGGACGCACCAAAAGGGTACTTCCCACTAGCGCCAGGGAGGATGGCCGCGATATTTTCCTCAGCTGTCATGGCACGTAACCGGAAAGGTGCTGGCACCACACACGTCTTCCTTCATGACGTTGACCGCAAAGTGGAGAAGGCTTTCGCCAATGAGTTCCTTTGCGAAAAGTATAAAACAACCTCCGCGGGTAGACTCTGGCACTTCGAGATACCAAATGCTGCTAACATGAGCGACCAGCCAGGTGACCGGTTCTGCTAAAGAGCGCAGAGAGATCTTCGTTACTTCTTTTAATTGGAACACCGCATAGTTCTTCTGAGTTTTAAAATTATAATTCATAAATTATCCAGAGGCTTCTCATTAAAATAAATGATCTACTATATTGTTATTACTCTTTGTCTCATATGGTTGGTCTTTTGATGAGGCCTAATTACACATTTGCCTATTTGAAAAGATATACAAGTATAAGAAAAATGATAAGTGCTATATAATTTTGGACATTGGCATCAATTTAGGGAAGAGCGATTTACATGTTTTTTTGTGACTTTTGTCGATATAATATGAAAAAATAAATTGATTTGGACCGGCCATCATGGTTACTAATTTTTTTAAACTCTAAATACCACATCCGATAACTAATATGATTGTCCCACTCTAGATAGCAAAACCATACTCTCGGCCAAACTTGAGCCTCTTCTATACGACTAATTACAATTCATTGATGTTATAATTCTCAGACTAAAGGGAGTTACAGCGAAAACGTAAACGTAAACGACGAAAATACAAGCCCTTGTGTACAATTTGGTGTATATAATGTCCCCTCCACAAAAGCCATAACTGTGATTCAGCCTAACTAAAGGAAGTGGGCTTGACTTTTAATCACTTTCTTAATAAGGCCCATTTGAGAAGACAAGAAAATCATGTCTAAAAATGAGCTTACTAAACTAGAAAAATTATGCTACTTAAATCAAAATAGATAATATAAGCCTAGCACAATTCCTTTAATTATGTCACCAAATAGATAATAAAAATAATTATGATCATACTGATTTGAAAAAGAGAGAGTTTTTTTTTTTTTGGACAAACTGACAAAGGCAGAGTTTTAAATTATTATACTTAAACCATATAGATAATAAAAATAATTATGATCATACTGATTTGAAAAAGAGAGTTTAACATTTTTTTTTTTTTTTATCAAAGGTAGGCTTCCATTCATTCAAATAGAAACAATACAAAGGAAAGGAATTGAAATTCCAGAGTTCAACAAGTTAAGGAGGTTACAAAGGTAGACTTTCCCCAAAGTCATAAACAAGAAGATAAAAAACATCAAGCAATAATCCAAGAGAGCTATGAGGCAGCCACTAAGAAGCAAGCTGAGACATGTGAGGTCATGGTTGCAAGACTGATCAACATCGAAGGATCCGATAGCTGACAAAGTATTCACGGTCATACGACTTTGTGACGTTGAGAGGTGAATCAGGGCCAAAGAGCTCTCCGGGGAGAGGGGCTGAAGTAGAAGCATTGCCTTGGCAGGGATTCGGTGGGTTGTAACCCGGATGGTGGTGATGGTTCTGGAGATGTTATGCTTCAATGTAAAACTCTGATAGCTATAGTGGTAACTCCCCCACTCCATGGAGATGGGGTCATAATGCCACTGGACTTCAGGTTTTTTGTAGGATACTTCAAAAAGTTGATATATTGCAGTTTAAGTGTCTCTAAAAGCATACAGGGTGATGAGGAAGAAGGGTTGAAGATACATCGGTAATCACAACGCCATATGGTCTGGATCATAATGCCGAGTTCATTCATTCTTCTAACTTCCAAAGCATAATCAATAATTCGATCTAAAAACAGGTTTCCTACATCAATCCCTAACCAAGCTAGCAATAATGGTGGTTTACTTTCCAAATGCAGTCTTCGAACAAATGGTTCCATAAATCTACACACATATTGACTAGAGTGTGAGAGATTTGAATTCCACTCAAACCTGGATGACAATCGAATGCGACACCTTTTGTTAACGGGCTCAAAAACCTTAATGGGCCGAGGAAAGATGGGCCCAACAGCGGAAAACCTAGTTTCGCAGTCGGGGGCAGAGTAGGGTTCACGCGGCGGCCAGGTTGAACGGATGTCTGATTCAGGGGTTCGAACATCTCCGGTGAAGGGAGGGAACGTGGTTGGGGGTTTGAATCGGGGATTGAGGCTTTTGAAAGGACCCATGGGAGCTTGAAATCTCCGGTACAGGAAGACGATACCAGAAAGAGGAAGCCGTTGTGCACCGTCGACGTCTCCACCAGGCAAGGCGCATCTGATGGTCGAGGATCTGCTCCTGCCATCGAGACTTCCTGGTTTAAACGCTCCTCTTGGTGGATCAGAAAACCATATCTGACAGAATAAGGGGCTTCATATAGCATCTTCGAGAAAGAGTTTTGAAGCGGTAAAGAGTTGGGAAACTCCGGCCAGCATCTGTCCTCTTTGGATTGTAGATCGGCTATTGGATGCATGTCGGTGGTGAGGGTTAAGAAGAAATAAAAGGGGGAAAAAAGTTTAGAAAAGACGAAAAGGAAATCTAGATTACGAGAGCGAGGACAAGGAGTAGAGACTCGGGTTAAATCCCGACGCCGGCAAAAATTTCCTTTACCGGCGTCGGAGGAGAAGAGTTGCTGTGTGGACCTCAACCTCTCTTCTCTTCACTTTTTCTTCTCTTTTTCAACCAAACTTGAGAGTTTAACATTATTATACTTCAAATTTTGGGTTATTTCATTTTCAATTTTGGGATGAGGTAGCAAGACATCAGTATATAAATTTTCTTAGCCATTGTTTTATATACTATTTTTTAGATATTTTTTGTTAGTCATGTTACATTCTAAGAGCCGACCATGACCATATTTTCACAGAGAATAATACTCATGCATGCTTGACTATATTCGCCACAAACATTAGGCCACCCACGGCCAATCCGTGCTACGCCCGTCGGTGGTAGTCAGTGGTCCGTCCACAACATGTAGCTATCAAAGGCAACAAATAGATAGTTTCCCTCATAACCACAGCCACGAATTTGAATTGTGGTTCTTTAACAAAAAAAAAAAAAAAAAAATTGTGTTTGTGTGTGGCAAAAAGAGAAGATAGCCACAAATTAGTAATAGTGCTATATCTTTTTATCCAAAACTTTGATTGCAGTGATGAAAAATGCGTCCAAAAGTTTGAAACGGTACGTAGCTTTCCAAATATGTTTGGTTTGAAGATCTATGACATATATATGTCATGTTTTAAACTCGTTTCTCGTACATTCACACCTAAGATTATTGTGCCGAATCTATGACATATATCTCTCTGGAGATCTTTTACCTATAAATATCATTTCAACACCATGTCAAAACAAAAATCTTACACCGTACCGGTCACCTCTAGCTCATTAAACCAGTTTCCTATACCGAGAACCACAACTCGCACATATGACATATGTTCCATGAGAGAGAGATAGACGTAAAATACAATATATAAAGTCAATTTTCAATTAGAATAAGAAAGATGTTGATATATGTCGCGAAGGAAGTCGACAAAGGCAATCAACATATTATATAAAAGAACATTGTACCGGGACTTAATATTTCCAATGGTAGGTTGCGTATATGCATTTAGATTGGCAATTTCTGTCGTTATCAGCAAGAAACCAAGAGTTAAAGAACTATTAACTGAAGATGAATAGGCATAGGCTACAAACATAACTAATATTTACTTGTTGGAATTATCAAACATAATATCGAAATAATATCTATATGCCCACACATCACACTTTGGCAATTATATATTATCTTGGCATGCAAGGGAGATAGGTACTCTAAATTTTTTGATATTGTTTGGGGTTCTCTGTTGTTATACTGTACTTTTTTAACTTAAGAAATATAATTGTTGTTAACTAATCATAACTCCATGGCTTAAAGATAAAACCACTATAACCTCAAAATTTTCTTATAAAATCCCTAAAATGTTTCTTTTTGGAGAGACTAGTAAACTTTTCAATGCTCATTTAGCATTACAATATAAACAAAATAATACTACATTTGTTCTAACTCTAAAATTAAATTTTGCAACATCGTTTTTTAAAAAAAACAAAATTTAGATAAATAAAAATGTTACAAAATAAGACATATTCTCAACAACAACAAAAATGACGTCGATGGACATAATTTCAGTTTTTGTCTTAAGCTGTAATAATAAAATATATTTGTAACTGATTACCGACTACTCGGCATGCCATGTATATGTTTATAACAACAAGACAAATGGATATATTAACTAACATGCATATATACACAAATGGTTAGTAGAAAATGAAATCACCAGTCTTGTAATAAGATGGAGTTCAATTATTTAGATTGAAATTAGATACCGACCCATTAAAATCTGAACAAAAATTGGATTAATTTTTTAATGAAATTTAGGGCAACAATGGCTCGTGGAACTAACTGTTCTACCACCTCTCGCTTTCAAAATTCATCAAATCATAAGGCCAAAGTTGAAAAGGCGGCGGCTGCATATGTCATTAGCATATACATTTAGCTCTTATTGTGATTGCAATTAAGTGGATAACATATTCTATTTCTAGTCAACGAAAAAGGATTAGTGAGTAGATTAAAGTTAGATGAAAGGGCGCTCTCAAACTCACAATTTGTCTACCTTTCAATTCCATCTCAACTTGATTAATCCAATCCAAGTTTCATGCATGGGTTTCATAAACTAAATATCTACACTATTTTTTCGAAATCCAAACTTGATACCATTAATCTTTAAGAGGTAGTGAACCTCTTTGCTCAAATGGACAATGGTTTAAAAAGTCTTTTACAGTAGATTTAGATACGATTTCTAGAAAGTGTAATTTCTTACAAATTAATGAAGACAAGAAATATCTAAGTTCCATTATATAATGATGCATGTATATATGTTGGTCGTAGTCTCCTGTATCAAGAGTAAAGTTGTCAACCGTAAAAAAAAAAGAAAAAAAAACACATGTTGAGCTAATAGTTATTTTTGCGACTCTAACAAAAACCATACAGCATAAAAAGAAAATATATATTAATCTGACCATATCTAAAATAATAATACCATACAAGATTCCTTTCAGTGTTAAATTAAAAAAAAAAAAAAAAATCAAACCAGCAATAACAAAAACAAACTCCTTACAAGTATGACATTTCAAAACAAAAACTAACTCCTTACAAGTATGACATTTCAAAACAAAAGGTGTTTCTTGCGTGAGGTAAATTTGAGAAAATGAGGCTAAAAATGTATTTTGTCTTATAAATGAAAATGACAAGAAAGATAGCAAAACTGGAAAAGTAGCCTTAAACGTGCCAGCCAACATCTCGAGTATTTACACTAAAGGTATAAGCCAAGTATCAGTTCAGTGTGCTGTCTCATGAAATATTAGTCCGTGTAATGATGTTCCGTAAAGTACCGGTATAGAAAGTATCAGTCTAAACTCTAAAGTATCACTAGCTCACTGTCATCAACAGCCTGAACTAATTACAATGTGTTTCTTAGATTTACCATAGGTAATTTGGCTGAAACGTCCACTAAAATTCCAGAGACCAGAGGTGAACATCTTCTTTGGTAATTAAGATTTTTTTTTCGCAAATTAAAGCCGAAACTCAAATACCCAAATGGCCTTGCGCAAAATAGCAACATCTGTTTCAAAAGATCGGACTACTCTTGATTTGAAAAAGATCGACAACACAACATTTTGACCTTGTGGTGGACTGTTTCTTTTGCTTGCACTTATGCTCCGTATGAGCTCACTTTTTTCCGTCCATCATTGTCTACTACCCCTGCATCAAATATTCATTTTCTTACCATTTCTTCACTGCTAAAATTTAAGTTAATCAATTCATCCAACTATAGGATACGTCACCGAATTAATTAAGTTAAAAGAACCTTGATCATTATTAAAACTAAGTTATCCAAAGAGACTCTATATATAAATAATATATAGATATTAAAAGGAAAAGGTAAATAAAACATGCGAAGGGTCTCTGTATCCCTAATGTAGTTTTCAGCTGACCTTGCAAAGAAATGATTAATAAAATTTGTCGTAGGTTCATATCATGACGCTAATGTGTATATAAATGTATACAAAGAATACTTTTCAAGTGGTTGATGAGTTTAGGTTAAAAGAAGTATATGAAAACCAGTTAGCAAAAAAAAGTATATGAAAACCGCAGCAAGTGAGGATGGTCTGGTTTGTGCCAAAATCAAAATTGATTATTTGAGATATTAATCAGCGTATAAGTTAAATTTTGGTTTGGTGTTACTTTTAGTAAGTAAGTACAATTTGGCGTAGTGTGCATAGATGTTATTAACCATCTAGAACATGTTACATCAACCGGAAGGTTCCATGCTTTATAAGGCAAAGCAGTTGATAGCCTGCGCCAAAACTAAAAATTAGGTGTAAAAAATATTAACTTTTGTTAGATGATATCATATTATACCTTTTTATTTTCTTTTGGACAAAAATCATATTATATCTTAGTTCAAGTTTTCGTGAATTTTCGGTTTAAGGTTAAAAATGCCAGAAGATAAACTTTATAGTACGTGGTTATATACAGAGTAAAAGTTGTCGCAAATATGTCAGAAATTAGCAGACCAAATAACTATTTTCAGTTTGTAAGGTAATACTTTATTCAACCAAAAAGATTTACAATCAATGGTTTTTCTTTCAAACAAAAATTTACAATCAATGTTGCAAAAACTCATAACTCATAATAGAAGGAACAGAGACAAAATAGGCCAGAGCCGTATGCTAAACCAGATAATTAAAGAGGTGATCATTGAGCCGCTAACACATGCGAGCAACAACACGAGTTTACTGCCTAACAGGTTTGGAGGTGGTCGGGCCGTTCGCTTAAACATTCCAAACGAGTACTTGTCCTCAAATAGAATACGAAGATTATATTGTAACAAATTTTACGGATTTGTAATCACCATAAATGGATATTTCTTACCGTTATTTTTTTTTTGATAAATATTTCTTACCGTTATTATGTCAAAACTTTTAGTAATGTATAGTAATTAATATCATCAATATATAATTTAGAAGGGGGAGATTATATTATATTGAAATGTCACTTTTATAAGTTAACGTATATATATAACTAATGGCATACAATTCAGTTTTAATTGATAAGTGAACCTTTTATTTTTATTGAAAAGGGAAAAAATTTAGGGGATAACTTAGAAGGAGGTTAAGTTTATTCACTTATCATGCACGTAAAGGTTGTCCAAGAAATAGCAGGCATTAAGCAATGTATTATGAGTCTTCTATGGTGCTTTGGTTTTATGATCACGTTCTTGTGAAAACCCTAATTGTAACTTTACTTAATGCCGTTGACGTACGTCTTCAATTTCTCAGCCCTCTCGTCGATCATGTGACCATGTTTTCTCTCAATCTTTCCTTAATTACTACTTTTGTCTTCTCTTACGTAAAAACAAAAGAGTAAAAGATGGGATGTTATAGACGTTTCCCTTTTTCGTCGGTCAACAAAATTAATAGTTTGATTAGTAATTAAGTCCTCCAAACTCGTTTAAGTCTAAGAAAAATTCGAAGTAAATCTTTTTTTTCTTTTTGTAAAGGTGAGCCATCGATTTCTATGTTTAAAATGGACTGAATCTATTTTTTTCACTTGGCAATACTAATTGTTGAAATATAAGTTAGCTATTGCTTTGCTTCCACTTGTTTTATTATTTTTTTTTTTTTTTGTGTTTGGAAAGTATGAAACCTGGACGTTTTTATTTCATCTTTGACTTCATCCACTTTAATTTCGGGTTCGCTGAAAGTGTTATAAATATCTCAACCACACACACAAAAAGGCTGTCTATTACTAGGTACATAAATTTGACTTTGACCCAAAAAGAAGACCCCTGTACAAATTGTACAAAAGAGAACAGTATTATTAGCAAGTTGCCAAAATTATTTGAGGTTTGGATTCGATAGAACTTTACTTACTTATTTATTTATTCACAAAAGTAAAAAAAAAAAAAAAAGAGTAAATTGAAAAATATACTAATAGTAAAGAGAAATGATGAACAGAGAATGTTAGGATAACTTCAATGTTACTCAAACATAAATTGATAGGAAGCACGCCTTCTCTTTCATATTTTTGTACCAGTCTCTTCTCTTTTCTGTTTTCAGATATATATTCATGGGACCAACAATTACTTTATACATTGTTTAGAATTTAAATTGAGATCTAGTATAAACCAATTGATGATGATACCAGACCATATAAGCTGGTTCCAAATTGTATCATATCAATGTCAATTTGCACCTTAATCATTCGAAAACATTTGTTTGGAAATTTATATTATTAGAAAGATGCCCACAACGTTAAGTTATGTATTTGGTTTCCCTTCTTCCTAATCCCATTTATTATTATGGTTCGTTACGCTAAATTTTCACAAATCCCCACTTCTAGCTACATGCCTTCATGTTCATATAATTTATATATTTTGTACGTTTAGTTAGATCAAATTCTCTACGTTATCCCAAGAATTATGGATACGTGTTTCTGCGTTTAACAATCCGTAATCCTCTGAATAATTACGCATTAAGAAAAATATGACTTCTTCAAAACAACATATTGCATTTCTCAGTAACTTTAAGAACAAAGCAAAAAAAATTCTCACCAGTCATAAAAATAGTTCCTCAAGTTATTGTCGGACAAACATGTAACCAAATAAGCATGCAAAACTGAATACGTGGTGCATGTGCATGTTAAGCGAAGTATATAATGCGCCGTACTATTTATACATTATACAATCCCAGACTTTTGTCCGACAAATAGTTTAAATCCGAAACCATATTTTTTTTAATAAGAATTTCGATTTCTTATGAAGTTTGATCTCTCATCTGAATCGATTTCCCATTTAGGATTCTGTCAATCTGAGAACATTGTAACATCACTCTTTTAACCGGTGGAGTAAACCGCACTTAGATCAGTGCATAAAATTAAATTATTACTATTATGTTTTTATTTTAAGTACTAACCAACCGAGCTTCGGATTTTTGCGAAATTTAAGAATCACGCTTCTGATATTCCTTCTGCACAAAGATATTACATTGTTACTTAATCCATATATACCCAACTAGTAATATAAAAAGAAGCTAATGCATGCGCAATCTGAATTTTCTGGATGTTTATATTAATTAATGCACACGATATATAATTGACACAGACACACACCCACACTCGTATTATATTTTTATTAAATATGGTGCATAGATTTGCACGTAGGTTACTGCATGTGTGGGATACTTCATCTTCCAGGAACAAATGTCTCACACTCTTGCCTTCCAAATAAAATAAAACTTAGTGGTATGAAAATGCATTAACACTTGGAGCTTACTTGATTGAGCTATAAGTATATAAACTTATAAGGATACTTAATTTGTAGAGATATGTGGTTCCACCAACTCCGCATCTTTTAATCAGTCTTATCTTCGTCTCCACCGTACGTTACCCGCCCAATCCAATTCCTCTCCTACTAGACACGTTAAAAATATAGATTAATTCAGAGTGTACTATTACTTTGTTTTCATGTTTCCAAACCTATATTTCATTTATATTACCTCGTAGTCGTTGAAACAATTCTCCTTTTTCCCCCAACTGAGTTAATATTAATGCTTGTAACATCTAACAAGTTAAAACCTCAAACGACATCACCAATAATCCTATCACCAACCGTCGTTTTTCTAAGGAGTAAGGTGTGCTTGTTTCTTCCTATCGAGCTTGGTAGACGGACGTCGCATAAATGGATTATGCGAAAGATGGTTCTTCTCGGACAACTCTTTATAGTCCACGGTCGATGTGCCACATTATTGACTAGTACCTATTAGCTAAATTTTATATATCCTTAAAGATCATATTTTATACTTTTACATCTAGGTCATAGTCCACAATGCAACGTTTAATAAGTAGTATCATTTTTGTAAACAAACAAAACAAAACAAAAAGGTATAGCGAATAGCAAGGTGGGGTAATTAAGAACTGGCAAAAAAAGAGGATACAAACAAGTAATGTAACAGGAGAGGATCAATGCTCTACCGTTCAAGTCCATTCCTGAGGCACAAAATCACGTGAACATGGAGATGGAGATGATTGTCCTCATCACATTTTCACGTCAAAAAAATGTGTATTGCTCTTACTAGCTCTTATTCCGTACGTATATATGTTGGTTGTTGCATGAAAGACATCCAAACTGTTGCTTGTTCTGTAATGGGCTCCGATCCAAGGGTATAATTAATCACCATTAATTACCATCATCGATCAGGGGGTGTATATATACTAATTAATTCCGAATTATTTTACCTAATTATAAATATACACCGATCGATATGAGACCCGAAATTTAGAATTATACTTTTATTACCAAAATACGTGATAGTAAAAGTAATTAAGGGAGAAGAACGATAATGTTAGAACCTTTTAATGATCCGATATCATTTAAATAATTACTACAAAGTACAAACGATAGGAAAAAGATAACAAATTTTTTTTAAATAATAATTTAGATTCAAGTGAAATAGGCTAGCTTCAACCCTTGAATAGGACTTAACGTATCAATGTAACATAACAATATTGGTCACGTGAGGCAGTCCCTTAGTACACGTCACTGCAGTTACGAGGCGAGCTTTGAGTGGACTCCGCATGCGTCAAGCAACAACATATCTCTCTTTTACTAATTATCACGGACTCTTGCCCATTTCTATAGTATACGTCTTACGTCTTGTTTTAATTTCCTTTTTTCTACTCGAGGTTTATTTTACTTTTTAAAATGCCATTTAAAGCTATTACTATTTTTGACAAACCAAATACTTAACTACATTTAATGTCTCCTCCTATATTTGTCTCGGTGCCAATAAGAAAATTCATAGTACATTATTAATTAAATCCATCATTTTACGCCAAGGTACGAGATAGAGATTGGCGACGTTCTAAGTTAATTGAACTGCACATTTTCGCCTGAGGTAACTTTGAAATTAAAAAATATTTATAGTTTACAGACAATCGCGTGAGGTTGCTTTACTTGTTTTCTTCCCAAAAGTTGTTATAGGATCTGATTTTTATTTATTTTCAAAGAATCTGTTGGTTATAACTCTTACGTACTCTATACCTTTTGCATGCATGGCCGATATCTCGTAAAAGTGCAAATATATTTAATTAGGGTTTGTTTCTAACAACACTCCATCATTTCTATTTCCGTATACAGACGGTTTAAATACGGTCAGAAGCAAACATTGCTTAATGCTACATAACAGATACATGTGGTTATACATAAGACACGTACTTGCCTTGTACGTATTTTCAACACACGCGGGCGTCTATGTTACTCGTCTGCTCTACGAACCTCACTCTTTTCTTTGCTTATTTCATTTTCTTGCTTGGAAAGCTTTATATGGCTAGAGGTTTGCAATGTTCGAGTCCGCTTAGCTAGAAAGAGAGAAATTTCCAAAATGAATAGTCTAACATTGCTTCCAGTCCCGGACTTGTAGAGATTAGGAGATCCTAGATATGAATATGAAAATAAAACCTAGCTAGATAAGATAACCCCCCCCCCCCAAACTCTTTATTAGGCTCTTTTGTTATTTCTGCAAACTCCTAAATAACACATGTATAAATATAATCTGCTAATCCTAATTAATTACTCTTGGAATCTCATTTGTGCTCTAACAAAACTATAGTTTTGCTATTGTTAATAGGATTTATTAGGCTCTGTTACTAATTAAACATCAAAAACCATATAGCAAAAAAAAAAAAAAAACGTTATTAAATCAATTACAGAAAACCGCAATAACAGCACATAACAACTTCATGTTATTTATCAATTTATAATTCACATGTATAATAGACAGATTCACTGAAATCCACAATTAAATAAACTCAATCAGCAGCATAACATCCTCATTATTGCCAATTCCCCTTCCATTATGCCCGAAGAAGTGACAACATACCTATCGTCCACGTATGATCCCCCTTAACGCCGTAATGTTCCATGTGTTTATTAAAACATTTTCGTGTTTCTTCTTAGTCAACGAGAGAAAAATCTTCTTAAATCGAATTCTCTCTATCTTCCCAAACTTCATACAAAAGTAAAAGAATCCAAAGATTCGAGTTTGGTAGAGGTGGACAACGTGTAAATGAAAGAGGCGACGTGGCAAAAGGAGAAGAGAGACGTGCACCACTCGAAGGGAACAACAAAAATCTGTCTTCAAACTTCCCAGCAAGAAGTGGTTCCCACCTCTTAACAGCATTTTTTTCTTTTTCATTTTCATCTTTAACTGATTCGATATCATATATCTTCGTTTAGTAGAGTGAACGGATGGTATTCTCTAGGTCCCCACTTCCCTATCTCTCATTTGCCATTTCGAATATTTGGCATATATATCTGTGTATAAACTTTCAAAGTAAAACTAATAAGAAGAGTACGGTCGATAGTTTTGAATTTGATTGATTTGAGTTTTGGCTATTTTATTAGTTCGTCGAAAGAATTACATGTCATCTACGATTTGGTAGGAAGAAAATTTGTGAAGATTTTGAAGATATTTTTTGTTTCATGAATATAATTTATTTTTAAACATTACAAGTCTTAGCAGTGTTTAAGAAAGTGTTAAATGGTATATGGGTGGTGACCCAGTGCTTAGCGCCTATAACATTTAGTCGAAATTTTAAGCTTTTTTAGATAGTTTAGACGTGTACAATACAAGCATTATATATAATATTATATATAAAATTATGTAAAAATATATGTTAAAAAATAAATTATAATAAATTATAAAAATATATTTAGTAAAAATATATTTATTTAATTTAGATTAGTAACATATACACATTTATAAATATATATATGAATATAATACTTAAAATTTTAATTATATATAGTTAAAAATATAAAAAAATACATTAAAATAATTAAAATAATATTATGTGAATTTAGACGGTTTAAGCGGTTGTCTAAACGTCTGCTGAACGTGTAGCGCCTAGACGGCCGTCTAGACTGCTTTCTTGAATACTGTGTAATAATGAGTGTTTTGTAATTTTGAGTAACTCAAAAACAATGTGAAGTACTATGAAATTTCTTAGATCACATAAAATGAGCTATACAAAAGAATAATTTAAGAACGTATTCCATTAATTTTGAATCACTATCAACCATTTTTAAAAGCTTATATAGCCATTGGTTAACAAAAGAAAAAGAAAAGAAAGCATAAATCAAAGATAATATACAACACAAGTCGAAATAAGGCAAAGAAAAAAATCCAACTCGAAATACGACATGAAAATAATAATCTATGATAAACTCATGTTGATTATAAAGTAAAAGATATATTAATTCTTTTCCAGTAATTGATCGACTTGATTAAGGGTCATATAATATTTATATTCTTTATTTAAAAAAATTTGATAAATTTTCCGAATCTTCTCAGAAATTTTAAGATAATGAATATGTGGATACAGTATTTTCTCTTATAAATATAAATCAAATACTAGTTCGGGCATTCAAAAATTATAATGCTTGTTTTTTTTGTATTTTACAAAATCTAATTTTTGTTGAACAAGAAAAAAATTAGAAAATTATTTTGGAACGGTAGTATATATTACGAGTACGATAAAAACAAATACGAGTTAGCTTGAAAGTTGTTGGAATCACGTGGTGACCTCACCAACAATCAAAGCAACAGAGCCGTGAGAGTTGAGGTGGCAGCGGCGAAGCAAAGGCACGTGATAGCGGCGGCGAGACCGTGAAATGGAGGAGCACGGGACGACGCCTTCGCTTCTCATTTTTGCATGCCTCTCTAATATATATATATATATATATATATTGCCACGTGTTTAGCTCCATTAACGACAGTATTTAAATCAAATTTTTACGTCCATTGACTAATAAGTGTCAAAGTAGATCAGTCAAATCTTACTGTTTTCTGAAAGTTGTCAGTTGAACGTACCCCTAGTAAATTCTAAATTTAGCATCATGATTAAGGCCTATAACTAGATTACAATCCCATGCAGTTTTAGCATTAAGAGCACCCCGTGTGTAAAAGCAAAAAAAAAAAAAAAAAAGTTAGGTTGCGTGTGGAATTTGGACAACTAATTTAGCTAATTTGTTAACCACTAATTTCTATATCTCTCTGTTTTTAATGGTGACTAGATTAACATTCTTTCTATTCTATCTTAGTATCTTTTGTGTTGTAGTTGAGAGTAACTTGAAAAGTGTCAATTCATACTTTCCCTTTGTATTATTATAATAAGAGATATTTTAAGCACAATAAAATTGTTTTATTTTAGGTGATTTTTACATTCTTGATATAATTTAACTAATAATTTTATTTATTTTATGGTTTTTTTGTAATTTGCAGATTAATTTCCGTTGGTTGAATATTGCTTATGTTGATAGTAAATGGTGTTTTGTTTTATAAAAGACAAAAAAAGTATTTTCAAATTCTGTCTATTAAAACCTTAAACATATAATAAAATGATATAGATCGAGTAGTGTGAATTATGTTTATTTTTAAAGCTCACGTGATTTTGATAATGTGATTTTAATACACACGAATTTTGTAGGACTCCATAAATTACCAGTGTATATTTATACACCTTATCACCCCTATCTAATTAAGTGACATTAACTATTTCTTTAAGATAATAAATATATTAACTATTTTTTATTTACTACTATTATATAAGAGTTTTTAACTAAAAACACAAAGATTAAAAAATTAATAATAAATATTATATTCTTTCCGTTTTAATATAGGATGTTTTAGCTAAAATATGTATCTTAAAAAATAAATATTTTAGAAAAATTTGACCAATTATAAACAAAACTATATAATATAAAATATGAAATTAATCTATAAATTACATACTTCAAAACATCATATATTATAAAATAAAAATACTTCTCTAAACATCTTATATTATGAAACGGAGGAAATAATATTTCACCAAATTCAACCAATAAAAAAGTATAGTTTAATTTAAATAGTCAAAAATTATTTAATTAATAAAAAAGTGTACAAATACTTGAGAAATTTTAATAAACACTCTTTCCGTTTCATAATATAGGATGTTCAAAAAATTATTTTTATTTCATAATATATGATGTTTCTAAATTTCTATTCAATTTTTATATTATTTTTATATTTTTAATTGTGCATTTTTGTTTATGATTAGTTAAATTTTTAAAAAGTAATTATTTTTTAATATATATGTTTTAACTAAAATATTTTATATTTTGAAAGATGAAGTAAAATAAAAAAAATGCTTAAAAGATTTTATATATTGGAATAAAAATAAGTAAGAAGTAGTGAGGTAGAGCAAGAGGGCCACGGGCACTCAACCAAAAGGTTCTAAGAAATTTTATTTTTCTACTTTTCTCCAACAAAAATTAACCAGCCACAACAAAACAAAAAAAAATATATATAAGGAAAAAATCACATGAAATCATCTTTAAATCAAAGAAATTAATGGATACAAATTTTCTGACTGTCAATATACGAGAATAATCATGGCCTCATTATTGTCCATACGTATATATACGGATTACGGATAGTCAGGTTGTCTACCAATGTGAAAGATAACTGATTTGTAAAACTATAGTAGTAATGAGTATAATAGGAGATAGTGTGCCAAAACATGATAAGATCTTTGATAAGAGGTGAAAATCAAAGAGAAAACAGTTTTAAAATATGGATTTGCTGTTTCTTTTAAGAGAAGTAACTAACAACTAAAGCATTAGATATGTGTAGATTCAAATTAAAGGATAAATCTTTGTAACAACGAAGTCTCAAGGTCAACTGATACGTAAATAAACTTTATATTATTAGAGACGTATCCTGTTTGTGCACAAACTAATGTCAAATCACGTCGGCTTCAAAATAGTACAATTAGACGTTCCACAATGTATGTGTGTAAATCATAAACCATTCTCTAATTGGTTTTGTTCCCCAACTCGTCTTTTTTAACTTTTTGTTTATCCTTCAACTGTATGTTTTTCCCGTTGATCGCGGACCGAGAAGAAACAGAAACTGACCCACAAATGACAAATCCAATGCAAAACACTTCATATTACATTACGAGGACATTGTTAGATAATACATAGGAGATTCGTGACAAGATGATGTTCCTTTTTTTATTTGTTAGAAACTTGATACTAATATTTTGAGCGTTACCGTATTGGCTTTGTTATTCTTACGACTTACGAGATTGGTGACAAGATGAAAATAATATAAAATGGGATTTTGTGAAAGAGAACCGAGGGAGGGAGGGGAGACAAGTGTGTCCCACACGTACAAAGAGGCATAAAGATGACTGGTCCTTGTGGGTCGTGGAGATTCACGTCAATCAGCTTAGCTTAACCAGGCCTTCAAGCTAACGCCCGCCGACGAATCGTTTTGCTTGAGAACCAATATTTTTTTTTTACATTCTTATTGATAATCACTATATTTATGTCTTAATTACGTATATTATTAGTTAATTACCTTGTCAATTACACGTCTTTTCAACTTTCCGACTTTTATTTTATATGTGTATTAAATTTTTAGTCGGTTTAGATTTGATGTACTTGAATTTTTGTATTGACAATAAAGATAGAAACAATGTATGGGCAATCGCATAATGTTTTAAGTGTTTACTGTTAAGCCATTCACATACTAATAAAGTAGAGGTGGTGACATTAAAACGCACTAAATGCATTATATACTTATACTAGTATAAAGGTATATAATGAAAAAACAGAGATGATGGGAAATATAAATAGAGGCGTGGGATGACTTTTCCAAAAAAGCAAAGACAAGCTAATAGGAAATAGGTTCGATGGTTTTTACTTCTTTGGGAAAGGGGATGTAAATTATAAGACTACAAATTTGTTTGATGGGCATGGCAATGAATGAGATTGAACTACACTAAATGGCAATACAGTGACTTGTTAGTATAGAGTACAGACCAAAAATTTGTTAGATGGCAATGAATGATGTTGAACTCGACTAAATACTGTAATGGCAATTTTGTGATATGTCAGACTTTAAATTGTTAGATGGCAATGAATGAGATTGAACTTAACCAAATTAAATAAATTTAATATGCTATTTTGTTAAATACTCTCCCTTGACACTTTTATTTTGTTACAAAATAGTGTCATTTTATGTATTTTTTGCAGTTTTAAAATTAAATTTCTTTTTTTTTCTCTATTATTTGAACTTGGATAAAATATAAATTTATATAGTTTTCTTAATTTGTATACATTATATCAAAATCATATTATTGGGAATCAAAATAAGTAAATTTACTATTTTATCCATTTAATATTCTCAAATATCTCTCTCAACACATTTATTCCAGTTGTATTTATCTATATATACATTTTTGAAGTACATTTTGGGTTATACTCTTTTATTTGTACTTATTTAAGAAGTTATTTACAAAGTTGATCCCTAACAAATTTCCAAAAATAGCACTACTTCAGATTTTGTTTCCTAAATATTTTATATTTCATTCCAACTTAAAAAAAATTACAGCAAAATTAATATGAAAAAAAATTATGATATATTTAACTACACTTTATATTATGTTTTAAAAATATTCTATCTCTGAATCATTTGCAAACAAAGAGAATAACAGTTTGATTCCCAATTGTGTTTTTCAATATATGTGAGCTTTGATTCATAATGTAAAAAGAATTTCGATTCATATTTATTTAAATATTATAACTAATATAGAAAAACTTAATAAAATTTTAAAATATTACAAATATGTAAAATTAGAAAAGTTTAAAATACTATACAATACAGTTATATAGTAGATGATTATAAAGAAGACATGTTGGAATTAATAAAATATTATTAAATTTGTGCTAACACGGATTAAATTCTCATTTTATTATTTTTCAACACTATTAATATTAGAATATTTGACATATAAAATTAATGACTATGATTAAATTTGTTATATTTTAGTGTTTGAGATTCTATTAATGACTCATTATGTATTTATATCATTTATTTTTTGTTATAATAATTAAAAGTCAAAATAGAATCTCAAACACTAAAATATAACAAACAAATGGTAATGAAATATATTGCGAGTTAAAAAATTAATATAAACATCAAGTCGTACAAACGGTCGGAAAATTTAGTTATTCCTCTATTTACAAAATATTCAATATTTAACAAATAAATAATAATAAACATTATATCCACGCGGTGTACCGCATGTTAAAATCTAGTTAATGGTGATATTAGTCTACACAATTTAAAAACCGTCAAACTTTTTTTATTGATATTTTTATATATTTTTCATCTTAATCTTGTATGTTATTGACCATTATATCTTAATTGAAGAAAGTAAATCATGCATATACACTATATATATGTAATTATTTTTGTGTATATTGTTTTCTAAATTAAAATCATGTATCTAATTATCTATAGTGTTTTGTATATGTCATGTTTCTCATTTTAATCTTGTATTTTATTAACTATTTTGTCCAAATTTGAGAAAGTAAATCATGCCTTTATGCTCTATAGGTAAATAATTTTTTGTATATTTGTTTCTCAAATCATGTATTTTAACTAATTTATAATGATTTGTATATGTTATGATTCTCATCTTAATCTTGTGTTTTATTGACTATTATGTCCCAATTTGAGAAAGTAAATCATGATTTTATGCTATATATAGGTAAATATCTTTAGTATATTTCTTTCTAAAATCATGTATTTTAACTAATTTATATGTTATGTTTCTCATATCTTAATCTTGTATTTTATTGACTATTTTATCCCAATTTGAGAAAGTAAATCATGCCTTTTTGTTATATAGGCAAATATCTTTTTAGTATATTTGTTTCTAATATCATGAAATTAAATTAATTTATAGCTTTTTGTATATGTTATGTTTCTTATCTTAATCTTGTGTTTTATTGACTATTTTGTCCCAATTTGAGAAAGTAAATCATGTCTTTATGCTATATATATATATATATGAAAATATATTTTTTGTATATTTCTTTCTAAATCAGATATTTTAACTAATTTATAGCATTTTATATATTTTATGATTTTATTATAATTTTGTGTGTTTATTTACTATTTTATCCCCATTTGTGAAAGTAAATATCATGCCTTTATACTATATAGGTAATTATCTTTGATATAGTATAGATTTTTTTTTCTTTCTAAAATCATGTATTTTAACTAATTTATGGAGTAGCATTTTAGGTACTAAACCATGCTAAGTTTTCCAAAATATATTGACTGGGTTAAAATTAAATGAATTAAAATAACATTTTTAATCTAAATTGGTTTAAATATTTCTTTGGTTTAGAAAGCAGATTCCACTTTTTTTTATTAAAAAAAAATGTTAACTTTACCTTTTCTTTGAGTCAAATGCAAACTTTTATTTTTGTCCCCTTTAGAAAAAAAAAGGAAGCAAAATACCAAAGTTTTAATTTAAAAAAAAAAAAAGAAAAAGAAAAAGAGATAAAAAGAAGTAACCGCTGTAAAATATAGTAATTGGCTGATTCTTTCTAGACGTTTGACCTCTCTCTCTCTCTCTCTTCTTCCTCCTCCTATACATCAGTTCTTTCCTTAGTTTGTTACATAAATCCTTTACTCGCACTTTTCCTCACGTGTTTCACACGCGCAATTACGCATTTTCTACGGTAAAAAAAGTAAAATAACCGGAGTTAGTTTCAACAAATTTTAGTCCCTTTTTGTAACCGTTTCGATTTATAAATAAAAATATTAAAAGATCCTCTTATTTCTCTTGTATAAATTATAAACCTCACACTAACAAAAACAAATAAATAAAAATAATTTATTCTTGAAGCTACGTAAAAGCGAGCATTGGGGTCAACGACGTTTTGACCGGGAAATAAAGACATAAGTACAAGGGTATACTCGTAATTTCAGCTTCGCATACGTATGTACGCTTTGGAGACCAGAGAGAGAGAGATACAACTCAACCACTTTGTATATTTATAAGCCAAAGAGATTATAAAAAAAAAAAAAAAGAGAAGAGATAAGAAGAGTCTCTGTGTGTAATCCTCCTCTCAAAAAAAAAGACAAAGAAGATTATTATGTTACCCGTTACAAAAACAATGAAGAGAGTTTTCTCCGGGGACTTTACTCCGGCAAGAAAACGCCGGCGATGTGTTGTTGGTCTTCCTTCCTCTGTTTCTCCATCGCCAGAAAGTGTTGCTGATGTGGCTGTAGATTTGCTAGATTCAATCCCTGACGATCTTGTTGTGTCTATCCTTTGTAAACTTGGTTCTTCTTCACGATGTCCTGCTGATTTCATCAACGTTTTGATGACGTAAGCTTTCTCCGGTTTGGTTTTTCCCTTTTTTCGCCGGTTTGGTCTTTTTCGTTACAGAGTTCTAATTTTGGTTTTTGTGTGTTTGGAACAGATGTAAGAGATTAAACGGATTAGCTATGAACCCTCTCGTGTTGTCCAAGTTGTCTCCTAAAGCTATTGCTGTTAAAGCTCATAACTGGTCGGAAAATTCTCACCGGTTTTTAAAACGGTGTGTCGACGCCGGAAATCTCGAAGCTTCTTACACTCTAGGAATGGTTAGTTTCTTTAAAACTTTAATATTTTAGTATCGTGAAAATAAATTGTTAAGTTTTGATATTTATTTCCTTTTTCGTGTAGATTCGCTTTTATTGTTTACAAAACAGAGGAAACGGCGCGTCGTTGATGGCTAAAGCCGCGATTAGTTCTCACGCGCCGGCTTTGTATTCGTTAGCCGTGATTCAGTTCAACGGAAGCGGTGGTTCCAAGAACGATAAAGATCTTAGAGCCGGTGTGGCTTTGTGTGCGCGTGCGGCTTTTCTTGGACACGTCGACGCGTTACGGGAGCTTGGTCACTGTCTTCAAGATGGTTATGGTGTTCCTCAAAACGTGTCCGAAGGTCGTAGGTTTCTCGTCCAAGCCAACGCACGTGAGCTCGCTGCCGTTTTGTCTTCCGGGATACAAGCTAGGCCAACGTGGCTCACTTTATCGCAGCCACCTCCGGTTCCTAACCATGGACAAGGCTGTCCGTTACTTAGCGATTTCGGGTGTAATGTACCGGCACCGGAGACTCATCCGGCGAATAAGTTTTTGGCTGAGTGGTTCGCCGTACGCGGCGGTGATTATCCCGGAGATGGGTTGAGGTTGTGTTCACACGCTGGATGTGGACGGCCGGAGACGAGGAAGCATGAGTTTAGGAGGTGTTCGGTTTGTGGCGTTGTGAATTATTGCTCACGCGCTTGTCAAGCTTTAGATTGGAAACTCCGGCATAAGATGGACTGTGTTCCGGTTGAACGGTGGCCTGATGAAGTTGAAGGTGGTGAAGGTAACGTTCAGATTGACGGTAATGGTAACGGTGATAATGTTTTGCTTCCAATGAGTTAACGGCAATGTAACGGCTGCTTTGAATAGTAAAAAAACAAAAAAAAACCGACGCGAGAGATGAAGGTAAAAAAAACGGAAGCTTGTTTCATTTTTTTTTTTTTTGCTATTAGTGGAAAAGATTAGGAGAAATTATTACCATCGAGTAGAGTAATTTTTGTAATTCCAAATCGACTGTAAAGAGGAGTTATAAATGAACGGCCTTTTTTTTTTTTACTTTTCATGTTAAAAACCGTAATTTAGTTCTTACTTTTGTCGAGGGATGTAAAATGACGTAAGGAGTTAATTTCTTCCTTTATTCTTCATCTTGACATTCTGATTTTGTTGATTTCGTCTATGGTTTTGGTATTCTTTTTTTTTTTCTTTCTCATATTTGAATATTGGAGGGTGAGGTTTTGACCCTTATCTTGAGTGTTTTGAGCTTTTCTTGCATCGCATTAGGTTCCCCTCGTGGTTTGCATATCGTCCCTACAGCAATATTTGAATTCAATCATCTTGCTTCATAATAAACTCATTTTCATTGTCCCCTTCTAAACATTTATGATTGCTCTTGACTATTTGCGAAGAATGGTCCTTTTCTAGGATTTTAATTCACTTGGAATTACATTGACTTGAGCAATTATATTGACAACCATTACTCCAACACTTTCATGATCGACGTTGCTATTTTCCGGCAACATGTTCCATCATTTTTTTCTTTAAACTCCTTGACAGTTTTAAGGCAATGGTGCTCACACTTGACATAAGATCGCATAGAGCTTCCATACATGTTTTGCCCACCTATGTGGTATTTAATTGTGAAAGTTCTCGGATGTTCAAGCTTTGGAGGCATACTTCTTTGACCTGCGGGAGACCTTGCAAAGTAAACATTTTCAGAAAATTGTAAACTTTTTCTAAGGGTTCAGGTCCGTGAACACTTATGGATCCATTATTCGTTGTCTCCTTTCTCAAACACCTCCGAATTTTTCTCTTTTCTTTCACTTTCTCACTTAGTAAGTACCTGGGAGAGGTCGTCTTCAAGTTTCCCCTATTGATCATATTATTGAGTACGGGTTTGACACCATATAGATTTTCTCGAACAACCTCTTTAATTCACTTGTTTCCTTATAGGTTTATTAGGTTTAGGTGTGTTGCCCTTGGTAAGTTTTCTGAAAGAATGTTAGAATATATTCTCAAATTTTTTCTGAATTGTTCTTGTTATTCAATATTTCAATCTAAAGGTCAATAAGATCAAACAAAAAGTAGAATGTTATGTTAGTAAGGGGGCTAGTAAAAAGTAAAGGTTAGTCAAACTATATACAAGGCAGTTTTCAGATTTGGAAAAATATCTATAAATGGTAAATTTTATAAAAGGAAACTTACTAAATCTTTAAGGAGATAAAAAAAACTAAATAACAAGAGTAAATAATAAAAACTTGCGGCAAGAGAGAAGAGGAAGCGAGTTAGCTAGAAACTGAATTGAGCGAGCTTCAAGCTAAGGGAATTTCTAACAATACTATCGGTAATTTCACAATGTCCACGATTTTTGTTAAAATGTGACTCTCATTTTATTCACGTAAAAGAGCTAAAAACTCCACTATTGTATATCGTTAGTAATTTGACGTAGGTAATAAATTTGAGGGGTGACTACTCATTAGGAATATTTTGACCACACACCTAATTCAAAGGGTTTGTAAATACTAAATCCGCACGACAATGATTTTATAGACAAATGAACGTGTCTTGATAATTCAGATTTAGCTTTCAAGGTAAAGTTTGTATCTTAAAAATAAATATTGTCGATACTCATACCAGCAGCAGAGCAACAGTTAATAATTAATAAAAGTAGTGATTATATAATAAAATTTTAAGGTTAATGGGTGACAAAGCATCATGGGGTGTGCGATCTATTTTAGCTTTCTTTTTCTTCATGTAATTCGTGCCTTTTTTTTTTTTTCGTCCTAAATTCAATTAGGTAGACCGGGAAAACCTCGCTGCAAATCAGATATGGATTAACAGAAAGCTTAATTTCTGATTTTTAAATAAATGATCTTGGACCCTCTTTGATACGTTATTGTCTCCACAACCACGATATTAGCTGACAAACACAAATGTTTTATTTCACGGGCCCATCATCATTGGTTTACAATTTGCTTTCTAATCATTATTGCATATATACTTTTACCACTAAATAAGGGAACCAAGAAGACAAGATTTTGTTAAAATAAAGTTTCTTTCGTATAACATTATGAAACCTTAAAAGTAGGGGTGGGCAAAATAACCGCTAACCAAATAACCGATCGAAATCAAACCGAAAAAATTAAACTAAAACCGAACCAAAATTTTTCAAATAACTGAATGGTTAGTAAAATTCTATATCCAAACTAACCGAACCGAACCGAACCGACAATTAAATGGTTAACCGAAATATCCAAAAACCTAGAATAAACCTAATATAATATACTTAATATTATGCAAACCTATAAAATAAACTTAAAATATTAATTATTTATATATTCAGATAATTAAATACTTTAAATAATCAATATATTTAAATGTTATTATTTTGAATTTACAAAATTAAAATACTATTTTGTAAAATCAGATGAATATTTGTCCCCCTTTTTATTATTTTGTAATGTATTCTTGATTAATTTTGGTTATATTTGGTTATATTTGATTATTTTTGGTTATATTAGGTTGATTTCAATATAATTGTGTTAGTCATGGTTATCTCCTCAACTAACCGAACCGAAACCGAACCGAAAAAACTCGAACCGAACCAAACCGAAATTTCTAAAATATCCATATGGTTATTATATTACTATATCCAAACTAACCGAAACCGAATACAACCGAACCGAAACCGAACGGTTAACCGAATGCCCAGGCCTACTTAAAAGATTGTATATTTCAGACGAAATTTGTAGACTACTAAACAACCAAATGAACATAACATCATACATTTACTAGGAACGTTGTTTATGCCATATCTTCAAAACATATTATTGCTACAAAACATGATTAGTATGACAAGAAAAGCAAATTAGGGAGGAATATAGAGGAGTGAATTAGTGGGAGAGAATGAGGAATTTTGAAGGGAGTGGGATTATAAGAAAAGAAGAAACTTTAGACCCACCAGCAAAGCATTTGAATCAAATAGTCTTTGAAAAATAAAATAATGTGTAAATGAAAAAAAATAAAGAGAATGTAGCAATGCTGTTACCATAAAGAAATATTTCAATTTAACTCGTATATATATATTCCAACTGGTCATACCGGAAGGAACAATGATGAACATAACCTACGAAAGTAATGGAATTAGCAGAACAAAAGCATCAAATATTCAAGTATGATAAGCATAGAATAAACATAACAATTAGAACCAAATTGTGAAAAGAGTAAAGTATAGTAAATTATATGGTGATTTTTGTAAAAGTATACTTTATATAGTTTTTGACTAAAAATATTTTCCAAAATTTGGCCTAACTATTTAACATCCTATATGACTCTAATCTATGCGAATCGACTCGTGCAGTGTAATTTATCTCACGGTAATCAAATAGCATTATGTGGCTATGTCTAAAGTAACTCCACAAAGGCTCATTTTCATAAAACCTTTGAATTCTTGAAGAAGTACGTAGATAAACATATTTTGGACCAACAAGCTTTGCATTAATTTAACTAAATATAATGAATCTGTTATATGTAATTACTGAATTTTGTCAATGCCTAAAAAATAAATTGAAATTACTGCTCAGTGGGTAGAAAATTTTGAAATCATCTGCCAAAATTGACTCACTTATTAAGTAGCTTCTGTTGCAATCAATCAACAAAAAAAAATCTGTATGATCTTTCTGCTCTCCTTTACCTTCTTTTTGGGGTCACAAATTAATGTATCAACATAAATTGAAATTTGAACGTATAAAAAGTAAAATAAAGAAGAGGATGGGGTTGGTACAAGAGGCCCAGCCCATTTATTGCTAGTGGTTAGAACTGCCAGCTTTAGTCCAAATCACAAACACATACGTAATATATGTTGTGTGTATATATATGGAAAAACGTCTTTTTCATACCTGGACAATTACGATATGTTGAATTCATACATTGGATTATTGACTATGCTTAAACATACATGCAGTTTTAAAATATTTGAATTTCATACATGAACTTTTGATTTTGTGTCTAAATATACATAAACTTTGATTTTGTGTCTAAATATACATAAACATGTTTAATGAGTAACTCTGTTAGTATTTCCGTTTAGTCACTATGACGTGGAATCCACGTGTACAGAAATAATGAAACGATGTCGTTTTAGATTACGTTGGAAAATTAAAAAATTGAAGCAAATTGATTAAGCCTACTTTCGAACCCAAGATATTTTACTTACGGAAGAAAGTTAATTACCACTGAGCTACAGAAACTTTTGTTGTAACTTCAACGAATATATATATATATATATATATATTAACAATGGCGGTTCATCTTCTTCCTCGTAGTAACCATGGGAACTATACCCAGAAATTAAAATGTTCCAAGACACAAGATCTCTCACAGGTGCTCTACCCAACAATCCCATTTTGGCATACAAATCCGATTCAAAACCCATCTCCAGCATTTGTTCATAAACCAAATCTCCCATCTCCGCTCCGTATTGAACAATCTCGCGCAGGCTTTGATACCCAAAGGAAACCTTGCTTTCCCGGAGAAACTCGCTGGAAAACAGAGAGGAAAGAGGCAGGTTCATGAAAATGTGGGGTTAGGGAGAAGAAGATGAACCACCATTGTTATTATATATATAGATATTCGTTGCTATTGTAACAAAAGCTTATGTAGCTCAATGGTATTCAACTTTCCTTTGTTCGTGAAAGGTCTTGGGTTCGATGGTAGCTTAGTCTTTGTCAATTAGCTTCAACTTTTAATTTTTCACCATATTTCAAAACGACGTCGTTTCATTATTTTTGTACATGTGGATTCCACGTCAAATGAATTAACGGAAAGACTAACAGAGTTACTTATTAAACACGTTTATGTATATTTACGAACAAAATCAAAAGTTCATGAATGAAATTCAAAAAATTTTAAATTGCATGTATGTTTAAGCACAGTCAATAGTTCAACATATCGTAATTGTCCAGATATGAAAAAGACGTTTTTCCGTATATATATAGTTATGGCCTTTTAGGTAGGGAATAAAGAAAATAAATGTTGTGTAAAAAATATAGTGTGGCCTTTTAGGTAGAAAAAAAATTGAATGTTTTACGGATCCTATGGGATTTCACGAATTATTGCACTTTCTGATAGAGATTGAACGCTCACCAGACGTACGTGAGGCCTGCGACAAAGAAATGGAGAGTATAGCATACTGCATACATAGTATGAAAGGTATTTATTCGCTTGACAACAGTTTTACTTTTGTTTATCGGTTAAATATCTTGTTAAGGAGACTTTGTCTTTGAGCACGCTTTGAGAGACAAAAATTAAAAGACCCTATCGGCCAACAATCTTTTATATTCATTTAATCGACTGATAGGTTTGATTTTTTTTAAACGTGTCATCACGATAAAAGTAGGTTACTGATAATCTTTTATCTTTTTTAAATATACAACTAGCATTTGATCCGCGCTACGCGCGAGAGTTTGATGAAGATGTTTTTCGGTTGTTTTGTTAATTTATTTTTTGGTTATATATTTTTTCTCTTTCCGTCTGGTTATGTTGTTCGTATGTTTTTTTTTGCTCGTTTGTTGGTTTATTTTTTCTGTATATTTTTTCAGCTAGTATAATATAGTCAATTTTTTAATTTTTAATAAATTTAAATCATCATGATATTTTTTTGTTTTCAAAAAATATTAAATTAGAAGTTAAGTTTGTATAGTAATAGCAAGCTCGGCTTAAAGCTAGGGCGAGAGGGACAGTGGCCATGGGACAAAAAAAAATTTCTTGAAAAACTTAAGTATTTGGGGTCCCAAAAAAAAAAAAAAAATTATACTGAAAAAAGGTCCAAAGAAAACTATACACCTAGGGACAAATTTTTTTTTGAGACGGGACTGAATAATAGTTGTTGTCTCGCTTTAGTCGTTAGTTGTGCTTAATTAAAATTATTTGTTATTTTGTCGTTGGATTGTTATTTGGTTTTATTATATGAGGTTGTAGGTAATCTTTTAATTATTTTATTATTTAATTAATAACCTGTGCGAATAGTTTTTTGTCAATGCTTTTGTGTTTGTAGTGATTAGTTAGTGGTTTTTGATTAAAAATATTTAAAAATCTCAGTTACTTACAATTCTGTTTTCATTGTTTTTTTGTGTTTTTGCTATTGGGGCTTATTTTCTGTAAGCCTTAAAATTGTGTTGGTCCATTGAGTCTTTATTGGTATGTCATTGGAGGTTGGAATGGCTTTGTTCCCTTTGAAAATATGATGTCTCGTGAACGGATAGCAGAGAAGTCATTTTTGCGATCTACAGGACGGTAAGAGTTTTGAAACTATTTCTTTGATGCTTGTAATCCTTCTTCATTCATCCCTATCATCGATGCACAACTTTTTTTTTTTTGTGGTGTATTTGGGTGTTTTCCTCTTCGCTTCGTATCCGTAGGGATAATTGGTTCTTCCCTGATGTTTTCGTTCCAGTTAAGTGTTAATTGGTGTGCAAATCTGTACTTTTTAAAAATTGTTTTCTTCCTTTTATTTCCTAATTAATTTATCCATTGTTTTTGAGATCGTAGTTTTAAGTTTTGTTTCGGTTGGCCCCAGAGCGTGATTTTCGATTGGATGTGAATTGTGTGTTGTAAAATTTATTTTTCGCCTCTGTGATGCTTTTAAAAAAAAAAACATTTTGGAGTGTATATTTTTGTGGCCGGTTTAGTAAGTCATTCACTTAAGGTCTAATGTGAACAAAATATGGAACTCGAATTTCAGCATCTTTTCCTTCAACTAACGGTGTGTGTATCTCCTACATTTTTCTGTTTGGTGATGATTTTGTCAATTGCTGGCGACTAATGTTAATTGAATTTTAGTTGTGTTTTCCTGATCCTCTGTAATTGTTTGTCTTTTTTTTTCGTTTGAGTTGTTTTTTCTTTTGATTTTTAAGTTGCGCTGTTTTTCGAAGCCGAAAATTTTTGTGATCTAGGTGTCCCTGAAACTAATGACCTCTTTGCATATGTCTATCTCCTATGTGGTCGTAATACTTTTAGACCTGTTTTTGAGATTGTTTGTGGGAAGTTTCTTCAATACATGTTGATCTTGTATGTTCTGTTTTTGTTCTCATGGTAAGTGGTGGACTTTTTTTTCTTCCCAACCGTTTGTATTCTTGCTATACTTTCAGTTATGTTCTCTCGTTCTCTTGTTTGAATTCTTTTGAAGGAGTAGGTAATGTTTATGAAGGAGGAAAACAAAATACTTTTATTTTGAATTTTGGAAATTTTTTAGAGGATGATAACATTGGTGAACCTTACTATTTTTCCTTAAGCTAAAAGATTAATTTCAAAGATATATTTTTGGTGTTCCGGGATGAAAGAATTCGAATTAAGAAAGGGAGGGACGCTTCAGGTCGCACACCGGCGAACGGTGGAGTGAAGCTTCCTAGAGAAGGGTTTTATTTCTACAGCATATAAAACATGTATTATTAATAGATTAGGTTTTTAAAGAAATATAAAACAAATAAATATGAATTGCTTAGTGGGTTGTGTCATTAAATTGAGCTTATTAAACTGAAAGAGTTGCTGACGTGGCAACACCAGAAGTGAGGAAATGCAACTTTATATATATAGATTTTTTCTTAGATATTAACAAAATAAAAAATTGTATCAAACTAAATTAATTTTGGAGAATACGTCAATCAAAACAATAAGAAAATCAGGTGAAATTATTTCATAAGTAATTTATTAAATTAAGACAAGAAAGTGATTTAGTTTAAATTTAGTTTGGGGTAAGTGAATGATAAAATTAATATAAAATATAGTAATAATTAACATTTAGAAGAATGTTTTTTTTTTTTTGAATTGAATGTAAAATTGTATCCAATCAAAAACTATTTGTACAATGAATGCCGCAATGTGTTTGAAGATTGCTAAACAAAGAGGTGAAAATTAGGGTAGATATGGCCTATGAAGCATATCGAGTAGAGAGCCAAATCTTCAGGCTGTCAGCGTAGCGGTGGTCTCCTGAAGCTATGTTACAGTTTGTTAATATTGAGTAAGAACTGAATACAAAACAGAGGAAAAACAGAGGATACTTTATTACTAATGAATCTACGTTCAAAGAAAACGCGGAATCATCATCTCACCTTGCGAGAGTCTCCTTAGAGATTATCCCACAGAATTGATGAGGAATTAAGAACGTAAGGTTTACAACTTTTTGAAGATAACTTTTGATAATGAAAATGGTGAGCTAACAAATGCTCTCATATAGTAGCAGCTAACGTCGGCTAACAATACCCGACAAACTCCGTTAACGTCTTTTTATTCTTTTCCGTGATGTTGACATCCTTAAACCGTCACTTCTCCAGCTGTAAAGTAGCACGTGCCCTCTATCTGCTTCTCATCTCAGCTCTACACGTGCACCTTCTGATTTTACTGTAACACAGCTTCCCCGGTCGAAGAACCTTGACCACAAGGTTCAAAAGCAGGAAACTTACTCTGCAAATCGTACAGAAACTCCCAAGTCGCCTCGTCTGCAGTTTCATTAGACCATTGAACAAGTACCATAGTCGCTGCACGCCCTTTACGCTTAACCATCTTACGATCCAATATCAAAACTGGTTCTTTAACCAGTGTGTCAGAGATGATAGAGGGTAACTGAGTTGAAGTCTTGACATTACCAACAGCAGTCTTTAGTTGAGATACGTGGAAAACAGGGTGGATAAGAGACCCCTCCGGTAGTAACAACTTATAAGCCACCTTACCACATTTGTCAAGAATCTTATACGGACCGTAGTATTTCGGTGCTAACTTGTGATTAGTGCGTACCACCACTGAGCCTTGGCGATAAGGTTGAAGCTTTAAATATACAAAGTCGCCGATTTCAAAGGTCCTGTCAGAACGGTGTGCATCAGAGAGCTGCTTCATTCGGTGTTGTGCACGCAATAAGTGAAACTTCAACAGTAAAATCATACTTTCCCGCTCCTGCAGACTACGTGCAACCACTGCGACCTTAGACTCGCCTGGTAAATAAGGAAGATGGATGGGAGGAGCTTGTCCATACACTGCCTCAAAAGGACTCATCTGTGTAGCTGTGTGGAAGTTAGTATTGTACCACAACTCGGCAAGAGGAAGCCACTGACTCCACATTTGAGGTTAGTCACTGCACATACATCTCAAATACGTTTCCACACACTTATTCACAATCTCCGTTTGTCCATCACTTTGAGGATGGTAGGCACTAGAAAACTTCAAGTCCACTCCTTGTAGTGCAAATAACTCTGTCCAGAATGTGCTGAGGAAAACGGTGTCTCTATCACTGACAATAGACCGTGGACAACCATGGAGTTTATACACAGTGTCCATGAACGCCTGCGCAACTGACACTGCTGTATAAGGATGACCTAACGCCATGAAGTGAGCTGCTTTCGTCAACCTGTCCACTATCACAAAGATCACTGACTTACCTTCAGAAACCGGTAATCCGTCGATGAAATCCATAGAAAGGTCTGTCCAAATAGCCTCAGGAATAGGGAGTGGTTGTAACAACCCAGGATATGCTGTTGTGTCGTACTTGCACTGTTGACAAACCGAGCAGTTACGAATGTAGTTCTGTATATCCAATGCCATTCCCTTCCAGTAGAACAACCCACATATCTTTTGATAGGTAACATCCCTTGCCGAATGTCCCCCGGTACCTGAGCAATGCAGCCATTGCAGAATGGAATCACGCACAGATGTTACCTGAGGGACTACAATCTTGTTTTTGCGTCGCAATATTGACTGAACCCACAAATAGTGTTTTTTAGCGGACGGATTAACAGTCAACTCGTCGATAATCTTCTTAAGAGAGGCATCGGTAGCATAGTGAGACTGAATGTCTTTAAGTAAGTCACACTCCAAAACTGACATGGCCATATGTAAAACTTCTGCCCCATCAACCCTGGATAATGCATCAGCCGCTATATTCTCTTTCCCCTGTCGATACTGAATTTCATAATCGAACTCCAGGAGCTTAGGAAGCCACTGCTGTTGGATTGGAGTGTTTAACTTTTGTTCCAAGAGGTACTTCAAGCTTCTTTGATCAGTCTTGATAAGAAAATGGTTTGGCAACAGGTAGTGTCGCCATTTCTGAACTGCAAAAACACAGCTAATAACTCCTTCTCATATATTGACAGATTCAATTGTTTCCCTTTTAAATGACGACTGATAAAAGCCAAAGGATGGCCCTCTTGCATCAGTACAGCCCCAATGCCACTGGAACTAGCATCTGTTTCAACCAAAAATGGTTTAGTGAACACAGGAAGTGCTGATACTGGAGCTTGACTCAAGGCTTCTTTAAGATTCGTGAATGCCTCTAGTGCCTCTGGCGACCAAATGAACGATTCTTTTTTAGTCATCAGTGTCAGAGGTCGAGCAATCATACCAAAACTTTTGACAAATCGCCTATAGTAACCAGCTAAGCCCAAAAACCCACGTAATTGTTTCAAATTAGAGGGAGTAGGCCAGTTTGCAACAGCGTTGACCTTGGCAGGGTCTATAGATACCCCACCAGCAGCAATGAAATGCCCCAAATACTCAACCCTTTCTGTTGCAAATGCACACTTGCTTTCTTTGGCAAAAAGTTTGCTCTGTCTCATGGTGTGAAAGACTTGTTGCAAGTGACTGAGGTGATCTGTCATATTAGAGCTGTACACCAGGATTTCATCAAAAAATATGAGAACAAACTTTCGCAAGAACTCCCTGAAAACATCATTCATCAAGCCTTGAAATGTAGCTGGAACATTAGTTAAACCAAAGGGCATAACTAGATACTCATAGTGTCCACTATGTGTTTTAAATTCCGTCTTGTGAATATCCTCGGGCTCCATACGGACTTGATGATAACCGGCCCTTAAATCAATCTTTGAAAAGATGGAAGACCCTCCCAGTTCATCCATTAAGTCCTCAATGAGTGGAATCGGAAACCTGTTCTTGATCGTAAGAGCATTCAGACCACGGTAATCCACGCATAGCCTCCAAGTATTATCTTTCTTCTTCACGAGCACTACTGGAGATGAGAAATGACTAGCACTGACTCGGATTGTCCCTGCAGAGAGTAACTCCCTAACCATTTTATCGATCTCATCCTTCTGATACACTGTGTATCTGTAAGGACGTTGGTTTACCGGGTCTGCACCTTCCTTTAGTACTATCTTGTGATTGTGGTTCGGACGAAAAGGAGGTAATGAAGTAGGTTCCTCGAAGATATCTGAATAAGTGTGTTTGAGTTCCATTAAAGCCGAGTTGCTCTCATAGTTACGTTGACTTAACTCCATTGCACTTATCATTATTTCCTCTTGCTGTACTACTTCCTGAGCACAAATCATAGAAATTTGAACTGCTTCTTCCTGCCTCTTGTTAAACTTGGTTGCCTTAACAGTCCTTACTGCTCCTTCTTTGATCCCATGTAAGAGGATCCTTTGTTTGTTCCACCAGAATCCCATTTCTAATTTCAGAAAGTTCCAAGTCGTATCACCTAATGGAGCTAACCATTGAACCCCCAACACCATGTCGCATCCATCAAGCGGAATTAGCATGAAGTCATCCTGAAATGCGGTTCCTTGGAATGATCACTGAAACTGTGATACCATTCCTTGTACCCCCAGCTTACTACCATCCGCAACCACCACTCGCGGGACCCCCGAAGCTTGCACTGTAACTCCTAGTTTCCTTGCCGTCCTAGGATCCATGAAATTATGGGTAGAACCGGTGTCCAATAAGATAAACATCACCTTCTTCTTATGAGTCCCTCTCACCTTCAACGTTCTGTAATCTGAAATACCAGCTACTGCACTTATAGACACCCTTGGTGTGTCGTTATTCTCCTCTACTGCCAGTTGAGCCCGTCCTCCATCATTTCTTCCTCATCATCCTCCACCTCAATCATAAAAACTTGTGTCTTCTTATGCTTAAGATAGTGGTCAGGAGTGTACTTCTCATCGCAAATATAACATAACCCTTTTGCTTTCCTTTCACTCATTTCCTCTTGGGACAAAAATCTCCTGGCAGGTTTTTGGTCGATGGAACTACCTTTATCTTGTGGCGATTCCTTTTTATTCTGAGTGAAGTGCTTAGCAGTCGTAGTCATGCTTCCACCCTGAGACTGCTTGGAATAAGTTCCACTGGTCGTAGTTCCTTTTAGAGTCGGATGAGCTTTCTCATAAAGACGTCCCAATACAAGGCATTGGCGAACTGTTTGAGGTTGAAACATTCTAATGTGCATTTGCGTGTCAAGACGAAGTCCTGCAAGGTAAGCACGCACCAAATAATCCTCTGATAGAGTCACTTTAGTTCGAATCAGATCAAATTTTTGATGGTAATCAATGATGCCATCAGTTTCCTGTAACGCCTTCAGTTCTGCGATGGGATCCTCTAACACATCAATGAATCTTTCTTTCATCAGCAACTTATATGAAGGCCAATCATACAACAAACTCTGACCAAATGGTGTTTGCACTAAGGCGTGATGCCAGACAGCCGCATGACTATCAAAATGCATAGAAGCCATACGAACCTTTGAGTCATCTGGAGTCGCATCAAGTACGAAGTAATCCTCAACCTTACAGATACAATCCGAGAATTGAGTTCCATCAAAACGAGGAAAATCGACACATCCTAAACGAGTCACCCCCGCATAATGACCAGATCCCGACGATCCACTGCCGCGTGGCTGTCCACAACTACCACCACCTCCTTCTGGCATAGTTGACACCACTAGGGGATTACGCTCTTCATGGGACTTTGAACTTGAAGAAGCTTGTTGGCCTGGAATCAGCTTGATCAGCTGCATCATGTCAGTCATCATTTGATCCATCTTCTTGTCTTGCTCCGCAATCGCTCGCTCTATCGCTTGTGTGCGATCGAGAAAGGTCTTTGCAACTCCATTCGTATCGCTTCCTCCTTCCTGGGCTACATCACCATCCAACTCTTGCCGATTCAACTGCGATCTCGTCTCCACACCCATCGTTCTGAGGTTCGAATTCGCTCTGATACCAATGTTACAGTTTGTTAATATTGAGTAAGAACTGAATACAAAACAGAGGAAAAACAGAGGATACTTTATTACTAATGAATCTACGTTCAAAGAAAACGCGGAATCATCATCTCACCTTGCGAGAGTCTCCTTAGAGATTATCCCACATAATTGATGAGGAATTAAGAACGTAAGGTTTACAACTTTTTGAAGATAACTTTCGATAATGAAAATGGTGAGCTAACAAATGCTCTCATATAGTAGCAGCTAACGTCGGCTAACAATACCCGACAAACACCGTTAACGTCTTCTTATTCTTTTCCGTGATGTTGACATCCTTAAACCGTCACTTCTCCAGCTGTAAAGTAGCACGTGCCCTCTATCTGCTTCTCATCTCAGCTCTACACGTGCACCTTCTGATTTTACTGTAACAAGCTAGGACTGAGAGTAAACGATTTGAAATATTCTTATCAATGCGTCTAATGAGCAAAGCTTTGGAAACTCGGGCCTCTCCATGGCGTCGAGCATTCCTTTCCCTCCACAAGTGGTACAAGGTGGAGTGGAACAAGTACCTGAATAGGAAAAGTTGGAGTCGCCGAAGGGACTGGCTTGTGAGTAACGCAACAAGTCGGTTCCACTCTGTAGAGTAGTTGACAGTAAGAAGAGGCAGTGCTAATGCTCGCCACACTTTGGCAGCGAACGGGCAAGAGAAAATAAGTGGTTCCTGAACTCTTCCGCACTGTCACAAAAGCTACATGCCACTATTTGTCCCGAGTTCCATTGTTTGATTATGTCACCTGTAGATAGCCGGTTGTGCAATGCAAGCCATACCATGAATGAGTATTTTGAAGTGGAATATGTATATACCATACCCCTCTGAACCAAGCATCTTTGAGGTGTGGTCTGCAAACATTGTCCTAGGTGTGTTTGGTGGTGAAAACTTTCCTATAGGTGTTTCCTGATGATTTCCAAAGCGGGATGTCAGGTTCCTCTGAGCGGGGCCGACGTTGCAGAGCCTGAATCTCAGCCTCAATGGCATTAACTGAAGTGGTACGATGCCATCTTATTTGGTGGTTGAGCAATACTTCACCAACAGTCGCCTGAAGTGAAATCCCCAAGTCGATAACTTCCCTCTCCCCTATTATGTCAATTATCCGTCCCATTGGTGACCAACCGTTATACTAGAAGGACGTTGAGGATCCATCTCTAATATCCACTTTATGCATCAATTTTGCGATATCCCGGTATTTTAAAAACTTTCTCCACATCCAGGACCCTGCAGTGAAATTATCTCTAACCGTCCAGAAAGATCCTGTGCGGATTAAGTATTTCCATATCCAGGACCCACAGAGAAGGTTTATGCGACACTATCCTCCATATCAACTTCAAACAACTCACTTTATTAGCTTATAATAGGCATTTTATACCCAGTCCACCTTCATGTTTTGGTCTGCAGATATCTGTCAAAGCAATCTTTGCCTTGAACCGCACACATTTTCTCAATCTCTCTAATACATCCAGAAGGAAGTCGGTAAGCGTAAAACCAAAAGTTAAAGATACTAACAATGACTGACTGGATGAGGGCTACGTGACCTGCATAAGAGAGTGCTCATGCAGTCCATGAGCTCATCTTTGATCGTATCCTCTCAAGTAATGGTCTATAATCCGAGATGGTCATTTGTTTAGTAAGGAGAGGTAGTCCCAAGTACCGAACCGGAAGATGTCCCATTGAAAATGGGAAACTAGCTGCAAGATGAGCTCTGTTTTCATTAGAGACGCAAGCTAAGTAAAGAGTGGACTTCTCCAGGCTAATGCAGAGACCCGACTTAGTAGCAAAGTCTGAAATATTTTTATGATGCCCTCAACCGACTCCATATCACCATCAACAAATAACATGAGGTCATCTGCAAAGCAGAGGTGTGTTAAACCGATTGCCTCACATTTAGGATGATATCCAATGTGTCGGAGGGCTGCTGCTCGGTCAATCATATGTGATAAAACATTTATACAAATCACAAATAAATAAGGGGAGAGTGCACACCCCTGCCGCAACCCACATGTGCTATTGAAGAAACCGGCTAGTTCACCATTTACCTGAACAGAGAAGGTAACCGTGGTGATACCCAATCTAATCCAATGAATGAATTGTTTCGGAAATTTTAAAACAGCCAGCGTTTCCAGAAAGAAATCCCATTGCACTGAATCAAAGGCCTTAGAGATGTCGATCTTCATAGAGCAGCGAGGTGAAACAAAGTCTTTGTGATAATCTTTCATAATTTCTGTTGCTAAGAGGACATTCTCCATCAACAATCTCTCTTTAACAAATGCAAGACTGATTTTGTGTAATAAATTTTGGAAGCAAGCACTTCAGCCTGTTTGCCAAAATCTTCGAGATGACCTTATAAAGAAAATTATAGCATGATATAGGGCAGTAATCCTTCATCTCTTCTGCATCATCTTTTTTTTAGGATTATGGCCAATATTGTTGTATTCAACCCTTTTGGAAAAACGCCTTTGAAGAAGAACGACTGAACCGCAGCAATGAAATCCTTACCAACAATAGACCATGATGCTTTAAAGAATTCGGTTGTATATCTATCAAGACCTGGCGATTTGTTGCTAGGCATAGCGAACAAGACCGTTTGAATTTCCTCCTCTGTTACTGTTTGTGTGAGCATAGCGTGGTCAGTCGGCAAACAACAAAAATGCAACAAACCTTGTAACTCCGCCACGGGAATGCCCTCGTAATCGTGTGGCCAATAGTTAAGAAAGTCCTCAAAAAATATCACAGCCTCACCTTTAAGCTTTGTTGATGTGATTCGCACCTCACCATTCGAACCTTTAAGCTTACGAATAGAATTTACCTTTTGCCGTAACTGCACCACTCTGTGGAAATAAGAATTGTTCATATCACCGGAAATTAACCAGTGGAGTTTTGATTTCTGTTGCAGGTATCCTTCCTCCAGTTTCAGAAAGGTGTTGCCAGCGTGTATACTCTTGCGTCTCCTCAGCAATAGCTTGTGGAGACGGGTGAGAGAGCGTAGTAGCTTGCTTCTGGCACAAGCTCTCCTAAGCTTCCCGAGTACTAAGAGACAAGTTACCCAAGCGTTTTTTACCAAGCGAACGCAAACCTGGCTTCAGCCCCTTAAATTTCTTCGAAAACCAGTGTAAAGCCGAAGTAGAAGGATATAGAGGCGTAATACCACCCCAATATTTCTCAAAAACAGGTTGAAATTGCGGCAGCTTCATCAATAAGTTAACGAATTTAAATGTTTTTTTCCCTCTTAAGGCAACTGTTTCTAGATTCACCCTACCACGGATGAGTTGTTTAAACAACAGTTGATGTCGATGGTTTTTCCAGCGTCAGAGTCAACCGGAGTAATGTCGATGTTCTTCCTCTTTCAATAAATTACTTTTTGCTGGATCTAGATAAAATTAAAAAAATAGTTAGTATTTTATTGTCGTAAACGACATGAAAAAGAACAAGACCATTTTATTGTGGCTAGAAATTATGTCACATTCTCCATGCATCCATAGTATCAGTCAGTGTACATTTAGTAAGACTCCAAAACACTATCTAAGTATATAGATACTTGAGGCTCCGTTTTTGTATTTGGCATTGATCGTGTTCATATAACCTTATCCTTTCTTCTATTTTTTTTCTTTTTCTTTCATTTCCATTGTACTATTGTGGTCTTTCCATTAATTTTTACTGATTTGAGCATTAGAGAATTTTCGAAAGACATCACTAATCATGTCTTCTGACCATTGATCATTCCCGGTGAGAGCTAGAAATTATTGTTATAGGGGTCAATTCTTTTCTAATATAGAATAATATATTATATAAAATAATATAGTTAATATTGTTTAGAAATAATCTAAACACAAGAAAAATTGGAATATTGACCTGAAAATCAACAAAAATAATTAAATTATTTTAGGGAGGGGAGATTCTCAAAAATAGCACCAATTTAAGTTTTAGTTCCAAACTTAGCATACTCTTAGCACACCCTCTTAAAAATGACAAAATTAGCACAAATTTATATATTATTAATAAAATTAAAAATGAATTAAATTAAATTAAAACAAAGGTTAAACAAAATGTTGAAATTGAGAAAAATAGAGAATCAGTGTTCTACCGGTGAGAGAAAACACAATGCGAGAGTACCAGAGCAACGACGGTTTCTATTAACACGGTGGTGGAAAGTAGACGGACGTCGATTCTTTTTGAAGAGAATAAATTCAACTTTGAATACTCTCAAAGCAAATCGCTTGCGAACGGTGGTGTTGGGAAAGTCGGTGGCACAAGCGGAGATCTAAGCTGCTGTGAGGCTATCATTTGATCGATCCCACAACCAAGATTTGGTTCCCGTGACAAGAAGGTCTAGTACTGCCGCGATATGGACTAATACCACTGCCATATAGCACTGGACGCGGAAGGTAGCGATTTCTAAGCCTGAAAAAGTGGGATGGCAGAGAGTGGTGAGGATATTTGGCAAGCAGCTTGGTGCACCTAGTGGGTGTCGGTCGACACCATGTTTGGGCCAGTGTCAATCGACACCTCTATGGTGTCGGTCGACACCAACTTGCTTGATTCGTGATTTTCTGGTTTGTTGTGTTTGTTTGTTGTTTGTTAAATATTGGAATCTCAGTTGCTTGTGTGTATAGCCCAGTAGATGGGAGGATTGCCTCACTCAGTATTTGTGATAATACTTACGAATCTCAATTGTTGTTTGTGGTGTGCAGGTTTGTGATGTGGAATCATGGCGATGAGGAGGAGGATGATCTAGGGTCTCGTTTGCGTGTTGTTGGTTATATTGTTTATGTTGGAACCTTGGATAATAATATGCTAGTTTGTTGGATAGAATGGTTAGGAATGTTATTGTATTGATGATGTTGTTGGTTTGTATTATTGGTATGTTTTCGCTGTGCTTAATGTTATTACTGGTTTAATGATAAGTTGTGGTTTGAGTTGGTTAATTAAGTAGTATGAGATGCTTAATTATATATTGTATTATATTATTATTATTAAAAAAATGGGTCGGGTCGCTTCAATTTGGTATCAGAGCAATTACGGTTCTAGGATGGTTAAGTGGATGGTTTAGAGAGGTTTAGGAATTTAGTTGGTGGAATTATTTTCCTGTTGCTTGGTGCATGATGTTGTGTGATGGAAACCTATTATGAGTAGTTAGTCAATTTGTGTGAGTATGGAGTCCTAGTATCATCTTCTTCAAGCCTTCAATGAGATTCCACGGTAAGATGTGTGTGTTGTGTGCGGTTTTGAAAGTTTGTGCTTAGCTTTCTGTTCTGGGTAGTGCAGATGGTTGAGGGTGGAGCTGTTGCTGGTCGTGGACACGGACGTGGTCGGGGACGTGGTCGTGGTAGGGACAGAGTTCCAGCATAGAGTGAATCGGTTGAGCAGAGTGTGGCAGCTGAGGGTGTCGGCGAGTCGCAGGACTTCTAGGAAGGATCCATAAGTGTGGCCGGTAGTGGTACAGATAGGACAGTAGGCGCTGACTGGGTCGTTTCAGTAACTAAAGTATGATTCATAATATTCTATCTTATATGTCATAATATACTAATAAATATTATCTTTACGTTCACGCTTCTACCATCGTAAACTGATTTCATCCAATAAATAATTGTAAATTTTACTAATAATATACATGAACACATTTCATTGAATCTTGACTGTGGTATTTTATTAAGTGAAGTGTTTCACCAGCTTTTTTGTGTGAAAGGTTAGACTCCTCTTATATATTTTTTTGATTTAATACAAAATTAGTTTCTTCATAATTTTGTTGTTTTAAAACTTCAATTTTCTTTTTATTATCTAAATTTTATAGACCCCATTGTTAATTGATTAACAATTTTTTTATTAGAATATTACACTACAATGATAACTCTTTGTGGTGAATGGTGAGTTGGCGAAAAATAGCGTACTTAAAAAGGATTATTCAAAACTGATCTAAAGAATAATTTGTATTATTTTAATTTGCATGATAACTGATAATTGAAATATATAGTTGTGTCTTTGTAGAAAAAGAACTAAATATCTTCGCTTGATGGTGGTGTCCTATCGTAATGTAAACAACAATATTTTCCTCCCCTATATGGTACACACAATATTAACATTGGATTTAACCCATGGCCTTCGCATAAGTGTTTGCAAATGTCATCAGTGTTCTACAATGGCCTTTGCAAACACAATCGCTTGATGAAAAAAAAAAATAATGAATAAGACAAATTTACTCATTTTTTGCATTCTTTATTTTAATATGAATAATTAAAAGAATAACATATTACCGGTAGTTTCAGTAAAAAGTAGACAAATAACTAATAGTAGAAAAGCAAAATTGTATTTTTGTGGTAAATTTATATTTTCTGTAGTTTTTCTCTTGTGAAGGGTTTAGGTTTTTTTTTGGTTTTTGCACAAATTGTTATCCTCCTATATATACTTTTTCTGTTCAAAATTTCTTCAAATATATATACTTACCATTTCAGATTGCATAAAAGACTAAGAGAAAATATCTTTTAAAAGTCATATACAACTAATTACAAATTTGAAAAGACTTTTTCTTTTTATGTGCATGCCATTTGTGAGAAAATCATATTAAAAAAAAAAATCTAAAAATAGACAAGTGAAATATTGGCTATTGACTAACAAGAAAAGAATCACTAAGTAGTATAATCCATCTATGAGGGAAATTACCCATTTTCAACTTGTTTGCAAATACGCTGCACGGAATCGCCAAAAGAGTGACGTTTCGCGTTCTCGAAGCGGAAGCAGAAGCGGAATCGTCGGGAATCGCTCGAAATCGTCTAAGAATCGTGATTCCAGAAGTGAGGCATTTAGAAGCGTGGTGGAATCTATGATCTGGAACTGGAAGCGTCGATGGAGTTGATCGAAATCGTTTGGTAGTGTGTCAGAGAAGATGAAGTCACTAGCTATTGGGCTTCTATTTTCATAATTTGTTTTGTGGCCCAAGTTCAACTTAACCCACTTATAAATTTCTATTAAATGTAAAAATTAAAGTTGATTATAAGGTTTATTATTATTTTCTATGTTAAAAGCTACTAGGTTAAAAGTTAAAACCCAGATGAGAAGCTGGAAACTGAAAAGTCTCTAAGTTCGTAACCCCGTAACTCGTAATGTAAGCCTCTGAGTTTTCTTATCACCAACTAGAATACATAAAAGTGAATTCAAAGCTATTTTCTGAATAATAATCTAATCATACTTTGTTTTTGTTTGTATTAACTATGTATTATTCAGGATGATGGTTATACTCTGCTTTTTTGTTGTGCTCTGTTTCTTTATGTTTTCAATTTTTCACTTTCAGTTACAGATTTAAATTTATGTACTTGTTAAAATTTAGTAACTGACAATTTTTTTCTCTCCAGAAATATAACGACACCATGTCTCAAAATTCTCCAAATATTGATGAGTCATCTATTGTAGTAGATGACAAAGCACCTTTGTGGATATATGTGAAAAGAATTGAAAAGCTTGCTAGAGGAGGGTCGTGGAGGTTTCAATGCATTTTTTGCAATATTTTGTATGTCAGATCTCATAGTAGAGTTCTGAGTCATTTGTTACAAGAAGGAATTAAGGGAATTAAAGGATGCTTAAAGGTTACTCCTCAACAAAGAGCTCACATGAAAAAACTAGTTCATGAATGCAAGGAGAGGATAAAACGTGCAGCTCCTAAATCAGTCCCATTACCTTCATCATCGAGGAACCCGTCTAGTTCTTATCTTGATGATGATATGAGCTATAAAGTTCAGGATAAAAGCGAGTCTGATCCTAAGTAGAGAAAGGGAATGGGTATTTTAGATAAAGCATTTCAGAATGAAGCTAGGGAACAATGTGATGGTGAGGTAGCTAGAATGTTCTACACAGCTGGTTTGTCTTTCAACGTTACAAGAAATCCTCACTATCGCAACTCATATGTGCATGCATCACAAATTCCGGGATATGTTCCACCTGGGTATAATGCACTAAGAACGACACTTCTTCAAAAAGAAAGACAGAACATTGATATGCGTTTTCAGCCTTTGAAGAACACCTGAAAACATAAAGGAGTTAGTATATGTAGTGATGGTTGGTCAGATCCACAATGAAGGCCAATATTTAATTTGATTGCTGCAAATGAGAGTGGTCCAATGATGTTAAGGGCGATCAATAGTCAAGGTGAAACAAAAACTGGTGAGATGATTGCAGAACTGATCATAGAATACATAAAAGAGGTGGGTCATGAGAATGTGGTTCAGGTAGTCACCGACAACGTTTCAAACTAGGGCTGCGACTTCGGTTACTTCGGTCGGTTCGGTTTCGGTTTCTCGGTGTTCGGTTTTTTCTGAAATCTGAAACCTATTCCGAATAGAACCGAGGAAGCTACCGTTTCGGTTCGGTTCGTAAACGGTTAATTCGGTTCCTGCTATTCGGTTATTTCGGATTTGCAAACATAAATCACCAATCAAAACAGCAACATAAAGTTACAAAATAGACTTGCAATGAAGGTTTAACATCATACAAACAACAAACAAAGTTCCAAAATACAGTTGCAATGAAGGTCTACCTCCTACAAACAGAGACATTAAGTTCCAAAATACATTAGTTCATATCCCTTGAGATAGAATTTGTTCAAAAAACGTAAGACAAATGACAAGTTACCAATGATCCATTCACTAAAGTTCTTAAGAGATGCATTTGGTATGCTGTCATTGTCGAGGCCAAAAAATAGTTAGATATAAACGTTTGTTGTTCAAAAGATATAGAGAGAAAGAGACAAGCCTTCATGCTCTGTTTTCCATTTCCAACTTAAGATTCCACAGATGGTTGTCCATGAACCTGTGAAGCTGCATAACAAAAAAATGAAATGCAATTAGAAATAAGTCTAAAGAAAATTGAACAGCTTAGATAAATGAATTACCCAATGACTCGTGGAACTCCATTTCTTCGAACATTTGAATTAAATTTGCTAGTTTCTCCTCATGAATGGTATTCCTCAGCCATTGTTGAGTGCAAATTAAGGATTCTACCATGTGTGGTGACAAGCAACTTCGATAAGGGTCCAAAATACGACCGCTTGTGCTGAATGCAGACTCAGATGCCACAGATGACACTTGGATGGCAAGCACATCTCTTGCTAACTCTGCCAAGATTGGGAATTTAGAACTGTTCCTCCTCCACCATGATAAAATATCGTAATCCAATCCCAAATGATATTGGGTTCTCGGCACAGGTTTTTCCAGCAAGTACATGTCAAGCTCACTACTTGATTCTTCATATGCGGTATCAGAAACCATCTCAGAGTATAATGAATCCATCCTTTCATAACCATCATCATCTGACAAATCAAACATGGCACTTGCATCTACTGATTCTCCATTATCACTTCTGGCAGCACTACTACTCTCACCTTGAGAAGGGGTGGGGCTAAGCTTCGAGGCATACTCCTCGTATAGCTTCTTCATCACACACTTAATTGATGATCTGAGATGAGTAGCTTCGACACTATCTTTTCCATAAAGCTTGTCGAAGCAAATACTAGCAAATTGCATTTTGTTCCTCGGATCAAACACACTTGCAATGATTACTAGTGGATTCATGTTGATAAGACCATCCCAATACTTCTCAAACTTGGACCTCATCACCATTGCTTCCGTCTTTAAGAGAGAATCACTATGGCAGCTTAGACTGATCAAGTTTCTCTCGATAACGACGATCTCATTGTAGGCAATAGAAGATGTCACTGATTTTGTTGCAGAGAAGGCTAATGTGCAATTGAAAAAGATTTTCAGAAATTTAACAAACCTTTGCACTTCATCCCAATTAGCAAATGTTGGAGGACCAACACGTTTCTCTGCTTCAGCTCCATCCTCTCCACTATCTTCTTTCTCCATGAAATACTCATTGTACAACTTGTCCTCAACCAACAGCTTCTCAAACGCAACTCTGAACTTGATTGCAGCAGTGAGCATAAGATAGGTGGAGTTCCACCTAGTGCTAACATCAAGACACAAGCTTCCTCTACTCACATTTCCAGTCTCAACCCTCAACATAAAAGATTTGAATCTATCACCTGATGACCTCACATACTTGATTGCATTCCGAATTGCCATGATACTCTGATTTGCTTTAGCTAAACCATCTTTGACAATCAAATTTAAAATGTGAGCACAACACCTCATGTGAAGATAATCCCCACGTCTAACTAATGCATCAGGTCCTTTCATCATCAAAGCATCTGTGAACGCCCCTAGAGCTTTATCATTCGCTTTTGCATTATCAACTGTCACCGTGAATACTTTCTCGATTCCCCATTCTTCGAGACAGCCAATCAAGTGTGATGAAATGGTATCTCCTTTGTGATCAATAACAGGCTTGAAGCTAATGATCCTCTTCTGCAATTTCCAATCTCTATCTATCCAGTGGGCTGTGACCACCATGTAACTACAAGAAGTGGTTGGAGCGACCCAAATGTCGGTTGTCATCGACACTCTCTGTTTTTGCTGACCAAACAACTCTTTCAAAGCAGCTTTCTCACTCAAAAACATCCCATAAATATCAGAAGTGGCTGTCTTCCTGCAATGAACTGTGTACATGGGAAGATTGTTGCTGCAGAATCTCCTAAACCCTTCTGATTCCACAAATGCAAAAGGTAGCTCATTAAGCACTATCATCTCATTCACAGATCTCCTAAACAGACCTTTATCATACTTGACTGCTGTCATAACTCCATTGCCCTCACTAGCCAACACTTTCTGACTACCACTCTCCTCATGCTTCTTAAACAACTTGCACCTACTAAGGTGACCCTTCATGGCACTTGTTCCATTTCTTACACTATCACACCCTATCTCTTGGCCACAATAGAGACAGTTGCTTAGTGGAACATCCGGATCCTTCTGAACAAAATGTTGCCACACGAATGACCTGTGAGCTGGCTTTTTTCTTGCTCTGACAGGCAAAGTGGAACTTGGTCTTGTTCGTTTCCCTCCAAATGACGAGACTGGTGGACCATCGTCTCCTTCAATCTCTTCACCCAAATAATCATTGTTGTCTTCAGCCGATTATGAACCCATCTACAAATGGCAATACAACTTGAATCAAACACTTATCTACAAGTTTAGTAACCATCAGCAACAAAAACAGATGTTTTCTTACAAAACATCAACAAAAACACATAATAAACAAAAGACCAACACTGTTTTAAAAAACACTAAATCTATGTTTCAAGGACGAAATGTGAATTTATGACTTATAGAGAAGTGAATGATGCTTAAGTTTTAGTGTTCCTAAAACTAAAATAAATATCCATTTGCAGAGACATATTATGGTTTCTATTTCTCTATGCGACAAAGCTTCGAGACAAAAGAACTTACAGTGAAGAACGATGATGAAGACTAGCACTCTAGCAGAGAAGAGAAGATTTGAACACCGAAGAACGAAAAATCCAGGTGAGTTGATGTTAGGAACTATCGAACAGAGTAATCGCTCTGCCGCTTCTGAGGGAACAAGAAGATTAGGTTTAGTTGTTAATTAGCTTATATACTTAGGGTTAATAGTCGGTTAACTGTCGGTTTACTCCCTCCGAACCGAACCGAAAGTAAAACCGACCTAAATTTATTTCTATTCCGATCGGTTAACCCTAATCAGCCGAACCGGACCGTTTAACCTAAAAATCGGTTCGGTCGGTTCGGTTCGGGTCGGAATCGCAGGCCTATTTCAAACTGTGTAAAAGCTGGTTCACTTATTTCAGCCAAGTTTCCTACTATTTTTTGGACACCATGTGTGGTACATACATTGAACCTTGCTTTGAAAAACATCTGTTCACCATCAATGGCCACAAGAAACAATGAAGATGTGTATGACACTTGTTCTTGGATAAAGTCTATAAGTGAAGATGTGACTTGGATCAAGAAATTCATTATGAATTATGGAATGAGGCTTGTAATGTTCACCGAACATTGTGACCTTAAGCTCCTCACGATAGCTTCTACGAGGTTTGTAATCTATTTTATAAGTTAAATCATTTATATTCTTTAATATGAAGTCTAATTAGATCATTAATATTATCTTTACAGGTTTGCCTCCACGGTTTGAAACGATTCAAAAAAATAAAAAGTTTACAACAAATGGTAATCAGTCCTAAATGGGATGATTATAAAAAAGATGGTGTGGATAGAGCATCTGCTGATGCAGAGGAAGTCTCTGGATTCGTAGCATTTGTGATAAAGATGAGAAACTTTATAGCAAAAAAATATTAAATGAGATATTTTGAGATGATCTTGAGTATGCTTTATCTTTTACTCTACCTATCTATTGTGTTATTAGAGCTGCTGATACTGATAAACCTTCCCTTCATCTAGTCTACAAATTGTGGGATAGTATGATTCAAGATGTGAAGAAGGCTATTTTTTTTTTTAAAAGAAAACAACTTCATGATGATTCTGTTTTTTAAAATGCTATTCGTTCTGTTTTGACATCTCGATGGAGCAAAAGCAACACTCCTCTTCATTGTATGGCACACTCTCTAAACCCCAAGTACGTAACTTGTAGTTATACTAACTCTTGTGTTCATGCATGCACTAACGTGATCAAAGTCTATTATATATATATATATATATATGTACACGTACGTGTGTCACTTTATGGATCATTGCTTTCTTTGTGGCTTATTGTATATTTAAATAGCATATTTATTGTAAATCTTTTGTTTGCTGCAGGTAGTTCAGAGTGGCTTGGAGATGAGAACAATAAAAAAGCTCCACATAAAGATTTGGAGATTACTAGAGAAAGAAAGAATTGCTTGATGAAGCATTTTCCATATCAAGTTGAAAGAAGAGAGGTTAATGTTGAATATTTTAATTTCTCTTTATGCTTGGAAGATTTTGGTAGTGTTGATGCTATTCATGATAGATTTAATCTAGAGCCTTTGAGATGGTGGGCAGTTCATGGTTCTTCAGCACCAACACTCCAAGCCTTAGCGTTTAAGTTACTTGGACAACCCTCTTAATCCTCATGTTGTGAAAGGAATTGGAGTACTTACAAAGAACTGTTGTAAGTACACTCTGCAACAAGAAACAAAATTGTTCCACAAAGTGCTGAAGATTTGGTATTTGTGCATACTAACCTTCGTCTTTTATCAAGAAAGAGTTATGCTTATAAAGAAGGTCTGAATCATATGTGGGATGTAGGAGGTGATCAATTTGATTATTTGGATGAGATTAATCTAGGGAGACTTGATTTTGCAGATATTTCTCTTGATGAACCAGACTTAGAGGCATTTGTGTTTGGTAGAGTTGATGAAGACGGTCTCGACCAGTGATTTGTTGCATAATTTTATATTTAGACTAGAATTTGTACCCGCGTAAGGGTGGGATTTTCTTTAAATTTTTTTCTATTAATATCAATTCTTGAGCTCGAATATAACCATTCAAAGTTTTGAGGGTAAATCGTTATAAATATATGTCATGTGGTAATATTAGGATAAATAAACGATATTGATGACTACTTCAAGATCTTTTATCATTAAGAGAGTTTATTTCTTATTTATATTTTATTAAAATATTTTTCAAAGTTTTTGATGCTGATCTATTTGTTGATCTAGTTGTATATACTATTTATGATTAGATGTTGATACTAACATAACATTATTCTGTATAAATTTGAATATACGTAATCTCATGAATATTGCTTAGCGTAAAGGTAATATAATATATATCGTTATAACATCTTTACCGTGCTTGCTTTACCCATCAAAGTAATTGTAACGTCCCATAAACAACCAATTCATGAATGTGTCTATCTTATCCCACTTTTTATGATTATATGGGTAAACTATTAAATCCGACTTGGAATGATAATCTATTTAATAATGTATGTCATTTATTTTTCTACAAACTCATTCGTTTCACACAATTAATGAGTTATTAGAGATTTTAATTTAGTCATTTGTAGTTGTGTATTATTAAGTTTTATTAATTTATTTTCAAACATTTTTAACTATAATTCTTTCGTCATTATTGATAGATGCACTCTTTTTGAAATCTACTTTTTTCTACCTTTTATTGGCTCACATATAACACATACTGTATTAGACTGTAAAATGATTTTCAAGATAAATTATAACTATTTTTTTAATTACTATCTTTCAGTACTTAAATTTGGATTAAAAACATTTGATTCAATTTATAAAATATCAAATTTTTTTTCCTTTTTGATCATGTTATAAAATAATATTTCACTTTTAATTTTATTTTTCCTGTTTAAAATCTTATAAATAAAATTAAAGATTTTTTTTTATTTTACCATAATTTTAAATTTTACTTCCATTCTAAAACTCATTAATATATAATTACATTTTAAAAAAATATTTTACCATAAATTTAAATTTTACTTTTATTCTTAAACTCAATAATACGCACACATAATTTTTTATTCTACCATAAATTTAAAATTTACTTCCATTCTAAAACTCAATAATACATTTGAAATTTTAAATTATGATGAGTTTAATAGAAAATTTTAATTATATTATTACCGCATATAAAAAAATTATAGTATTGTTTTCTTATTTTAACATTTTATTTATCTACATAATTTTATTGATTATTTAAACTTTCTATTAATTATAATTAACATATATATGCACTGAATAAATATTTTAAATTTATTTCAAAGTAAAAAAAAAATATTGCTTAGGTGGATGTTTTTGTAGCTAGAAATGATGATATATAATTACAAGATCAATGGAGATTCTAGTCATAGTTCTTGTCGTCTTGACCTAGGAATATATTTTATTTGTCTCTTATAATTATGTGTCTTAACCATATGATGCACATATATGTAAAAGAACTAAGCATAAACGATATATGAAAGAAAGTTAGGTACGAATAGATAATAATATTATTCCAAATTCAGTGTTTTACTTCATATATTTTGGGTAGATGCTCTATTCTTTACTTTATTTTTACTTTTTGTTTTTGTTTTTGTGGTTGAATAATAAAATTATAGTCTCGTTAATCCCTATTTTGTTTGCTCCTTGCTTAATGCTTTTTCGAATTATGATCGAGAGGTAGATGTTCTCTATAGATAGAATATTTGAGTTTAGAACAACATAATTAGCCATTACAAACAAAGCCGTTGCACTAGTGACGGAAGGCATGAAAGGATGTGTGAAAGTTTAGAGGAGTGGAGAAACTAAAATTGAATGGTATGCATTATAACATCGGATGGTGAAACGACATGGATCGAGGGTTAAGGAGGAGATAAACGTGTGAAGGTGGACCGTCATTCACACTGCCGTCGCTAAGCTTTATCAGGTTGAATCAGTATAATTTAGATATAGTGTTGGGTCTAGAGACTTTGGATGAAATAGTGTTGGGCCTACAGAATTTGGATGAAATCTAATGGATCAGTTTATCATTTTTTTAATTGTTTAAAGAGCTTATTAAAATCTGTAAGACCCACAAAATTAAAGAAAAAGTAGCTGATGTGGCAGCACCATGAGCGAGTAAAGTTAACTTTATATATCTAGATGAGTTGTAATTTTGTAATACTTATATGATTATGTATTGAAATGTTGTTTACAATGTAATATGATTCTACTTTTAGTATTTTCTTTACATATAAAATATATATATATATATATATATATTACTTTTAGTATTTTCTTTATATATATAAACGCTTCCAACAAGTACTCGCTTCCTATTTTCTCAAAAAATTTCACTTCGCCGCTTCCAAACGCTTCCGATTCCACGTATTGCTCCCGATTCTATGCAGCTTAGGTTTGTAATACATCAACTATGATGTTATGAAAAGTCAACATAAACACAATGTTTCGATAAATAAATAAAAACTACCTTACTAATCGATAAATAATATCAATTAACATCGACCTAAACAAAAGTTATTTAACTAGAAATTCCGCTTACTTAATTATAACGCAAGTTCAGGGTGATCTAACAGATGATGGCTTGGTCTAAACTCAATTTCTGTTCATTTCTTGGCAATTATATAATATGAATTGACGGTTCACTAATTTTTTTAGTTTGATATTAATTTTATTATAGATAAATTAGAAGAGAAATTTATAAAATGCCTCTTCTCCAATAGTACTTACAAAAAAAATTATTTTAATATTATAAAAAATGCTTCTAAAATTTTGAGATATATACTCAAATAATTGTGTAACATCAAACTATCTTTATACGTGTATGAAATGTTATAAATACCTTATAAATACCTTGTAAAACTTTATAAAACATTATAAAACATTATAAACCTTACAAAAACTTCGATCGATTCTCCAAGTAGCAGTTAACATCAAGAAATACCTTCTAAACCTTATAAAAAGTTTATAAAAACCAATTATTAATTTCTTTATAAATTTGTTGTTTTAAAACTCCAATTTTTTTTTATATAGTCTAATGTTATATACCACACTGTTAATCGATTAAAGATTTTTTTTTTAATAGAATTTTACACTAGCTACAACTATAATTCTTCTTTGGTGGATGGTAAATTGGTCAAACTAGCATACTTCAAAAAGAATATTAAAAAATGATCCAATATTAATGTGTATTATTTCTAATTCGCATGATAACTGATAATACAAATATACGGTTGTATCTTTGTAGAAAACACACTACATATCTTGACTTGATGATGGTGTCCAATTATAATGTAAACAACAACATTTGCCTCTCTTTGAAGAAAAAGGAATACACAACTGAAACGTTGGATCTAATCCATGACCTCTACATACATGTTTGCAAATGTCATCAGTTCTACAATGGCCTTTGAAAACACAATCGCCCGCTCAAATAAAAACAAATCATACAGATTAACTCATTTTTTTTACATTATTGATTTTATATGAATAATTAAAATAATAACATATTGCCGGTTGATTGAGTGAAAATAAGACAAATAATTAATAGTGGAAAAGCAAAATTAATTTTTTGTGCTGACATTATTGTTTTTGTAGTCATTCTCTTGTGATGAGTTTAGTTTTTTTTTTTTTTTTTTTTTTTTGGGTTTTCAGAGAAATGGTTATCCTCCTATATATATTTTTTCTATTCAAAATCTCTTTAAATGTATATACTTACCATTCTAGATTGTAGAAAAAACTAAGATACAATATCTTTTGAAAGTAATTTCTTTTCCTTTTTGTGTGCAAGTCATTTATGAGGAAATCATATACATAAAAGTAAGGTTTCACTCTCTCCTTATTGGTCCATTTAACATTTAATTTTTTAAATTTAAAATTTATTTTTAATTAAAAAAACATTTAATCATATACATTAATGCATACTTGAATTTCATTGTTTACTACTAATTTATAACTGAAATTACATAAATTGTGAATTGAATTTTTGTCCTCCATTCATTTTCATTTAAACACACTATTAATTATAATTGTAACTCTTCTAATTTAATTTTCTTAAAAATGTAACTTCAACCACTTTTTATCCTATAAATAACCATTCTCACATCTTCCTCCAACATATCCCAAATCGTAAATATTTTCTTTGTTTTTTATAATGTTCTTGCATAGGTTGAAAACCCAATTAAGAGTTTGATTATACTTTTTGTTTACTATATATTTTAGGTTGTTTTGAATTTTATTGTTTCTTCTTTTCTTCTTTGTTTTCTGATACTAGTTTGATTTAAAATACATATGTATTCTAATATATATAATAAAATTTTGATGAGCATAATAATATTTTGGTTATAACCATCTCATAATAAGGGAACCAAGCTAAAGAAAACATCTTAATTCTTTACTTTAGATGTTTGATTAGTTCTTACAAATTCATGCATATTTATTTTATTTTTAAAATTTGAAATGTTCTCATGAAAGAAATTTTCGTAACATAATTATCAAATCAATTTTTCTTACCTCTCTCTTACCTCTAACAAAATTGTACTAAATATATTTTAGAATATTCATCATTATATTTAGTTTGTGATTCAAGATATAATTATCTAAAAAATCATTATTTCTAAATTTAATTCAAATATGTACTTTAAGGACTTTGCTATATAAAAAAGCAATTTGATATTTATTTTCTTTCTAGATTTTATAAAAAATTAAAACTAAGCCTAGGAATATAACTTAAATTAAAGGGAATATAAAAAATTGTAATATAATTATCAAATCAAATTTTCTTAACTCTCACTTATATCCAACAAAATTGTAATACCTTTATTTTAGAATAACAATCATTATATTCAGTTTGTGATTCAACATATAATTATATAAAATCACTATTTTTTAATTTAATTCAAATATGTACTTTAAAGATTTTTCTATATAAAAAACAAATTGATTTTTTTATTTTCTATCTAGGTTTTATTACAAGGATTAAAAATTATAACTAAACCTAGCAATAAATCCTAAACTAAGGGGAATATAAAAAAAAATATTTGGGAATCGTATTTTAAACCTTTAATTGCACTTAAATATGATTTTATAGGAAATATGTATTTTTTACTTTCAAAATAATTTAGTTTTTAATTATTAAATACTTTAGGTTATGTGTTAGTTTATATGAAAAACTTATATTATATATTTAAATCACATAATAAAATTTTGTTTTTATTATTAATAATATTTTATTACCTCAAATGCTCAAAAATACAAATGAAAATTATTATCAAAGTTGAACAATAAAAAAACAAATAACTTTAAAAGATATGTATAATGTATGTATGATTATATTTAAATAAGTTATATCTTTTGATATTGTATGATTTGAATAAATAAAAGTGTAAAAAATGTTATATGACATAAAAATTAATTTGTTAAGTTTTTTAATGATTATCAAATAAATTTAAATTAATTAATATATTCAATTATACAACAATCCGCACATTTGCGAGGGGTATTACCTAGTTATAGTAAAAGTATTACTAAATGGACAAGTAAAGTATTGATTGTTGACTAAAAAGAAAATAATGTAACCGTTAAACGTTATAATCCATCTACGAGAGAAACTATTGATTTCAACCAGAAAATATGTGTTTTAATTGTTTTTAATACATCAATCAGGACACTATAAAAATTCAACACAAACACAATGTTTAGATAAGAAAACAAAATTTATGGGTCCGCCAGTTAAAGATCAATGATAATTAAAAAAAACACACAATAATTTGATAAATAAAAAAAAACTAGATTTTGATCCACAATATAGTGCGAGATAACTTATTTGATAAATAATTTAACTTTTGCTTGTTAATTTTATTTATTTTATTTATTTTGTTTAGTGTTTAAAATTATATAATTGTATATTGATTGTTAATTCTATGATTTAACCTACGGTATACTGCAGACCAATTTTGTTTATATATAATATTATTAATTAGATATGTCTATTACACTAATTTAGATATTGTTAACTGATAAATTGTGTTTTTGTGTGTGATTTAGAGCCTAATTCTTCATTGTTTTGTGCATATTCATGGATATTTAGGTTGTTTAGGTTGCATTTTGCATCAAGTTTGCTATCCTCATATATTGGAGTTGAGATGTGCAAGGAAATGATGATTTGGATCTGAAAGGATAAAGAAATGAGAAGAAAAAGCAAGAGAATAGAAGAAGAAGAAGAAGAAGAAATGATCGATCAAGCGGTCGATCAAGAGTTCAATCAACGCAATGTAAAAATCTCGGACAAGCCACCAATCGACAAACTGGTATATTGACAGCTCTATCAGAGGCCAAGTAGACTCTCAGATGGAGAAATGATCGACCAGCCAGTCAATCAACTGGTCGATCAGCAGCATACCAAACTCTCGGGTGAAGAAGTGATCGCCTATGTGATCGGTCGATCATTTTGGGCAATTGATCGACCACTTGGTCGATTGGATGGTTGATCATGAGTTATATAGCCACCAAAATCCGTTTTGTCCCGATTTCTTTAGTTTGTTTTATTTTAATCCGGTTTGTTTTATTTTAGTACCTAGAAGAATGTTTATATGTTTTCAGTTGAACTACACTAGCACAAGTTCAACATTGTATTGATGTTTTTGGTTCTCATGTGCACAACTCCATATTAGAATGTTTACCTTGATTTCGTACACTAGTTGATTCTTGATTCTGAAAATCAAATCCAAACGAATACCCAACGAAGCAAAACGGACCTTTAGAGATGTAATATCTGGGCCTTTGGGGTTTGGCACATAAAACCGCGTTACGTTTCGGAACAAAGAAACGTCTTGTTTTCCTCATTCTAAGTAGCAAACAACACGCAGTTTCTGTTTTCTATCAGATTTCTGTTTTCTTCTCCTTCTTCATTCACTCGCTCTGTGCTGCGTTGTATCAAAAACTGTCTCTCTCTCTCACCATCCCAAAGCAAGAAAAAGCTTCAGCGATCTTCATCTTTTGGTTTTCGTATCTCAAGGTACGTTCGAGTTCATTCTCAAAATGGTTTTAGTATCGATCTTTAAGTAGATCTTTAGTCTTAGGTTTGTGTCGATCCTCGTCTTATGAGGAATGATATAAAAGCGATTGAATTCACCCTAATTGTTGTAATGTACGGCTCCTAGAACCTGATTCTTACTGTGATGTTTTAGGTCAGAGAACCCAATTTTTGGAAATCAATTGCTTTGATTTGATAGGAACCCTAATTTCTGGGTGAAATTGAATTGTGAGTAGTATGAATCTGAGTGGCATTGATTATAGAAACGAGATGGGTATTCGTAATTTTAGGTCAGAGAGCCAAATTTGTGGATTCGATGCTTTGATTTTAATTAAAGAACCTAACTTCGGGATGAAATCGATTGTGAGTAGTAGTATGTGTTTGAGTTTTGCAGTGAAAGAGAGAGATGGGTTTCATAATGGAATTCGCGGAGAATTTGGTGTTGAGGTTAATGGAGAATCCGGAGGATAGAGACAGGAAAGCAAGGGAACACATATATGAGATGCATGAGAGGTGCAAGAAGATTAAGGAGATGTGGGCGTTACCTATCCGTCCTTATGGATTCTGGACATTTGAGCGTCACAATGCTCAGCTTCGTTGGGATCCTCAGATCAGTCAGGTTGCTGGTCGAAGGGATCCTTATGATGATCTTCTTCAGGACAACTACACTCCTCCTTCTTCATCTTCAGACTAATCAAACAATGGTGAGTTTCTTATGTCTCTCGGTTGGTAGAGGAATTTGTGTTGGTTTGATGTATGATTTAACCTTTGAGGGTCTTAGCTATTTTGATATGGGGTAGTAATTATTTTCTGTTTAGTAAGGAATCCTTGGATCACCATCATAGTGGACGAGTTTGTGCATCTCCTCTCTCCTTCACATATGTGCTTGGAATTTGTAGTCTTCTTTCTTCCCACGTATCGACAGTTTTGTCTCAGTCAATAGAGGAATTTGTGTTGGTTGATATATACTTTTTAGGTTAGAAATGGTGTGAACTATTAGTGTTTGTGTTTCGTTGTTTGCACTCGCTTACAAATTGAGGGTCTAAGGCTCTAAGCTGTATTGATGGCGGGTTGGTAGATATTTGCTTAACTTTCATAGAAACCTGGAGAGAAAGTATATATATATTGTTCATCTGATGAGTCTATACGTCTCTTGTATATAAACATATGTTCTTGGAATCTGCAGTGCTTTCCTCCTATTTATTTACAGTTTCAAGTTCATTAATGTCTCCTCTCTAAGCACAACTAGAATTAGCTGCTGCTGTGTGAGAGAAGTTGAAACTCAGGTTTTGACCTGTTTGTTTTGTCTGTTGCAGGAAGATGCGTTATGCTCTCTGGATTGATGGATGCATATGTCTGTTTTCAAGCTATTTTTCTCAGTATTGTACTCTTTTTGTTTCCATTTGTTCTACAGGGAGCTTGGTACAAACTCAAATAATAGCTCAAAGACTCGTTTACGAATGAGAGAGGAATACTTGTTGGCTTTTCTAGTAAAGTTGTTTTGATTGTCCATCTTTGATATGAAATAACAATTTCTGAAATATGATCAATATGAAGTTTTGTTGCTAAAAATCTCTTTTGGTTTGAAATGATAGAAACACACACATCACATTTTTGACACTAGCAAGAATTGAGACACTTAACACAAGTTTTGTGATCGAACAAAAAGGAAAAGCAGATCGAGGTCCTAAGATCATTTACATACGTGACCAGACCCAACAAACCAAACTCTGTAAAGGCAACAACCAAATCACAACGAAACATTTGTACTTAATTCACCAACCTAGAAAAATAAATAAAGGTTAGGAGTAAGGCACTTTAGCCATACAAATTCGGTTTACTTTGGTTTACAGATATGTTGCTATAAAACCAGAAAATTACGACGTTTTCACTAAACCAATTAAAATGGTAAATTTACTTTTCAATAAAAAATATAAGGAAACAATTTAAACCTAGGAAAACAATTTTTACTTATTTGTTAATCCGATTAGGGAAAAAAAAATCGATGGTTTAATGAAACCAGCCTTGGTTCGGTCTCAGGAGATTTGTGAGTGTAATTAGAAATCAAAAAAGGAAAACAATCTTACTTATCGTTTTAATTACTGATTAGTGGAGTCAGAAAAAGGAAAACAAATTAGGATTAATTAGAAGCTGAGGGCTAAAGTATATATATATGATTAGAAACAGAGTGAGTTCCATCGCATTCTTTTGCAAACACAAAAAAAAAAGGAATTCTCAGAGTTGTCTCTCGTTCTCTGTGTCTGTGAAATAGAGAAAACACATCATAATAATGGGTGGGTTGAAGAGGAAGATTGATACAGGGAAGAAGATAGAGAACAAAAATCCACGAGCGGTTGCTGTCTCTAAACGCCGTAAGGGTTTATTCAACAAAGCCTCTGAGCTTTGTCGTCTCCGACGCTCACATTGCAATCTTAGCGACTCCGGTTTCTAACTCACACGCCTCTTTGTACACTTTTAGCCATTCCTCTGTCGTTAGTGTTGTTGCAGCTTTCCTAGCCGATCAGACTCCTCGTCCGGATGATGATGATGATGAAAAGTTAGGGTTTTGGTGGGAAGACAAGAGTCTCGCCGATTCAGAGAATCCGGAGGAGTTGGGTGCCGCGATTGAGTCAATGAAGAAGATGTTACACGATCTGAAGGAGTTGAAGCAAAGAGATCTTGTGGACGTGGAGAAGGAGAAGGGTGTTTCACACGTAACTCATCAGCACCAAACCTTAGATAATCAACCTTGTTCTTCAAGTCTGTGCGTTGATGTATCTGCGAATCTCCAAGGGTTTCACGACAACACCATTGAGGAACAGCAAACCCTAGCGGTTTCGGGCTACAACAACGATCTACTTGGAAGCTTCCATAAAGAAGAGCTTGATGTTGATGATCAAATCTTTGATTTCGTGACGACAGAATCTGAAGATATATGGAAGGATTTGGAGATGGATGATTTAACTATAAATCTCCAGGGGTTTCAAACCAATACTGATGAAGAACAAACCCTAGCCAACGACGACGGTTTACTTGGGAACTTCAGTGGGTGCAATCAAGAGTTTGATCTTGATCAATTATATGATTTTGTGACGAAATCTGAAGATCTATGGAAGGATATGGAGATGTATGATGATTGTCTCTGTTGATTCTCATTGGGATATTGATTAAACTCAAACTGGTTGCTTAGCCTTTTAGCATTATTCTGTTTGTAATGTCTTTTAACAACTTCGCTTGTCTTGTCTGTATCACATTTTCGTTTCTGTATCTAACTATATAAAGTTTCATTCTTTAGAACTCGAGCAAAATAGCTTCATAGCAAATTGCAAATCCTTTTATGTCTTATATCATTCAATTCATTGTAGATAAAATATTACTTTTTTTTCTGTGGCTATGTCTGAAATTTCATAAGCTTGAAGCTCACATAATAACCACTTTTTTGAGTTAAAATAAACACACAGTAGACTAATGAAGTGGGGGGACTAGCTTTCAGTTATCACAGTCAATACTTGATGGCTTTTGCAGTTACCTGGAGCAAAAGTATAAGTATACTGATCTGATGAGTTTGTACGCCTCTTCTACTACTGATGTGTTTGTACTTCCTCATAGCTGCGGTGTGACAAGTTGAAACTCAATTTTGACTTGTTTGTTTTGTCTTTGTCTGTTTTCAAGTTATTGTACTCTCTTTGTTTCCATTTGTCTGTGGCTCAAAGACTCGCTTACGAATGGGAGAGGAATGCTCATTGGCTTTTAGTAAAGTTGTTTTGGTATCCATCTTTGATATGAATATATTAAATTTCTGAAACACGGTTGATATATATGTGAAGTTTTGTTGCCAAATACATCTCTTGTGATTAAAAATGATAGAAAGTTACAAACCCACACATCACATTTTTAACACCACCAAGAACAGAGACACTTGACCAAGTTTTGTGATCGAACAAAAACAAGAAAAGCAGAGGTCCTAAGATCATTTACATACGTAACCAAACCAGACAAACCAAACTCTCTCTCCAAAGGGCAACAACCAAATCACACAATCCTAATCCGAATCAGAAGATGATTCATTTCCATCAGTAGCGGCAGTAGTCTCTCCTTTCTTTCCATCAGTAGTAGCTGCATCTTCTCCTTTCTTCTTTTGCTCTGCATCTTCTTTCTCATAAGCCTTCACAAAGTCATCAACAGGGACCAATGGAAGATAGCCAACCAAAGAGTAACCCATCTGAGTCATATCCGTTACTAATTCATTGTACCGACCAGAAAAGTGTGCAGCCACAGGTAAAGCTTTCTCGCCCACTGCATGAATTGGTTTGTACTGGTTGAGTTTAGCCCAGACTTTAACAGAGCTGGTCACAACGAAACACTTGTACTCAGCCGCAGCAAAGTTAAACGCAGCTTTGGGACCACCAGTACGAGCCTCTTTCACAAAGCTCTGAGCTTTCTCTGTTGCCTTGTAGATCAATACATGTGCTTGATTCACCACTTGCTTAGCCATCGGAGGAGCATGCTTATCAAACTTGAACGATGCTTCACCCACCTATACAAAAAAGGTTCAAACTTTACTTTAGCCACAAAAACTTAACAACTATACACGATCTGGTTTCCATTGGAGAAACAAACGAATTGGGTTACACATCAGATCCAACAAAACGAATTAGGTAGGTTTACCTTGTGATCTAGAAAGACGAGGAGAGAATCTGGAACATCTTTGAGTTTGTAGTAAACAGGGGTGACAACGGTGGTGACAGCTCCTTCAACCTTTTCCACGGCGGATTTGAGAGAACCGGAGTTTTGTTTGGCGTAGTCATAGAGATTAGAAACGGAAGCCAGAATCTGGATCGCTGCAACTCTAACGAACCCTAGATGCTTTAGGCTTAGATTCTTGCTATTCTTCTTCTCTGTCTCCATCTATATACCAAAAAAGAAGAAGATGAGATCACTCTTGAATTGTAAATCAAACTGAAAAAAAAAAAAAAAAAACAAAGCGGATGATGATGATCTCTTACCTCTTAGTTTTGAGTTTTTCGATTTGCTTTCTTGAGAAATCTTGAAGACGGTCACTGTTCTCTCTCTATGACGTTGTGAAACAGTAAAGTATCTTCACATCACGTTGAGGAGTGAGGAAGGAGACTGGGTTATATTAAAAAAGAAGCTACGAGAGGAATTGGACTTGTCCACGTGATCTAACGGTTGAGAATAACAGATCTGGTTCAAGGTGGGGCCCTTGATAAGGAATCGGTTTCTTGGGAGGTGTTATCGTGTGTGGATGTTTCTGGAGTTTTTTTGCTGTGGGCAAAGATTCTAGGAGATTCGTACGTGTTTGCTTGCCATTGCGTGGTGATCGATCGTATAAAATCTTTTATGGTTTTGGATTATATCGAAACGGGAATTTTAAACTAAAATATGTTGTAGGTCTAGTTCATACCTACTTCCATAAGAAATTAAGAATGTAGATCATTAGAGAAATTACTAAAAGGGTTTACTATGTTTTATATATATAATAACACCAACAAAGTTGTTGGAGTTTGTTTTTTACCTTAGATACTAAAGTACTTTAGAAAGCAAAGCGTGATAATAATATTCTCAAACGCATAGGGATAAATAAAGCAATAAAAGCGAGTGTATCAGGAGGAGGTTATGGAGTAGATAGATAATATCATTATAAACCACTGAGGAAGGTGGTTGACGTGTCTCTCATATAGAGGTGGTATCTTCAATTAATTAGCCTGAGATTTCTGGCGCTTGGAGTACTGTAGAATTGGCTCTCTCACCTTAGACAAACAAATCACAAGAACCGACAAAAAAAAAGAGGCTTATGTCAGTTCCAGAATTATATAACTTGAGTTGAAAACATAGAGAGTAATGTGGTTTACTGTAATATACCATGCTGGTCTTCCTGCAACGCCTGTCTTGTGAGGCTTGGCTACAGTTGGCTGTCTCGGCTTCTTTACCATCCCCTCCGTTTACTGCAAAGCTCTCCCTCGAAGCCGCAGGCTGAGTGAGAGCCACAATTATCAAATTAGCAAACACTTTTAAAAGAGTCTCAACCAATAGGATATGTCTTATCACTCAGTGGTGATTTCATTCTACCTGTGCCTTGTTGCTAATGGGAGTGTTTCCTGCTTTAGAGATAGTCTGCTCGCTTAGAACCGAGCCATTCGGCTGCAACCCAGATCTTCCTTTCGTACGTGTGAAGTCTGATCCTATGGAGTGGATACCTCCACACGTAGATACATCTGTTTGTTTCAAATATGTAAGGTAGATAAACCCAGCTTAAAAGTTGTGTGCAAAGTGCGAACAGGAATGTACCTGCGGTTACTTTGGCCAATATGTCATTGGTCTTGTCAATAGCTTCGTTATCATCCACGTCCTGTGAAAGCATTCATATTATAAAGCTGCTCCATGGATTTTTCAATTCTAGTTTTCAACTACTATTACCATATCATCTGTGGCAAGAGCCTTTCTGACTTCATATAGCTTCTTCTCGGTTAGACTAGAATGAATCACACGTTTCCCTATTTATAAACATTGCATCAATGAGGAAACGATAACACAACAACCAACAGAACTTAACAGAGAAGGGTCTGAATGGAGGTAGGTAGCAAACCTAGCCTGCGGTTGCTAGAAGCTTCCACGTAGCCCTCTTGGGTCATCCTGTCCATTAATTTACGAACTGCAGTCTGATTGGCTTCACCATCCAGCATGTTGTGAAGCTTCGTAATAGTTACATATTTCATCGGAAGAGAATGATATAGAGCCTGACATAAAACCATGAGTCAATCATCAACCTCAGGACCATCTTTGTTTCCCTATCCTTTGTGCAAGTGTATCAGACATAGAGTACGAAATTTAGAGTCTCTTACTTTCATGTACAAGTAGTCTTCAGGAGCTACAGGTTTCCTCTCCTTTGGAGCAATTACATCATCAGCTTCATCTTTCACAAAGGTGAATTCACTCTCTGGTGTCTGCTGATAGTTTGGGTAAGTAAGAAATTATAACTAAAAAGCAAAGTGAAAATCATAACCAAATGAAATCAGGTCAGTAGGATTTAGGATAAAACAATCACCTTCTTAGTGTACGTGTCTTTCCCAGTTTTCGAAAGAACACCTTCTTTCACGAGCTGATCCATGATTTCTGAAAGTCAGAATGTGACCAGTTAGTGTAGGAAGACAAACTCTGAAGTTAACAGCAGATAGGTATCAGCAAACTGTATTACTATTCATCATCATATGATGATGCTTCAAGTGGTGTGTTTTTGCCTAGTGATTTACCTTCAGATAGAACCTGAAATCATAGAAAGAAAGTGGCTTAGATTTAAGAAACGGCAGAAACTAAATATGTAAGAGCTCAGATACACTTTCTAAGGTGAGAATCAATAGGAACAACTCATTACTATGGAGATATCTGGGAAGTTTGCTAGAATATCTGTGAGGTCCAGAGTATCAAGGTGACGGGAGTTGATCCAGTCCTTCACCCTTGCCAACTGCTGTTCATTTTCAGCCGGATCCTGTGTGCTGTCATCTTGAGCATTTCACAGATAGGTGAAAATTAGAATATGCTCGTCTAGTTCCGTGTAATATAGTTTTTGTGCCTTAATAGTTATAGAATAATTCACCTTCATCGACCTCTCCATCATCATCATCTTGTTTCTCTGTTCGATTATCAAGTTTACGCAGGTTAGGGAATACTTTAAGACTGGCATAAACAAACTAGGATTTGTTAGTCATCATCATTACCTACTGGCACCACAATGAATTGATTCTCTTGTGTCTGACTGATCTGGAAACAACAATGAACATAACAGTTTAGGCACAGCAACGTGTAAAGCACCGAGGAAGTAAAAATTTGAGTAAAAAGAAGATGAGCAAATAAAGAAATTCTTTAACCTCGCTATCAGAATCAGAAGGCTGTTCATCATGTACAGAATCATGTCCAACACTCTTCCCATCATCTTGCATATCTTCATTTTCATCCTCACAAGGATCAAGCACGCTCTTGACCTGCAGAGGTCATCCACAATGAATTGACATCAAAAGACAAGAAATATCTTTAGCGAGTTGCATCATTCTTCAATCACATTACCTTTAGCGTTAATACAAGATGTTTGCTGTTAACATTCCCAATTTCCATTCTCAGAGGATTCTTTGTCCATACATACTGAGCTTCTTCTTCTGTACAGCCTCTGAAGAAAGGTGGCTCGTAATCTGGTGGCTGTAAAAAAGTTCAAATTACAGCTGTCAGTCTTTCTTGTGGGCATTTAACTTTGGCAGAGTAAAGAAAGTGAGATAAGGTGAATGGTATGAAAAATATTCCAAAAGATAGCAAGAACTTGTATGCAAACACAACAACTTCAAAGCTACTCTGTCTATGTTATAAGTGTGTAGAACCAATCAGTAAATAGGAAATTGACAAGCACAAAATTAGAATGCTTATTGACAAGCACACATGTTAACCTAGAAGTTAGAACAATTACACAAAAGAAGCTATACTAAAGCTGCATTGAGATCATAACAATATCACCAGTGTTCAGAACATTTAGTTTTAGTAAGGCTGTAACCATACCGTCACATCATCGTAGTACAGAAGCTTCATCACTATGGTGCGCTGTAACAGAAGCAAAAAAGTGGTATTCTCAGTAGTTTGCAATTTGGAAACTACATAAATGGAATACTCCTGAAGGGTAGTTACAATATTTCATTACCTCATCTGGCATTTTGTCAAGAGTCCTCATAAGCTGGACTAGTGTACGAACCATTTTGCAAGCTGAACTCCTGATTTCAGTAAAACCATGAAAAAAATAAAGCATGTTACAGAAGATAAAAACCAGATAGGCCTCAAAGTAGGAAAGAAGTATCACAAACAGTGCACCTCATTTGATTTGGGGTAATGTCAGCAGTGGAGTTAAATGTTCCTCCATTTTTCTTACTTCCAGTACGATTAATATTCATCATGACATTTTGGCTGTCAGAATCCGAATAGCTGAAAGAAACTGCAGTAACACAACACTTCATCAATCAATAATGGATGCTACATATATATAGAGCATTGAAAGTTAAAGCTTAAAAACGATTTAACACAAAAGCACATGCATCAAAGAATACACCAATTATTCAGAAAGGCGTGAGGTATCAATTAATCAGACCATAAACCAGCGAACCACACTTTCATCAAAAGCTAAGCAATAAACTCGCCAAAACTTACATGCGTATTCCTCAATCATCGGACCATCAACTGTTTCACATATGCAGAACATGAGCGTCTTCAAATATTTCCTCTGAAGCGCATCGTAGACTCCTAGATTCCATGATAAGAAACAAAATCACCAAAGATACCACGATGAAACAATTGAAACGAAACGCTGAATGTTTAAATCGTTTTAAGTATAATAAACCTTTCTCCATCCAGTCAATTAACCGGCGTGATTCAGCATCCATAGGCATTAGCTTCTTAATCTTCATATCTACAAAATCATCCGCCAAAAATAAATTAGTTTCTATATTTACAGATATCGAAAATTAAACTTGATTTCTTAAGATCCCAAAGCCAGAGAGTTCTAGAAACTTCCCGATTAGCGTCTCACCTAAAGCAGGAACCGATTTATCGTTGAAATACTTCTCAGGAAAGAGTCCTCTGATGTAGCTGATGTTGAAGATAGCAATACGAAGCAGATTCCGAGTCTATCTCAACAAAATGAGAACCAAAACAAAGACGTCAGTGTACAAAACGTAGAAACAGTTCACGATTCCTCAGATTAAGCCAAAAAAAAACATGTATCGCAGTCAAACAAAGCAGATTAATAGCTCGATATGTAAGATTCAGATCAAAATCTGCGAAAATCATCAGGAAGGAACTAGAAATTTCACTTATCGTTTAAGAAACAAAAAAAAAAAAACTCAAAAGCTCGATGATCGGAGTGAGCGTACCAGAAGAAGCGAGTCCTGCTCAGTGATCTCTGCTTCCTTCAGCTTTTGAATAACAACCTGAGGTATAAACAAACGCAATACTGAACTCAGATTCGAGAAAACTAAAGCGAGACGAAGAGAAGAACGCTCGCGGAGAGGAGAAATCGATGATCGGAGATCTTCAGCTCACCATTTTCGCAGAGGTATGGAAACGAAGAACGTGAATCGTAGTCGCAGTAGTAATCTCAGAGAGAAGAGAAAATTTCAAAAATTAAATTTCGAAAACGGAGAGAAATGGTAGTGTGAGAGTCTCTTTGGGAGCTTGTTTGAAGTTTATAGAAATGGAGAAGAACATTTAGGGGTGAAGTTGGTAATTTGGTGGTGAAAGCAGGGGCAATATCGACTAATTCCTTAACGTTCCGAAGATATTTATGGGCAGCGTTGGTATTTAGTGATTATAGTAGGGGTAATATCGTCTAGTGTCATATTATAGACTGTAGTCACGTACAAGCGCTACCAAAAGTTCGTTGGTCTTGGTGGACCCTACCTCTATTTTAAATTTCTATTATAATTAATTTTGGAGTTAAAAATAGTGCATAAGATGAAAAATGTTACAGCCCGGCCCAGTCCATGAATTGTTATTGGGTTTAGTCAAGTTACTAGAATCATATATATAATAGCAGAGTTTCCTGTCTAGAGAGCTCCATCTCAGCATAATTTTCAATAAATTTTGTGGGTTTTGTCTCTAATTTAAAATTATGTGGGTTTTATCCAGTTTTATAAGCCTACTTTTTTTTCTTTAATTTTCTAGAACATAAGTATTTTGCAGGGCTTTCTCTCTCATTTGAAATTATGTGGGTTGTCCAGTTTTATAAGGCTACTCTTTTTACTTTAATTTTCTAGAACATAAGTATTTAGCTGACAAAATATTAAAAACATAGAAATATCACTATAAAGTTATTTTTAATCGATATGATTCTAAGATAAACCATCAGCCCAAAACTTCAAAACCAGTAAAAAAAAATCGAAATATACAGGAAAAGAAAACAAAATGGTATTTCTATGTATATTTTAGATTCAAAGAAAACAAAATTAAAACAAAATGGAGGTTGGACCAATACAGTTTAATCTTTTAATTCATAGAAATCAATTTAATAACTAGATAAACCAAACAAAAAGAAACGAAACTCTTCACAACAACACATTAAATAATACACTATCAACGGGCATCAAAATAAAAAGAACAACAATCTAAACTACCAAACAACCTACTAATGATGAATTTACAAGAAACTGACTTTACCAAATTAGACACATAGTTAAGTCAACTAACAGACAAATTCTACAATGTAAATCAATGTTGATAACTTTCGTTGCTCAATGAAACGACGTCATTTGTAAGTTAAAAATAAAATAACAAAGCCGCTGCGTATATTGATAAAGAATTTGAACCCTAGCTTTTTCTCAAATTCAGATTTAAGCCACCAATGGATTCTGTGAGAATCGTCATATGAACTCCACTACAATCCCTGGGAACGTCTCAGCGAGGAGATGGTGATCTCCGCCATGAAATCTGGAAAGTGAGGTGAAAAATAAACTATTTGTTTGAAATTTAATAAATTATAATGGAGAAATAGAAAAAATTCATATTGGAATTGGTCAACGGAAAGACTTAAATGAGGAAGAAAGAAAATTTTACTGATTAGTACACGTTTCTATGGATCGTGAGAAGGAGAAAGTCCAAATAAGAGATTAGCGAAAAAATATAAATATGTGTTTGGTTAAGTATTGATTGACTAATCAAACAGGTGGAAGGTTCGAATCACCATGTCATGTCTTTTAGAAAAAATATTATTAATCGACGTCATTTTACTGTTTAACTGATCTTACCGACGTTGACTTAACCCTATAAAATATATCCGTCAGTTAACTTAACTATGTGTTTTATTTGGTAAAGTTAACAAAAGTTTGCGATTTAACGTAAAAAATAATAAAAATTGACAATTTAATTACTTTAAATGAAATTGAAGTTTTTTCAACATTTTTGCTAATTTCATGTTTTTAGTGGTAATTTTTCAAAAATAAAATAGAATGGTCAATAGAATAACAAAGAACCCTGCACAACGCGCAGGTCTCATCTCTAGTTCAAATAAGTTAAAAAGTATTGAACCATTTGAGAGGTTTGCAGTGTTTAATTTTTATTATAGTTTAGACTTCAAACAAAGTTTTGTTAGATGACAAACAATATAAGCTTAAAAATATGTGTTATATAACTAAATTTATATTAAAATGAAAGATTTTTTTTTTTTTCGTTTGAACTTAATAAAGAGAAAGTGACCATAGCTTATTTTTTACATGCAATAGTTCCCCAAATCCACCACCACTTTTTTGATAAATCAACCACATAATAATGTGTTAGAAAGCTTCAAAACTCATTACAATAGAGAATAATAATTAAGAGAATGGTTAGTTGAAGTTCATAAGTAAAATAGCAGCAATACTTAGAAGTTGGAATTACTAACTTGGTGATTTGGTTTATATATGCTATGAAATCTGGTGAAATAGAAAGAAATCTTAAAATATAAAACATAGAATAATAATTAAGGTAAATACCGAAATATTTTATTTTATTTTATTTTTATTTGGTTGTGAATATAACTGAAATTTAATTGCTGTATACTAAATAAAAATAAAAATTGTAATTAAATAGTTTTTTACAGCAATTAAATAATTGATTTACAGACACATAACACATATATTTCTTTTTATTTATCTTTATTTTGACAACCATTTATTTCTCTTTATTTTGAATAAAAACCATATGTTACCTTGTAAGTCATAAGGAAAGCAATAATTGTATATTTCTTTCCATCTTTTATTAAATGATTTATTAATTGTCATAGTCAAAAGAGAGTAAATAATTTTTCTTTAATAAAAAAAAATAAACACTCTAATTAGGGTTATAGTAGTAAAACAACCAAACACCACCCATATATTTGTTGTCTATATAATCTTCTTACCTCTTCACTAATCAAACAACATCTTCACCCCTCTTTTCGTATACACAAGTTAAAAAAAAATGAGTCTCTTCCCTCTCTCTATTCTGAAAGGCTCTCAGTTTCATCATCAACCCAAACCCATGAATGCATCACTATCGTCGGATGCAAAAGGCAAACGGATCCTCATCGATCCTGAGGACCGGATCAGCAAACTCGAAGACCATGTGTTGGTCAGGATCCTAGCGACTATGAGCACAGAAGATGTCGTCAAGACAAGGGTGTTGTCTAAACGTTGGAAGAATGTATGGAAGCGGGTGCCTTTCCTCCACTTCGATATGCTAATTGATATGAACAAAACGGCACCTCTGGCTCCGGAATCTATAACCCAGGTTTTTCTCTAATTTTTTAGCATCTTCTCTTTTAAGAGTTCTTAATCTGTCACCGGCCGGAAATGGTTGTTTTAATCTATCTCGTTTCCCTTCAAGCTTATGAATGATGGTTGTATTGATGATTGCATTACAATATACACTTGTTTATACAATAGCTCATATATGTTTATCTTTGTGGTTATGTGCTTATACGGTTTATCTAAAATTCCCACAATAATAACGGCATTTCGATTTTTTTTTTTTTAATGAAAGTGAGCATAGGTTAGGTTGTGAATGCATTATTTAATAGCTAATGAAAATCTAGGCAAAAAAATCTTTTGCCTTACTCTCATATATTTTACATCATATTATTATTATCTTTCAATTTAACAGTTTGATAAAACTATAGCCAATTTACTTATATATATGTTTATTAATTAGTGAGAGTTAATTACAAGATATTAAATAATTGTTTTTTTTTTTGGAAGGTTATAAACCGTCATTATATTGGTCTGGAGGGCTGCTCAATCATTCATTACGCCCACCTGTGTAAAGACAGTGTGCTGGAAACTTGGATCCGATTACTTACTCTTGAGAAACAAACCAAAGCTATCGCACTTTCAAACCGTCATGGAAACGGTACAGAACCCAATCCGCTTCGGTTGTCTCCAAACATATTCTCCCATCCAAGGCTCAAAATACTGTTCCTATATCGATACGATTTAAAAACTGCAAATGTCTTCAACAACTGCTATAATCTCAAGGTTCTCAAACTTGATAAAATCTATGCTGAGGTTGATGTGTTCAACAGAATTATTGCATCGTGCCCTTCTCTCAAGGTTTTGGTGCTCCACCGTGTCGTGTGGCTCAACAAGAAGGCTTGCTTGACGATTCACAACAACAGCCTTAAGCTCTTGCATGTGTCTTGCATTGATGTTGATTGCATTGTGGTGTATGCGCTTCTTCTAGATATTTTCTCGATTTATTGTACTCATTTTTCTAGGGAATCTAACGTCGTCATCAAGGCCCCAAGACTTTTGCTCAACAATGGCGATATAGACTTGACGAGAGTCAACATGCACTACAACATTTCACATCAAGCTCGGGTACAAGTACAAGCAATTGTATTATATATCTATTTTAATTTTATATGTTGTTTGACATGTTAAATTATTGTATATATTGAAGGAGAGAGAATACATTGGGCATGAGTTCGTGGTGAGTAGAGATGCTAACTATTTGAAGCGGCTCAGATCTTTGGCGGTGTTCGTGGATGTAATGAATTCGAAACAAGTTGAGCTGCTTCGGCAGATATTGGTAGCATGGAATGGAATTCTTTGGGACCTCACTATAGTATTTGAGGTACGTTTATTTTATCACTTTTGTTTAATTAGTGTCTATTAATTATATATCCAACACATGTTTATGTATATGTTCTTGTATATATGTAGGATAGCAATGCTTCTAAGGAAGAAGGTGAATCTTCCATTGGTGGAACACAGAATAAAATGTGGGAGGAGGGAAAAGTGTTTCCCAATACTGATTTCCGTGTGGAAACTATGCGTATTTTTAATTTCAGCGCTTCCAATAAGGCTCAGTTTGCATTAGCTTCACGGTTTATAACGCAAGGGACCATAACAAAGAAGATGATGTTCATAACGTCTTCAGTTCCTGAAAAGGTGAAGTTTGATACAGAAGCAGCAGTCGCCAAACTAATGAAACTTCCAAAGGGTAACGAGAATCTCGATATTGGATACTTCGATGATATTGGGTTCGAAACTAGAAGGATATTATAATATCTCTAGTCATGTGTGACAAAATCTGTTATGAGTTTTTTTTTTTTTTTTTTTGTCGTCTTCCTGTTATGAGTTTTCAGAGACTTAATAATTAATATGTTGTTTTTTTAATCTCTTTCTTTTTATGGCATAAAATCTTTTTCGGGCAATGGTTATATTAAACTTGTCTTTTCATCTCTCCCAATATTAGATCGATATTTGAAATAAATAAAAAAACGAAGAAATTTTTTTTTATCTCTTTAAATTTGGGTTTCCTTATGTAAAATTGTCTAAATGTAATTAAAGTGACAACAAGAATTTGATTGGTAAGAAAGAGAGAAGAGAGAAGGAAGTAGACAAGGGAGAGCCTGTTGGAGAGTGAGTGGAGATACTCATAAGATTCTAGGTCGAGCATTTGCATGAACATTAATGTACTGTTGACACTAGCAACAACAAATGGATATTCATACGCCGCTCTTTTGCCTCCATTCAACAGACGCTGAAACGAAGTCTACATATGTGTGCCTCAATCTATTCTCGAAATCTTAAACTATGCTTCTTATTAGCATCTTGGCTAAGTACTAATGATCAAGCCCAACAACAACTACGAAGAAAAGGGAAAAATCGTAAAGAGCAACAAGGGTTACATTTTGACTCTAAAAGGGAATTGAAGCTTAGTAGTGCACAAGAAAAAGTGAGTCTTCGTAACCTTTAGTTACCCAGGGGGCATTTCAACGGCAGTACAGAGACCGGCCGGAGAGTCGAACCAGAGACAAGAGAGAAAGAAGAAGTTCGTATCTTTACCTTAAAGGTTGTTGTTGTTCTTCTTCTTCTTCTCTAAGCTTTGTTATACGTGGGAAACAAAAAATAAACACCGCTACAATATTGTGTAAACCTTGATTGATGGTAAAAGGTTTTTCATAAGGTTTTTGGGAGTTTGTGTGGGAATTATCAATCAAGGTTCACACAATAGTTTCCACACAAACTATATTCTTGCGGAGTAGAAGAACAAAAATATGAATATCTGAAAGTAGAAAACCTTTACTATATTCTTAAGGTTTTTGGGAGTTTGTGTGGAAACCAAAAATATGAATCTCTGAAAGGTTTTTAATACTAGAAGATTTTCTCCAAGTGATATGAATCCAGCTCCACTGATGACAACAATCTCATTACACTTGTTTGGACAATCTCATACGAGGGCTCTCTCACTTTCAAACCTTCATGCTAATTGTAGAGTATATATACTTATATTTATTGTCACCTAAGACATTATCCCATCCATAGCTATGTCTCTTGCTCTTTTCCTGTTCCACGTTCTTGATGGACACCTCATTTTTCTCTTTTATCTGCACAATTAATTAATCGCATTATCTGGGGTTCGAACCCCAGACCTCCTGGTGTAGAAGCATTAATGAACTCTAGGCCAACCACTGGGCCAAAGGGGTTTCCACAAAAAGAATTATTTTGCAATCAAAAAGTTGGTTTACTGACGTGTATAATTTGGGTTTTCCATATTTTGTTATCATTTTTCTTTTATTAGTTTGACCAGAAAGAAGATTTTATTCTATAAATAATAAGGAATGCATTAATTCTTAATTTCTTTCCAATTAGGTTTTTATTACCAAAAAAAATATCACCCATATATTTGGGGTACTTGTAATCCTTTCTTATCTCTTCGTAATACATATGACATATTTTTATCCAACCTACATCATCTCTCTTAGCGTACTTCCCAGTGAAACATGGGTTGCTTCTCTCTCTCAATCCTAAAGACCTTTCAAATTCATCGCCCATCCAAATCCATGAATATGGCCGTGGAGGACCGGATCAGTGAACTCCCAGACGATCTGTTGGTCATGATCCTACATAAAATGGTCACAGAAGATGTCGTCAAGACAAGTTTGTTGTCTAAGCGATGGAAGAATGTATGGAAAATGGTTCCATACGTCGTCTTTGATATGCAAAATGCTACCGTAACCAACATGGAAAATCTGACCGATCATTCTCATCGTGTTGCCAAAGAAATAACAAAGGTTAATTTCTCTCTATTTTCCAGTATTTTCTCTCTATTGTTGATTGACCATGGTACTGATGGTTGAATTGATGATTACACTTTTTTCGTAATACACTTGTATATTTATACAATACGAAAAACTTAGACAACTAGAGCCAAACAACAATCTCAGATAATCCATGATGGAAAAGACAACAAAAAGTATACTCTATGATTTTTTTTTCCACGACTTTTGTAAACTTTTTGTAAAAAACCACAAGAAATTTTCTTATTACAAAAGCTTAGACATGTTTATCTTTAGTTGAAGTGTTTTTATATGGGGTTTTATCTTAATATGTAATGATAACAACGGTTTTTAGCACGAAAGTTATTTTTTTTTTTTAGCATTGATCAATATATTTGAAAAGATGAGCATAGATTGGAGATGCGTATTACAAGATTTAATGAAAATCTAATAATACAATCTCTTGGTTGATTCAAATAGTTAATTACATGATATTATAAATATACATATATTCAGTTTAATGAATTTAACAAGTGATGATAACTGTAGCTTCAGATTCAAATCTTTAATGTGTGTATATATATATATATATATATATATATGTATTGACGATTTATATTTTTGCATTGTGTATAGTTGTTTTATTATAACCACTATAATCTTGTTTTCTTATAGGTTATAAACAATCACAATGGTTATCTGCTGGGCTGCACAATCAAACATGAGTATCACCAATGTCACAACGGTGTGCTGGAAACGTGGATTCGAATACTTACCCTTCAGAAACAGACCAGGATTCTCTCACTTTCAAACCTTCATGCTCATGGTAGGGGATTCAATCAGCTCTACTTGCCCCCAAAAATATTCTCCCATCCATATCTCTCATCACTCTTCCTATGTCTATACGAGTTAAAAACCGCATATGCCTTCAACCGATGTTATAACCTCATGATTCTCAAACTTGAAAAGATCTCTATTGAGGTTGACGTGTTAAACACAATTATTGCATCGTGCCCCTCTCTCAAGGTGCTGGTGCTTGTTGTCATGTGGGATAACGGGAGGGCTTGCCTGAAGATTCGTAACAATAACCTAAAGCTCTTGCATTTGGCTTGCTCTAATGTTGATGGTATTGAGGTATATGCACCTCTTCTGGATATTTTCTCCATTGACTACCGTTTTGATGGGCAATGCGACTTCGTCCTTAATGCCCCTAGACTTTTGTTTACTATAAACTATGGGTCTATAAACCAGGGGAGATTAAAAACCATGACCTATAATATTTCACGTAAAGCTTGGGTAAGTACTAGCATTAGCATTATATATATATATATATATATAGAAGTGATATTTATATATTATTTGACATGTTTAATATGTTTATAGAGCGAAGATCTTGGGGACAAGTTCTTGGTGAGTAGAGATGCTAACTTTTTTCAGCAGCATCAATATTTGGCGGTGGCCGTGGATGTAATGAATTGGAAAGAAGTTGAGATGTTGCGAAATGTTTTAGTCGCATGGAATGGAACAATGCTAGGCCTCTTTATAATATTTAAGGTACAGAAAGAACGTTTTATGCTTCAATTTTAGTTAGATTTGATGTTTTTTTCTTTTTCCGTCAACACTTATGTCTGATTAGTAGGTATCAAATCCGAAGCATGTTTATGTATGTTGTTGTATATATAGGATAAGAATGTTTCTAAGGAGGAAGGTGAGTCTTCGATTGGTGGAACACAGGAGAAAAACTGGGAGGAAAACTTGTTTCCTAATGCTGATTTTCGCGTGGAAGCTGTGTCGATGTATTATTTCAGGGGTTCGAATGAGAAACATTTTGCATTAGCTTCGCGTTTTATAACGCAAGGGACCGTAACAAAGAAGATGGTGTTCAAGACGCATTATTCGGTTCCTGAAAAAGTGAAGTTAGATACAGAAGCGGCGGTAGCCAAACTAAAGAAACTTCCAAAGAGTAACGAAAATCTCAATATTGAATGCTCATGATGGTTTGAATCTAGTCCTATGTGACAAAATCTTGTCTTTTGATAAAAACATAAATCATGTTATTTTCTTCTTCCTTTCTATAGTTACATTTTTCTGTTGCATGTTGAGTTTAAATGAAAAACAAAGTACAATTTTCTTGCAATGACTTATAATTTATTTTAAAGACCATTTAGATTCAATAAAATGTATTTATTTTGGTATATTTAATTTTCGATTATAAGAAAATGAAACAAATTTCCGTTTATTTAAAATAAAATAAAAATTTATTAAAAAAATCAGCCCAAAAATTGGAATAAACTGAAACAAATAGATTAAAAGAAAAAAAGGCCCAACATAATATAAAAAACTTCCATATTAATTATATCTTCCTCCTCAAAAAAAAAAAAAGGCTTAGAATTCTCCGGAGATTTTGTGAGAATGATAAAGTTGCGATTTAATCTATCACCCAATCTAGATCTACGGTTAGGGTTTGAAAGATATGATCTAATTCTAGGGTTTTTTCTCCCTGTTTCCCCTATTGGTTTAAATGGCGTTTTCATGATTTTTTTTATTATTATTTTTTTTTTATGGTTTCTACGTTGGTGAATTTCTTTATAGTTTTCACTTATGACGACTTGTCTTATTTACATATGCTTTTGTGAATTTCTTTATTGTTTCCCCTAATAGTTTAAATGGCGTTTTCATGATTTTTTTTTTTTATGGTTTCTACGTTGGTGAATTTCTTTATTGTTTTCACTTCTGACGACTTGTCTTATTTACAGATGTTTTTGTGAATTTCTTTATTGTTTCCCTATTGGTTTAAATGGCGTTTTCATGATTTTTTTTTTTTATGGTTTCTAAGTTGGTGAATTTCTTTATTGTTTTCATTTCTGACGACTTGTCTTATTTACAGATGTTTTTGTGAATTTCTTTATTGTTTCCCTATTGGTTTAAATGGCGTTTTCATGAATTTTTTTTTTTTTTTATGGTTTCTAAGTTGGTGAATTTCTTTATTGTTTTCACTTCTGACGACTTGTCTTATTTACATATGCTTTTGATTTTTGAAAATCCCTGATCAGGGAGAATGGCATCAATTTCTAGCTCTCGTGGTCTCCGTCGTAATTCAATCTTCTTCAGATTCTATCCATACGGTACAGGGTAAGACAGTGATGCTAGGTTGTCTCTTTCTATTATGATTACAAACAAACAAACGTCTGATATTTTTGACTCGAGCTGTGTTTCGTTTTCTATTACGCTCTCTGCCAAGGAGGACATGAAAGAGGAAGTTGTACGACTAGGAGTTGACCTCTCACTCTGTGTAGATGAATCCATGTTCTTGCTGTGTGATGACACTCGTACTTTGTTTTGGTTCTGCTACATGTTATTGATACGCATAGTACCACGCTCCTCTCCCGTTGTTACTGGTGATGTCTACTCTAAATATATCAAAGAATGGAGTTTACCAGGATGTTGCCTACTCGGTTCAGTTTGGATTGATCAAGACCACCTAGACGATATGCATAGTACCACGCTCCTCTCCCGTGTCACAAAGGCTTGTGGAAGTCTCTCTTCGTTGACAGTGCTGAGTCTCTCTATGTGACAAACCTAGCGACCTATTTCAGCCTATTCTTGGTATATACAGCTATTACAGGCCAAGCGAGATACTGAGCCTGCCCGCACCTTCTCCTTATATTCTAGGGTCAGTACGTAACATTTCTTACTCAGTTTTGCTTCCACCCTCAGTTATGGCTTATATTTCCCATTTTGCTAAGAATCAAAGTAATTGTTATTTATTTTAAGTTTACTACTGATCAGAATCAAACTATTTTAAATATATATAAACCAAATTTTGCTTGATTGGTTGTGATAAATAGTTGGAAGTGATAGTGTCCTTTTTGTACTTCTCTTCCTCTGGCGAGTAAGTACAAACATTGCATATGTAATGAAATGTTATTTTGTTATCACGGAATATTGTTATATGCCTATCTTTAATACAATACAACGTCACACCTTTATTAGATTGAGTATATCGATCTATATTATTATTTCATAAGTTAGGGCAACGGAGCTCTCGATTGAAAGTTGGCATAATTATGTTTTCCTAGACACATTTCGGTTCACGGATTACATGAAAGCATCTCAATCTCATACTAATTAAGTACTAACTGTATAACTAAAGTAGCCTCCATTGGAATTCAAGATATAAAAAAAACACATGTAACTTGGCTGCTAGTCACATCTCATTGTCCCAATCCGGTTTTTGTTTGGTTGCTTCTGCATCACATAAAGTGATTTGGTTTGGGTTGAACCGTACCATAAAGACCTTTGCAGTGTCTGATTTTTTAATAAAGTTCAAACTTCAAACAAAATTTTGGTAGATGATAAATTATATGAACTTGACAAATACCTGTGTTGTATAATTAAATTTATATAAATATGACTTTTTCATTTTTTTTTTTTCATACGAACTTAATAAAGAGAAAGTTACCGTAGCTTCAGGGCCGGCCCGGAGCGGAAGCCCAACAAGCAGCTGCTTTGGGCAGCAGATTTTATAAAACATTTATAGGGCATCATTTCAAGATATGTGTCGTAGTGTAGTGGTTAGATGTTTTCCTTGTTTTTCTACCAGTTGTTTTAAACGATTTTTTTGTATTAAATACTAAACCTAATTTTTTTAAAAAGGGCGTCTCACCTACCTTGTTTTTGTTACGGGGAAAAAAAAATTTTAAGGCATCATTTTCTGTTTTGCTTTAAGCATTGAATTATATTGGACCGGCACTGCGTAGCTTATGCTATAGTTTTCCAAATCCACCACCAGTTTTTTGATAAATCAACCACATAATAATATAGTTGTAGAAAGCTTCAATTCAAAACTCGTTACAATAGATAATACTAACTTTTCAATAGAGAACACTAATTAAGAGAATGGTTAGTTGAAGTTCATACGTAAATTAGAGGCAATACTTGAAATGACTAACTTGGTGATGTTATATATGCTATGAAATCTGGTGAAATAGAAAGAAAGATTAAAAGAATAAAATAGAGAATAATAATTAAGGAAAATCAGGATTGCACGTACGTCAAATGTTAGGGCTGATTGTCTTGCTCGTTTTTTAATTTCTGAAACTTCTTTGTAAACTCTTATCCTTTGGTTTGGGCAATCAATCTCGGAGTCATTTTCTAGTTATATGTTTGGTTGATAAAAAAAAAATAATTACGGAAAATACACCAGAGTATTTTATATTTTTATTTTACTTTTATTTGGGTGTGAATATATAGCTAAAATTTATTCTCTGTAACAATATTTTTTTTAATTACAACAATTAAATAGTTGATTTCCATGACACATTTATTTCTTTTTATTTTGAACAGAAAGTCAACAACCATTTTTTACCTTGTAAGTCATAAGGAAAGCAATAATTGTTAATTTATTTCCATAGTTATTAATTGTCATAGTCAAAACAAAGTAAATTATTTTTCTTTAATAAAAATAAAAAAACACTCCAATTAGGGTCACAATAAAACAACCAAACACCACTCCGATATATTAGTTGTCTATATAATCTTCTTATCTCTTTACTAATCAAATAACATCTTCACCTCTCTTTTCGAAGTTAAAAAAATGAGTCTCTTCCCTCTCTTTATTCTGAAAGACTCTCAATTTCATCATCAACCCAAACCCATGAACGTATCACTATCGTCGGATGCAAGAGGCAAACGGATCCTCATCGATCCTGAGGACCGGATCAGCAAACTCCAAGACCATGTGTTGGTCAGGATCCTAGCGACTATGAGCACAGAAGATGTCGTCAAGACAGGTGTGTTGTCTAAACGTTGGAGGAGTATATGGAAGCAGGTGCCTTTCCTTCACTTCAATATGCTAATTGATATGAACAAGATGTCACCTCTGACTCCGGAATCTATAACCCAGGTTTTTTTTTCTAATTCTTAGCATGTTGTCTTTACGAGTTCCTAATGTGTTCAATGTAAATGGTTTTTTTTTTTTTTTTTTTTTATATTTGGATGTGAATCCATTACATAGCTTACATAGCTAATGAAAATCTAGACAAAAACAATCTCTTGCCTTATTCTCATAGTTTACATGATATTATCTTTCAGTTTAATTTATTGAATTTAACAATTGATAAAATTATAGCCAATTTACATATATATGTTTATTAATTAGTGAGACTTAAGCATAAGATATTAAATAATTGTTTTTTGTGGAAGGTTATAAACTGTCACAATGGTCATCTGGAGGGCTGCTCAATCATTCATTACGCCCACCTGTGTAACGACAGTGTGCTGGAAACTTGGATCCGATTACTTACTCTTGAGAAACAAACCAAAGCTATAGCTGTCAAGGATACTCCTTAATGACAAGAATATCTCGTTCCTCTACTTATGGGAACCTCACTAATTACCTTAGTCTAGAATCATCTTGTGTATTGTGTATATAAGAGGCTGTACATTGTCTAAGAATATATGAGAAACATACATTCTTTACATGGTATCAGAGCTTTGACGATACCCTAGAAACCTCTCTTTTTTTTCCAGCCGCCGCTGCTCTCTCTCTTTTTCTTCTTCTTCCTGTTCTATTCTCTCACCATGGCCGCTGTTGAAGCTATAGACACCACACAACCTATTCTCATTGTGAACACATCTCACGTCACTAAGCTGACCTCTCTCAACTACCTGATGTGGAAACTTCAGGTCCATGCTCTTCTTGACGGCTATGACTTAGCCGGCTATGTCGATGGTTCGCTGCCTCCTCCTGCTGCCACCGTTTAACTCAATGGTGTTATCTCGCCAAATCCCGCCTTTGCCAAATGGAAGCGTCAAGACAAACTTATCTACAGTGGTCTTCTCGGCTCCATGACGCTTCAAACACAGTCTGTTGTCGCTCGTGCAAAGACCTCTGCCGACGTTTGGACCACACTTGCCGACACGTATGCAAATCCAAGCAGAGGTCATGTTCAACAGATTCGCAATCAGATCCAAGAATGGTCAAAAGGAACAAAGACCATCGAAGAATACATGCATGGGTTTACCTCCATGTTTGACAAGCTTGCTCTCCTTGGCAAACCCATGGAGCACGATGATCAAATTGAACGCATCCTCGCAGGTTTGTCTGATGATTACAAGACTGTCGTTGATCAAGTTGAAGGTCGTGACACCACCCCTTCCATTCCTGAGATTCATGAGAAGCTCCTCAACAGGGAAAACAAACTTCGATCTGCAGCTACCTCTTCTCTCGTCACTCCGATCTCTGCTAATGTTGCTGCCAGACACTATGGTTCTAATCCTCGTCACGGCAAGTCTCATCAACGTCCCGATCATCAGTTCTCTCGCTCCAACAACCGGGGTGGTCGTGGGTATCAAGGCAAGTGTCAGATATGTGGTATTCACGGCCATAGTGCTCGCCACTGTCCTCAACTTCAGCAACATCACCCTTCTCTTGCAGCTCCTTTGTTACCATCGCCATATCGTCCTTGGCAGCCGCGTGCCAACATGGCTGTTGCGTCTCCACATCCCACACAGCCTTGGCTCCTTGACAGTGGTGCGACACATCACTTGACCAGTGACTTGAACAATCTGGCCATTCACCAACCATATGATGGCAATGATGCGGTTCTTATCGGCGATGGCTCTGGCCTTCCAATAACGCACACTGGTTCACTTTCGTTACCCTCCTCCTCTCGCAACCTCTCCTTAACCAACGTTTTATGTGTTCCTAATATTGCTAAAAACCTGATATCTGTCTATCGTTTATGCAATGCTAACGAAGTCTCTGTGGAATTCTTTCCGGCTTGGTTTCAGGTGAAGGATCTATACTCGGGGGTCCCGTTGCTGCGCGGCAAGACAAGGAATGAGTTGTACGAGTGGCCACTATCCTCTATCACCTCCTTCTTTGCGTCTGCTTCCTCTTCAAAACCGTCTTCCGTTGTTTGGCACAATCGTCTTGGTCATCCCTCTTCCGCAATTCTTCACCAAATAATTACCTCTTCCTCTCTCCCTTGTTCCCAATCTGTACCTCTGTCTACTTTATGTACCGATTGCTCCATCAATAAAACACATAAACTTCCTTTTTCCCAAAACACAATTGTCTCTTCTCGCCCCCTTCAATACATTTATACCGATGTTTGGACATCTCCAGTAGTGTCATGTGACAATTACAAATACTACTTGGTTCTTGTCGACCACTATAGCCGATACACCTGGCTGTATCCTCTCAAAACAAAATCACAAGTCAAGGATGTCTTTGTTCCGTTCAAGGCTCTTGTCGAAAACAAGTTCAACACCACCATCGGCACACTCTATTCTGATAATGGCGGTGAATTCGTTGCCCTCCGACCTTTTCTCTCCGCCAACGGTATTGAACACCTCACAAGCCCCCCGCATACGCCGGAGCACAATGGTGTCTCCGAACGCAAGCATCGTCATGTCGTCGAAACCGGGTTAACACTTCTCACTCACGCTGGACTACCAACTTCGTACTGGAGCTATGCGTTTGCCACCGCTACCTATCTCATCAATCGTATGCCATCTCCAACGATTAACATGGAGACTCCATATCAAAGACTTTTTGGTGTTCCTCCGCACTATGAGAAGCTGCGCACCTTCGGTTGTCTCTGCTTCCCCTGGTTACGCCCGTATACGTCTCACAAACTTGAAGAACGGTCAACTCCATGCGTCTTCCTCGGTTACTCGCTTACACAGAGTGCATATCTCTGCCTTCAACCCAACACCGGCCGAATCTATGTTTCCCGACATGTCAAGTTTGATGAAGCTGTCTTTCCCTTTCGACAACCAACCACCACAAATTCGCTACCTTCGTACATTCTTTACAATAGCACTTTCAAACCGTCATGGAGACGGTACGGGAACCAATCCGCTTCAGTTGTCTCCAAACATATTCTCCCATCCAAGGCTCAAAACACTGTTCCTATATCGATATGATTTAAAAACTGCACATGCCTTCAACAATTGCTATAATCTCAAGATTCTCAAACTTGAGAAAATATTTGCTGAGGTTGATGTGTTCAACAAAATTATTGCATCGTGCCCTTCTCTCAAGGTTTTGGTGCTACACCATGTCATGTGGCTCAACAAAAAGGCTTGCTTGAAGATTCACAACAACAACCTTAAGCTCTTGCATGTCTCTTGCATTGATGTTGATTGCATTGAGGTGTATGCGCTTCTTCTAGATATCTTCTCGATTTATTGTATTCATTTTCCTAGGGGATCTAACTTCGTCATCACGGGCCCAAGACTTTTGTTCAATAATGGCGCTATGGACTTGGCGGGATTCAACATGCAGTACAACATTTCACGTCAAGCTCAGGTAAGTACAGGCAATTGTATATTATATATCTATTTTAATTTTATATGTTGTTTGACTTGTTAATTTTTTTGTATATATCGAAGGAGAGAGAATACATTGGGCATGAGTTCGTGGTGAGTAGAGATGCTAACTATTTGCAGCGGCTTAGATCTTTGGCGGTGTTCGTGGATGTAATGAATTCGAAACAAGTTGAGCTGCTTCAGCAGATATTGGTAGCATGGAATGGAGTACTCCGTGAGCTCCATGTATTATTTGAGGTACGTATGTTCATATTTTATGCTTTAATTCTAGTTAGGTGGCTAGATTTGATCAATTTTGTTTTATCACTTTTGTTTAATTAGTATCTATTATATCGGACACATATTTATGTGTATGTTCTTGTATATATGTAGGATACCAATGTTTCCAAGGAAGAAGGTGAATCTTCCATTTGTGGAACACAAAATAAAAAGTGGGAGGAGGGAAAAGTGTTTCCCAATGCTGATTTCCGTGTGAAAACTGTGTGGATGTATAATTTCAGCGCTTCAAATAAAGCTCACTTTGCATTGGCTTCGCATTTTATAACGCAAGGGACTGTAAAGAAGAAGTTGATGATCATGACGTCTTTGGTTCCTGCAAACAAGAAGTTAGGTTTAGAAGCAGTTCCTGCAACGGATACGTTAGCTATAGAAGCGGCAGTCGCCAAACTAAGGAAGCTTCCAAAGGGTAGCGAGATGCTTAAAATTAAATGCTTCTGATGGAATTTGGTTCAAATCTAGTAGCAAGGATATAATATCTCTAGTCATGTGTGACAAAATCTGCTATGATTTTTAATATGTTTATTTCTTATATGTGACATGAAATCTTTATGTTAGTTTTGAATTTTTAAATGACATACATACCATTTTTGCACAATGGCTTACATCAAACTTGTTCTTTAGTCTCCCCGATTAGATATTTGTAAAATAGAAAACAAATAATGTTGACCTCTTCAATTGGGGTTTCCTTATGTGAAATTGTGTAAATCTAAAGTGAGAACAACAATGTAGATTGGTAAGACTAAGAGTGAGAGAGAAGAGAGAAGAGAGAAAGAAAGCTGGGTCATATAAAACCCATGAAATTACACCAATAAACATATAACCATTCATTCGACACCGTATCCTCATATCCTGAAAAACATCATCCATCATCAGCTCTCCGTCCAGTTGATGAACTACACTAATGCCATCCATTATCATCAACATAACAAGCAATACATTTTATATATTGCACGATAACACAATCGACTCTCGTTGCCATTATAGGATTGGCTGAACATGTATAGTAAGAATAATTTTGGTTCACAAACTAATAAGGCTAAGATATTGGAGAGTGAGTGAGTGAGTGGGGTCACTCAGAAGATTCTAGGTCGAGCACTTACAAGATCATTAATATAATGTTGACACCAGCAACAGAAAATGGATAATCCCACGCCGCTCTTTTGCCTCCATGCTTCTTCAACAGACGCTGAAACGAAAAGTCTACTACACCACCAACGTTATCAATTAAAGAGGGTTATATATGTGTGAAGTTATCAGTTCCTTAATCAATTCTCTATTGGACTAGAACCGAAAGTATGCTTCTTAGTGATAGCATGTGGGCCAAATTACTAATAAGCCCATCAACAACTACAAAGAAAAAGCAGAATCGTTACGTACAGAGCAAAGGTTACCTTTTTGATCATAAGGGAAGCTTGGTGCACAAGAAAAGTGAGCCCTATCCTTTAGGTTCCAGGGGTGTTTCAATGGTAAATTGGTAATACAGAGGTGGGAGAGTTGAACTAAGACAAAGAGAGAAATAAGAAAATCATCTAAGTAAAGAAGAAGTTCGTGATCTCTACCTTAGGGTTTTGCTTTGTCTTTCTTCTCTAAGCTTTGTTGTACTTCAGACACGCCGGTTAAGTGTTGTATAAACCATGATTGTTAGTGAATCTACGTTTGTGAGAGAACGTTTGCGGAGGCGAACTCGTTAAATCTCCGTGCTTTACAATTGATTCGTGAATTGGTATCACTGTATTACAAAAAAATATGAATATCTGAAAGTAGAAAGTGACACAGGAGTTAAGTTTATCGAAAAAGTCTTGAGGTAAATTATAAAAATATTCTCCAAGTGATATGAATCCAGCTCCAACTGGGATGAATAAGTTTTTTTTTTTTTTTTTAATTGTAGTCCTTCAGTCCTTACATTGTTTTGGGCTTAGACTTTAGAGTTTAGCCTAATTACATCTTAAAGCAAGTAAAAGTCCTGATAACAAAGAACAACTGTATTTTGCAATTTAAAACTTGATTTAGTCTGACATATATTATATAATCGTTTTTCCCATATTCTGTACATATATATTTCTCTTTCTAGTTTAAACATTAAGCATATTTTTTATCACACAAAGGAATATGTTAATAGTTATATTTCTTTACATTTTTTATAAAAAATACCGTATTTAATTAATAAATAAAATAAAAAAACCACTTTAATTAGAGTTTCATTATAGTATAAAAACACCACCCCAGATATTTTCGCTACTTGTAATCCTTCTTATCTCTTCGTAATCACATACGGCATATTTTTAACCAAACCTATCATCATCTCTCTTAGTGTTCTCTTCCAAGTAAAACATGGGTTGCTCCGCTCTCTCCACTCTCAAGAACTTTCGATTTCATCGCCCATCCAAACTCACAAATAACGCATCACTATCGTCGGATGCAAGAGACGAACAGACCCTCGTCGATACGGTGGACCGGATCAGTGAACTCCGAGACGATGTGTTGGCCATGATCCTATCCGTTATAGCCACAAAAGATGTCGTCAAGACAAGTGTGTTGTCTAAACGATGGAAGAGTGTATGGAAAGAGGTACCCTACCTCTCCTTCGATATGCGAAAAGCTACCGTAACCAACATGGAACATCCGGCCGCTTATTCTTCTCGTGTTGGCAAAACAATAACAAAGGTTAGCGTCTCTCTATTTTCCCAGTGTTTTATGTCTATTATTGTTCGACCATAGTATTGATGGTTGAATTGATGATTACATTTTTGACTAGTAGAGAATGTCAAATTTGAAATCAAATGCACTTGTATGTATTATACAATATGAAAATCTTAGATATATAGAGGCAAGCAACAATTTCAGATATATAATTTATGATGGAAAAGACAACAAAACACATAAACTATGATTTTTTTTTTTTTTTTGTAAATACCACAAGAAATTTTCTTATTACAAAAGTTTAAACATGTTTAACTCTGGGTCAGATGTTTTATATAGGTTTTTCTTCAATTCATGCAATAGAAAAGGTAATAACAACGGTTTTCATGCACAAATTTAATTTCTTTTGAGTTTTGATCAATATATTTGAAAAGGTGAGATGCATTATTATACGACTTAATGAAAATCTAACAACACACAATCTCTTGCCTAATTCACGTAGTTAATTACATGATATATATATATATATATATATATATATATATTTCAGTTTATAAAGTTTAACAAGTGATGATAACTATAGCTTCACATTCAAATTTGTATTGTATATATGTGTATTAAATAACTTATGTTTTTGTGTATGTGCATAGTTGTTTTATTAAAACCCCCATTCTTGTTTTCTTAAAGGTTATAGACAATCATAATGTTCATCTTGAGGGCTGCACAATCAAACATGATAACCAATGTCACAGCGGTGTGCTCGAAACTTGGATTCGATTACTTACTCTTGAGAAACATACCAGGGCTCTCTCACTTATAAACCGTCATGCTAATGCTAAGGGATTCAATCGGTTACCATTTTCCCCAGAAATATTCTCCCATCCAGATCTCGAAACACTCTGGCTATGTCTATACGATGTAAAAACTGCAGAACCCTTCAACCGATGTCATAACCTCATGATTCTCAAACTTGACAAAATCTCTACTGAGGTTGATGTGTTAAACACAGTTATTGCATCGTGCCCCTCTCTCAAGTTGCTAGTGCTTCATCATGTCATGTGGGATAACCGGAGGGCTTGCCTGAAGGTTCGTAACAATAACCTAAAGCTCTTGCATTTGGCTTGCTCTAATGTTGATCGTATTGAGGTGCATGCACCTCTTCTGGATATTTTCTCCCTTGACTATCATTTTGATGCCCAATGTATCCTCGTCATCATTGCCCCTAGACTTTTGTTTACTACAAACTATGGGCCTAACTCGGGGAGAGTACAAACCATGGTCTATACTATTTCGTGTAAAGCTCGGGTAAGTACAAGCATTTGCATATACTCCGTATTATTTATATATTATTTATATATTGTTTGACATGTTTAAGTTGTTTATAATATGAATTGAAGGAGATAGATAAACTTGGGGACAAGTTCTTGGTGGATAAAGCTGCTAACTTTTATCAGCAACATAAATATTTGGCGGTGGCCGTGGATGTAATGAACTGGAAAGAAGTTGAGATATTGCGAAATGTTTTGGTCGCATGGAATGGAATAAAGAAAAGTTTCTTTATATTATTTAAGGTACAAACATTTTATGCTTCAATTTTAGTTAGATAGATTTGATGTTTTTTTTTTCCATTAACATTTCTGTCTGATTAGTAGGTATCATCAAATCCGAAACATGTTTATGTATATGTTCTTGTATACTGTATATAGGATAAGAGTGTTTCTAAGGAAGAAGGTGAATCTTCGAACGGTGGATGACGTAGCTTATCTCGCTGCATCAGTGGAACACAAGAGAAAAAGTGGGTGGAAAATATAAATGTTGAAGGTGATGATATTATTAAAACATGTAAGACTCTATATATACAAAGTAGTGGAGGTGAACCTTACTAAACCTAATAGCAATAAAGACTAATGATACAGAATACGTAATTACAGGGAATTAGTAATTACAGTTAAGAGGAGATATCTTATGTACATATTTAGCTTATATGCCCCCTCAAGATGGAGGATTCTTGGAGACACCAATCTTGGAGCAGGCATGATGAAAACGTGATCGGGAGAGCGGTTTGGTAAGTGTATCAGCGAGCTGATCATGAGTTGAAACATGTGCCACACGTAACATACCCGACTGAACCTGATTTCGGACAAAGTGGTAATCTAAAGCAATATGCTTCATACGTGAATGGAAAACCGGGTTGGCACACAAATAAGTGGCACCAACATTATCACAATAAATGACAGGAGTCAAGTGGAGATCAACTTTGAGTTCTGTGAGGAGAGAACACAACCATCGAACTTCGGCAGCAGTATTTGCAACAGCACGATACTCCGCTTCGGTAGATGAGCGAGCAACCCCATGTTGCTTCTTTGAGGACCAACTGATCGGATTTTTGCCAAGATAAGTAATATAGCCATTAGTGGAAACATAATCATCAGTATCACCAGCCCAATCAGCATCAGAGAAAGCATGAAGGATCATAGGAGAATTCTTATAAAGAGTAATGCCATGCGTAGCTGTACCCGCAAGATAGCGTAAGACCCGTTTCGCAGCTATCCAATGTTCCTTAGTAGGCTTGTGCATGAACTGGGACAGCCTATTAACCGCAAAAGTAAGGTCTGGACGGGTGAAAGCTAAGTATTGGAGACTTCCAACTAGTGAGCGGTATGTAGCAGGGTCGGCCAAGGAGACGCCATGACAAGTAAGCTTGGGACTGGTTTGCATTGGAGTCAAGACCGGCTTGCAATCTGTCATGTTATACTTATGAAGCAGATCCATTATATATTTCCTTTGCATAAGATGAATACCCAATGGTGAACGAGTGACTTCGACGCCAAGGAAAAAATGCAAATCAGTGGGATCTTTAATGGAGAATCTCTCGGCCAGAAAATGTAAGAACTGAGCAACAGAATCATTGTTATTTCCAGTAACAATGATATCATCAACATACACCAGAACATAAGTGATAGTACCGCCCATGTGATGTACGAACAGCGAAGTATCAGCGAGAGAGGAAACAAAACCAAGGTGAAGAAGATAGTGTTTGAGAGATGTATACCAGGCGCGGGGAGCTTGTTTCAAGCCATAGATAGGCTTGCGCAGGCGACATACAAAGTGCGGACGGTCTTGGTCAACAAAGCCTTGAGGTTGAGCCATGTAAATTTCCTCTCTCAAGTCTCCTTGCAGAAAGGCATTATTCACGTCAAGTTGCTTTATGGGCCAAGATTTCTTTGTGGCAATATCCAGAACAAGGCGGATTGTCGTTGTCTTGATAACAGGACTAAAGGTTTCTTCATAATCAAGCCCATATTGTTGTGTATAGCCTTTTGCAACTAAGCGTGCCTTATATCGATCAAGGACCCCATTGGAGAGATATTTTGTTGTGAAGATCCAGCGGCACCCAACTAAATTCTGATGCTGTTCCGGTGGAACTAAATCCCAAGTGTGATTGGCGATTTGAGCATTATATTCAGTGGAGCAAGCTCGCCGCCAGTTCTCGTCCTTCATCGCCTGTGTAATCGTCGAGGGCTCTCGTACGGTGGACATAGAACCTAAAACAGAGAATGATTGTTTTTGTTTCGGTTTACGGATGTTATTTTTGGCCCTGGTTTGCATTTTGTGGACATTTTGGTTCGGTGGTAAAATTGGTTGTTCGGCTGATTGAGTTTCGGTCTGGTGGTTTGTAACAGTGGTTGAAGAACGAGCTTGGTGTGGATTAGGGTTGTGCGATAGTGACAATGTCTCAGTTGTGGGTTGCAACCGATTTTGGACTTGAGCAGTGGGCTCAGATGGTATTGGGCTTGTCTGAGTCACGGGCCTTGACTCATTTTCTAAAGGAGCAGTGGGCTCAGATTGACGAGGAAGAGAAGAAGTCGATGGATTAAGAGACGAAGAAGGCAATACCTGTGTGGTTGCAGAGATCGAAGGAGGGTGAAGAACCGAGCTTGGGGGTCCTGAGAGAGGTGCCGAACTAGAATGTCGAAGTGGAATGGGTGTTACAGAAGGCGGCAGCGAAGGAGCCATATCATCGACAGTTGTCGTCGTCGGAACCGCCTGAAAGGGGAATCGGGTCTCGTCAAATTGAACATGCCTAGATGTGTAGATTCGCCCAGTGGGTATATGAAGGCAATGATAGGCACTCTGTGTCGATGAATAGCCAAGGAAGACACAGCAGAGAGAGCGATCGTCTAACTTGTGAGTCGCGTATGGTCTCAACCATGGAAAACACAAACATCCAAAGACACGAAGTTTCTGATAGTTGGGTTGGTGACCGAAAAGTTTCTGGAACGGAGAGAGCATTGAGAGGACTGTTGTTGGCATTCGATTGATCAAGAATACAGCTGTGGCAAAAGCATAGGGCCAGTAACTTTTCGGAACCGAGGCTTTAGTCAGGAGCGTGAGGCCCGTTTCGACAATGTGTCGATGTTTCCGTTCAGAGAGACCATTATGCTCAGGAGTGTGTGGTGGTGAGGTGAGATGAGAAATACCACTGGCTGCAAGGAAGTCACGAAGCACTAAGAACTCTCCACCATTATCTGAAAATAGAGTACCAATACGAGTTTGAAAGAGATTTTCTGCAAGAGATTTGAATGTTATGAAAGTGTGTTTGACATCGGATTTTTGTTTTAACGGAAACAGCCATGTATACCGGGTAAAGTGATCAACCAAGACAATGTAATATTTGTAGTTATCAATGGATAGGATGGGTGATGTCCAGACATCAGTGAAGACATATTCAAGAGGTCTGGTAGAGATTATTGAAGAATTTGTGAAAGGAAGCTTATGGCTTTTATTAAGAAAACAGTCAGAACAAGGAACTTGTTCTTTATTTGAAGCTGAAATTGGAATAGAAAAAGCAGAAATAATGGAATTTAAGATAGTAGTGGACGGATGACCCAATCGAGAGTGCCAGGTGGAGAGATTAGTTTTCGGACCAGACGCAGACAGGAGAGCCATGGCTTGCAGTCGTGACACCGGCCACTCGTAGAGATCATTTCTAGTTCGGCCTTGGAGTAAGAGGACCCCCGTGCTGAGATCCTTCACCTGAAAGAAGGCCGGGAAAAAGTGAACAGAGACACCATTAGCGTTGCAAAGTCGATATACAGAGATTAAATTTTTTCGAATATGAGGAACACATAACACATCCTTAAGTGTTAATGAGCGAGAGACAGAGGGAAGAGATACAGAACCAGTGTGTGAGATGGATAAGTTGGAGCCATCAGCGAGCATCACATCATCTCCACCATTATACGGCTGAGGTTGAACCATATTAGCGAGGTCCGATGTGATATGGTGAGTCGCACCGGTGTCGAGTAGCCATTGATCCGGCGAGTATGGTGCATTGGTAACAAGATTTGCACGAGGCTGCCAAGGACGAACGGAAGTGGAGGAGCCAGGTTGAGATATGGCATGGACCGCTTGCAGCTGAGGACAGCGCCTCGCACTATGACCCTGCACATAGCAATATTGACATTTGCCTAGGTAGGGTTTGACACCTCTGTTGTCGGAGCGACCATGAGACTGTTGGGGAGGCCAGCTGGCACCATCATGGCGAGAACCAAACGATGAGCGAGAGCCTGTTTTTGTGTTGCCATAGGAGTTGTTGGCAAAGGATGACTTATTGTTGCGTTGTTGAACGTTGTTGGCGGAGATCGGGAAAACAGAGTGTTGGGCCGTGGTGGAGACAACACTGAGTAACTTAGCTTCTTGATTGAGGAGGCGTTCATGAACTTCAGTTAGAGAGGGAGGTGTGTCTTTCCCTTCGATCTGATCGACAACCGTTTTATAGTCTTCCGGGAGACCCTCAAGGATGAGTTCGATAGCATCTTCATGATCATACGGCTTACCGAGAATCGCAAGTTGATCAAGGCGGTTGGTGATGCCTTGAACATATTCATCAATCGATTTTGGCCCCTTGGTAAAGTTTTTGAGTTGAGTCTTCAGTTGTTTGATGTGCCCACGACTTGGCTTCGCATAAGTAGAGGCAAGCTTGGTCCAGATCTGCGATGCGGTGGTGGTGCGAGAGACAAGAGGTTGAAGGGTGACCGTAATTGTGCCAATCAAGGCACTGTAGATGAGATTGTCCTGACGACTCCATTTGACGAAGGTAGGATTTGGCTGTCCAGCGGTGGTAGCAGCAGGGACAGTAGCAGCAGCATCAAGATGACCGGAGAGGCCATGACCGTCAAGAAACGAACGGACTTGAAGGCTCCACATGAGGTAGTTGGAGCTGGTAAGGCGAGTAACATGAGACATGTTAATGTTGAGGACTGAATCAGTATTGAGAGGAACAATCTCAGGATTGACAGCGGCCATTGTTGAAGAGACTTAGAGAAGAAGAAGAACAGACAAGAAGAAGATAAACGTGAAAGAGAAGAAAAAAAAAAAACTTTTTTTTTTTTATGTTTGTAGGAGCGAGAGCTCTGATACCATATAAATGTTGAAGGTGATGATATTATTAAAACATGTAAGACTCTATATATACAAAGTAGTGGAGGTGAACCATACTAAACCTAATAGCAATAAAGACTAATGATACAGAATACGATAATTACAGGGAATTAGTAATTACAGTTAAGAGGAGATATCTTATGTACATATTTAGCTTATAGAAAACGTCTTTAGAAATGTTGATTTCAGCGTGGAATCTGTGTGGATGTTTAAATTTAGCGGTTCGAATAAGAGACAATTTGCAATAGCTTCGCGTTTTATAACAAAAGGGACCGTAACGAAGAAGATGATGTTCCTAACGCGCGTCTTCGGTTCCTGAAAAGGTGAAGTTAAATACAGAAGCGGCAGTCGCAAAACTAATGAAACTTCCAAAGGGTAACGAGAATCTCAATATTGGATACTTCTGATGAATTTTGGCTTGAATTCTAAGTCCTATGTGACAAAATCTTATCTTGTAATAAAAGCATAAATCATGTTGTTTTCTTCTTCCTTCCTATAATTACATTTTCTGTTGGCTTTTTTAAGTTTCAATTAAAAAAAAAAAAAAAAAAATACAATTTAACTTGCTCTCTCATCTCGCCCGGTCGGATATTTGTAAAACAAAAATCGATTTCTTTGGGTTTCCTTACGTGAAATTGTCTTAATCTAAAGTGACAACAATAATATAGATTGGTAAAAAGACTAAGAGAGAAGAGAGAAAGAAGGCATTTCCTCGATCCTGAAAACATCATCCATCATCAGCTCTCTCTCCAACTGACCCCTTGTACATCTTAGCACATCCTAAACCAATACCATCCAATTCATTATTGTCATCACCGTCACAAGCAATATACTTTATAAATTATACGGAAACATGGATCGGCTCACGTTGAATTCCATGTAGGTAGCGTTCTTGTCAAGCCATTGCTTGTCCATTACCGCAAAGGCCACACAGTAAAGCAAATCAAAGGCCCATTCGTTTTCTGGATTTTCAGAATCTTTTTCGAGTCAACAATCAAATAACCGAAGCAATGACCAGAGAGATAATGATATATTTCCATATTTTACCTGATAGCATTTGTAAGAACACCAACCGTAGAAAACTCCTAGGCTTTACTGCACATGTAGTAAGTATAAAAACCAATTTTGCTTCACAAACTAAGGCAAGGCATTAAAGACTGAGTGACACTCACATGCTTCTAGGTCGAGCATTTGCATGATCATAAAGGTAATGTTGACGCCAGCTACAGCGAATGGATATTCCCAAGCGGCTCTTTTGCCGCCTTGTTTCTTTAACAGACGCTGATATGAAGTCTACACACCAATGGAACCGCGAGAAAATTACATAAAAGAAGGTTATGAATTTCTGAAAGTAGAAAGTGACGTGGGAGTCAAGTTTTACCGAGAATGTCTTGGCAAAGAATAAAAGATTCTCCAGTGATATGAATCCAGCTCCTCTGATAACAACAGTTGCAAGACAACCAAATTAAGCACTATTTCACATGTTTTATTACTCGAGCAAGAGAGAGAGGCTTAACCTGAAATCAGTGGATGGATCTTTTCCTTGCCATCCCATATTTTTCCACTGATCTGAGACCAAACCTTGAAGCTTTTCACCGGGATACGTAGCTGACCACAGTGCTCTCAGTGCATCCTGATGGTCGGGTTGTGATGCATCAAAGTAATTCTTCATTCTCTTCCTCAATCTCTTTAGTCTTTCTTCCTATGATATAACCCCTATCAGACTCAGAACACTGAATGCTTCCATAAAAAAAAAAAAAAAAAACTACTGCAGCTAGTTTTGTTTACCTGCAATGGTGTCAAGTTAGAACAGATACGTTCATATGCTCTCTTGCGGTTGAAGCACACACATGTAAGGCTTTTCTTGATTCTCCAACTAGGTGTGCTACTACAACTCGCATCATCTGCATCCGCATTAATCAGCCCTGTATAAACCAAATAAGAACATAATTAAAACCTAACAAGAACTCATAAGCTAGCACCTAAGAGAGGATACATTAACTGCTCTGTTGTTCATAATGACACATTTGGTTCAAGAATTACATTAAAGCACCATCTCATACTAAGTACTACTAACTCTATAACTAAAGTAGTTGGCTTACATTAAATTAAAGATATAAAAGACACTTGGTCATGTCATAGGAAAAATGAAGGCACCAAAGCACATGTAACTTGGCTGCTAGTCACATCTCATTGTCCCAATCCGGTTTTTTTTGGTTGCTTCTGAATCACATTTTTTGGTTTATAAATATAGAAACATCGAAACCTTCAATTTGGTAAATTCTTTTCAAAAAAATAATTAAAGTGTTCGATTTTATTTTCTCCACAGTTTGTGTTTGGTAAGGTTATACAAAGAATGCTCGGATATGAAAAACTAAGCAGATCATTTTGGTACGATTTCGCTTCAATTTTTGGTATAAACTTTTGTATACGGTTCTGGTTCGGAATAAAATGGTTTATACACTCCTAGTCCTACATATGGTGACAAGTTACCCAATAATAGATATAACTATGTGACCCCCATTGCCACATAAAGACAATGTGGTTACTATTTGAAGTGAATGCCACTTGCCTCAACTCCAGTTTATAAACTTTTTGTTTTTGGTTAGGATAACAATTTCATACAACTGTCAAAATTTTGCTCTTTAAGCTGATCTAGACATTTGGGGGGACCAAACATAAAATTTCAATTGCAAAGTTAAATCAAGATAGTGTAACAAACATATAGATCTAACACAACTGAAGTTTTTGTTTTGAGTCACGTGGCAGACCGACTGAATCATTCACGGATCTTTCAGAGACCCGCTCGATTAAACTAAACCGGGTGCAATCCTATGATGAACCACCGATACGAATTATTATTATTTCACCAAAAAAAAAAAAAAAAAAACTCACAAAGGACCCACAAAAAAAAGAACCTCTCAATCTTAGATTATGATTCAGACACAAAATGAAAACCAATGCTCCTTGTAACCCAGACACCTAATAATTATGCTAAAGAAGAGTCCCAAAAATACATCACATCTCGAAAAAAAAAAAAAAAAAAAAAAACCAAATTCTCACTAATACTAAATACTAATATTTTCTTGTAGATAGGTTTCTTTAATTATATTCACACACGTTAACTGGTCAAATATACTGTTAGATAGCGCCATTTCTCTGCTACATACACAGTAACCAAACCAGCCTTTTAGCGAATATACAAAATTATACACATATGTATTTGTGAATCACTTAGCACAGTTTTGCAACATTTTAAATTTGGATAATGGAGAAAAATAGAAATCTTAAATTGAGGAATACTGTGATGAGAAACTAGTTCTTAACAAGTGAACAAAATATTTTTCTTTTTTTTTGATGATTAAAAAAAAAAATTGCATTTGAATGGATCTAATAAATATTACATTATGAAAAGCATAATAATAATTAAGGAAGAGAAAACAAAGATCATTTGTTTAGTCTACGATTCTGATTTTATTCGGCGTTACCAATTTTATAGGAAATATAGTTCCAAAAAATATGAAAAAACAGAGTAACAAGGCGAAAGAGAGAAAGAGAGAGAGAACGTACCAGCGGATGAGGCAGAGGCAGAGGCAGAGGCAGAGGCGTCGTCGGAGTGAGCGTCACAACCGCGGACAGACGAGGAGGGAGGTGAGAGATGACGTGTACCGACGCATGAGATTCTGACAACTCTCATCTCCGGTTTGAGAATTAGATATCTTTTTTTCTGTAGATTCTTCCGGCGGAGAAGAACGTGCTTGTTACTCTCTCCTTCTTTTACTAGCCAGCTTCGGCGACTTCGACTTATTTATACACTATTCTTAAATTCGTGAGTGTTCAGTCGTTAGCTAAATGACGCATATACCCCTCCTTCATTACACTCTTTTTTTTTTTTTTTTTGGTATGGCCTATTTACACTTAAATCACTGGTTCAAAGAGATTATACGGTTGGTAAAGTTCCAAGATTATGGTGGTCATACTCATATCTCTCCTAGTGGGTTCAGAACAATTACTACAATCAGATGATATATGCCTTCTTTAGAACCCATGAAAAGATCTCTTGATTCGCCAATAGTAGTAGAATATGACACAGACACTCAAAACTGAGATTTCGTGGTGTAGAAGTTCTTAATGAATAGCAAACTAGTAACAGTGACTTACTTCGTGGTGTTAAGAACAAAACAAAACAAAAGAAAACGGAAGCTGGAATACGAAGAAGAAACAGGAGACAGGCTAGATCATCTTGTTTTTCATTACAAGTTTACAACAATATGAACTCTCATCTCAAACCTTACAAGATATAAGTGTCTGAATCAGTGGAACCTTAAAAGACAAAATCAAAACAGATAAAGAGCTGAAACCTTTAGATGCAACTACCTCAGGTTATTAAAAAAAATAATGATGTTTTTACTTTTCAGTGAATGAATATATGCCTATCAATGGATTGTTAAACGCAAAATGTAACAAAAGAATCAACTAATGTACAGTATTGTAGGAGGAGGATGAAGAATGAAAAGACTTAACCTTTGATAAAAAAATTGGTCATTTCTTCAAAGCCACCAATCAGGGACTTTCAACCTCCTGTTTCTATGTACAGCGAGCTTGACATTAGGGATCTTGTGTTTCACCTGTCTCCACAACATATTTACTGCATCTTCTCTTTTCGGTGGGTACTGGAACTCAAAGTGATGAGATACGTTCTTCAGGCGTTTCCACATTTCCAGCCATTTCTCCTTTGGAAACTGGCGGAGGTTGTTGAGGATGTAGCCCGGTTCAAGCGACTCTTTTATAGAGAAAAAGAGTGAGAATTCTGAGTAGTCTATTTCATCTTCAAAAGGCAGCTCGATTTTGTCGCTTATGATGACCGGAATGCAGTGACTGACAATGGCATCAAATAGGCGGCATGAAGATGGAGTGTCCCCAGCTGGATGCAAACAGAATTTTGATGATCTCATCCCTTCCGTAGACTGGTGACAAAACAAAACATATGGAGAAGAATTACTATCTAAGTGATAGGTTCAACATCAGATATCTTCCCCTATTCTGCTCTAAGTCAGCTTACAAAATGAAGATCACAAACTAACTGACACACAAGTACCAAAGATAGAAACCTTAGTTCGTTGAAGAGAACTCATGGTTTCTCCCATGCCAAATAGGTCCCAAAAGACTCAAACGCCTAAACACATGAAGCACTAGCCTATGTATATACTCACGTTTAATGAAACCCTATCACATTGGTCTTGAACTGAGAATGCTGAGTTACCACATTTTCCTAAGATTTAAACTATTATGTCGTATGAATCCTTGCCTAGTGAATATGAGAGGGGTAGCTGCTTACCACTTTGATGTTTTGTGTAGTTGCTACACTTTTCTCATAGTGAACATCAGAGTTACCAGCTAATAACTTCTCCAACCTCAGTCGGATTTTACCTTCGTCTTTCCTAGCAGTATTCCCACGGAAGTAAAGAAGCGTGGTACGAGTCTCGAAAGGATCCCTCATACCATCATCATCACCATCACCATCCTCTGTCAAGGACTCAACAACATGTACATACGGGGAAACAACATCTTTACTGAGACGTGCCATGTCTTTCGGATAACGCCCAAAATCCACAACAACGAGTATCGACGCATTCACTTGTTGCCTTAGAAATCTGAAAGCATTAGGATGTGTCATCGGAATCACATGATCTTTGCCTCCTGAACGTTTCCAATACTCTGAATTCTCAAGAAACTCCATTAACTCTACCTGATCCACAACAAGAAACAAAGCCTTTATAAACTCCATTGATACTGAATTGGGCAATTTTAGAAAAAAGATTCAACATTTGCAATAAAGTTAACAACTTTGAGCAAACCCATCAACCAAAACTAAATCAGAACATCCACAAACCACCGGAATTATGAAAAAAGATTCAAAATTTGTGATAAAGTCAACGACTTTGAGCTAACCCATCAACCCAAAACTAAATCAGAACGTCCTAAATTACCTGTAATTGCCGATCAAACTCAGTATCAGGATCGGTCATGTTCTTCCCATGAGTATTAAAGCTCAAGGACGAGAAGAAAGGAACGTAGAAAGCATCCGCCAAATCCGGATCAAAAACCCTAATTGCTTCATCAGCATCACTTCCACCACCTCCCTGAAGAAGCGAAGCCATAAGCCAATACTCAACGCTGTGCTGTCTCTTAATCCCAGAAGTCTGAGGCCAAGAAGGCAGATTCTTCCCTGTGAGTGGCTCAACATCTGAGCTGCGTGGATCCATCATCGCTACATTGAACTTCCGAGGGAGATCGTACATGAATACACGGAGAGGTTGTTTCCCCGTGGAGCTACAAGGAGAGGGTTCACGGAGATAGAAGTAAGGTCTTGGATCGACGGTGCCCATGTAGATTGAGAAAGAAGCAACGAGGAAGATGAAGAAGACGATTGAGCATATGGTTTTGCCGTACATTTCTTCTTCTGGATAGAGATGGTGAAGGAGAAGGATGTGAGATTTGGATCCAACGGTCTCTGTTTTGGTTTGTTGTTGCTTGATGCTCGTGCTAACGAGTTTAGAATTGGAAGGAGACGTGTTGAGTCATTTTGACAACAACAAAAACAGGTGATTTCGATTCTAGTCGAATCATTCAGTCAGAAAACAAAATCTACTAAACTAGACTTTAGAATATTTTCTCCTCAAAGACGGTAATTTATAGAGATTTTTTGTTTTAATTGTTAAAATTCTAGAAAATATGAAATGAAACAATTTAATGTAAATCAAATCAGTGTTTTCAATGTTATAAATTTTGTAGTTTTGGACTTGACATTTTTATATTTTTAGAAAAAAATATTTTGACAATAAATTAGACAATGAATTACAAAGATTATAGGTGATTTCACTTTTACAAAATGATATATAAATTTCAATTTAGGATTAATGATTTTGATTGTCGTATATTAACAGTTCTTTTTCAATAGTTTATAAGAATATAAAAATGAAAATGATACATATTCAAAAATGAAAATCTTTATCGAGAATTTTGGCTGATTTTGTGACATATTTATAGAATGTTTAAAAGCATAATATAACATTTATATTTTATATGATAGAAGTTTAGAATGATAGTTTTCACAAGAACTTATTTTTTTCTTAAAACATTAAACCATAGATTAGTGTATTATTAATTTATAAAGTTGGAATTTACTATGGGCCAGTTTGAGACTAGAAAATTTGTTATTTTATAATATTTAGTAATTTCTAGAATATATAGAGATTGTTGGAAAAGAATATATAGAGATTTTATTGTAGATTGACTGAGTTGATAATTGCACATCCATTTTATTGGCACTAACATTTGATTGTAACCAATCCAGTATACAATTACTCAACTATGGTCTATGGAACAAAAAAAACTTTTTTTTGAGGACGAAAGGTAACCATTTTAAAAAAATTTTGGGAAAAATGCACTATCTAACAACAACAAAAGAAACAAATTATTGTAAATGATTTCTATACCCGTAACCCCTACATTTGAAGCACCCATCTCTGCACACTTCGTGATATCAAGAAACGAAGGCTTCAAATGGTAAAAGCACTTCAAGCGTTGCAGATCGTGCAGATCATGCAGAACAAATGTAGATCATGCAGATCATGCTGGAAAAGTGCAGATTGTCTGATTGAGCAGTCCAAATTATATGCTTGAATGGTAAAAGCAGATCAAACAGTGTAAATCAAATATTAAACTGTAAATTATTTAAAAACGCATCCAATTCAGCAAAATTATTTAAACAAATGATAAAATTCTTGTAAAATAAACATATATATATTTTTTAATATAGAATATTTTCTAAACAATTTCAAAGTTTGAAAACATTAAACACAAATTATCCAAATGCAACAAAAATAAAAATTAGAATAGTTTAATGGATATTATTTTGATTTTCCCATAACATATCTGCAATATTTTCTCTAATGTTTACCATTTGATCTCCATCAGTTATAGCCGTAGTCTCTATGTCACCTTCATCATTCTCTGAATTTGTATCGCTAATATCAGTATGCTCCATTACTTCAGCAAAATCTTCATCAAAATAATTTGAAATTTTGATAAAGTTATGTAGTCCCATTGTAGCCATCACCACTCTTTTTTGAACATGAGTGTTATATCTTGGAAACTCACAAAAGATCTGAGAAAATAGATTTACAATATTCTAAATGATTATCTAGTAGTAATTATTGAGTTCATAGCACATTTGTTAATCTATAATAAAAATAATTATTTATATTTAAATCTAATTAAATAAATTAAAATTTTCTAAACATGTAATCCTATACAATATATATTCATATTATATAATAATATTAGGAGAAAATATACCCAACAATTATAAATAAATATGATAAAGTAATCATAATTCATAGAAAATAACTAATAACTAAGAACAATTTTTTATCAAAAAAAAAAAGAAAAATATTAAGCACCACCATATATATATATATATATACAAATATAAAGTGAGCATCCTTATCACATAATTGGTTGAAAAATAAGACAGTTTACAATAAATATTATATAACATAAATGGAACTACTAACATATTATATAGAATAAATACATTTATTTATTAAATAAAAATACATACCTTTCAACAAAAGAATATGGAAACAAGAGGTGATAGGTAGAAACTTTGATTGTCTTTTAAATTCTGTACAAAAAAAATTGATGTTACAACAAATATTTTATAGCATAAATAGAACTACTAACGTATTATATAACCTAAATACATTTATTTATAAAATAAAAATACATACCTTTCAACAAAAAAAATGTGGAAACAAGAAGTGATAGAGTAGAAGATTTTATTGTCTTTTGAATACTGTAAAAAAAAAAATAGATGTTATAAATAGAAAATAAAAGTAAAAAATGTATTTATTTATTTAAAAAAATATACCTTTGATGGGGAGAAGGTGAATGAAAATAGAGTTGATAGGAATGTGTTTTGTGTTTTGTTGTAAGAGTGAAGAAATATGTATTATATAAAGGGTAAATATGTTGAATATGTGGGCTTGTTAACTGATCTACCGATGGACAGCTTCAAAAATGATATGGGCGAATTTATTGGTGGTTCTCATGCATTTATAGCTAAAAGACAAACCAAATTAATCTGCAGACAGAGCAATAATTCAAAAAAACAAGAAAAAAGTTGAATGACACTTTTAAGACAGGAGAACTGAATGGGCGGGTCCACTGCTTTTTATCTGCTACCCCATTCAAGGCTGAAATGTGTAAAAACCAAAAAGGTGCTCGTTTCGATAAGCGGGAAAGCACCCGGAAATTCAAATCTTTCTAGAAGCTTTAATGTTTCTTTTTGATCTGTCTCTGGCCTGTTGATAGGTTTCAAGGTCTTGATGTTCAGATTGTTCTTTAGTTTCTTTTGAATCTTATATCTCTTGATCTAAGGCTAAAAATGACTTCCAAATTTCAAAAGTTAAAACAGTTCATAATGTTTGGTTGTCCAGTTGAAAGCCTAGAGAAAGAGGTAATGGTTTAACTCACCATTATTTTCTATTAGGACTCAGACCCCCGCGATGTCGCGGGAAAAATATTTTAGATTAAATTAAATTTAAATTATACATTATGAAAGCATTTGAAATTAATCGAATAGTTTCAAAGTATATGTTATAAATAAAACTAAAATTATTAAAAAGGAAAATATAATGAGTAGGTTTAAATACATAAATATTATATATAAACTGTTTAAATTATTATAAATATAAGATAATTTACGAAGAATTATGGTAAAGAGCTACAACCATCATAACAATTATTAATATTTATATTACCAATAAAAACTATTATGACAAAGTGATCCTAAATGAGAATGTTGAACTAATGGTTGTAATGAGTAAATGCAATTTTCTAGTAAATAATTATAAATATAAAATATATTTAATAATGAATGATAATGTATCAGTGAAAAAATATAAAAGATATTTAAAATGAGTGAAAATATATAAATGAAAAATTAAAATAATAATAGACAACTTTAAAAATAAAATAAAATTTAAAGATTAAAATAGTTTTTTACAAAAGTTACGATAAATAGGCGTAACTGTAAACTATATATTAAATTGTATTAAATTTCTATATTGCTATAATCATTTCTATTTTTGTTATATAATAGAATAATTTTGAATATTGGATATTAATATTCAAATTATTTAGATTCAACATAAAACGTAAAATTTGTTTTAACGAACAATGATTTGTTAGTTATTGATGAAGAGACCAATATATAGAGAGTTCAAAAGATATGACTATATAAATAGACACACCTAGTAGAACGAAAAGTTGTGACGAAAAAATATGAATAAAATATGGTGAAATGACACAACTCTTCTTCAATGAACAAATGTAACTGTTTTAATTTTTAAAAAATATATAAAACAATTTTTTACGAAAGTATATCATGAAAAGTCACAAATGTTGTTCATATTTATTCAGATTTTTATTATTATTATATGTTAAAAAGAAAAGAGGAACAAAATATATATAATTCTAAAGACGTGTATACTTTAAAGTAAAACAAAAGTTTGAAATTATTATGAAAAAAAAACAAAATAGATAGGTTTCTACAGATGTGAACATTTGAATAGATCCAATTGATCGTAAAGTCACAACTGTTTATAAGAGACACAATTCTACATTTAACAGACGCAACTTTCTGAAAAGACGCAAATTTCTAGGGATTTTTTGTCAAAAAATAATAAAAATAATATTTTTAATGAAAATTTGCGATGAAAAGATACAAATATTTGAATAAATACAACTCTACAATGAACAATTGCAACTTTACAAAAAAAAAACTCAATCACAACTTTTTGTAAACACACAATTAATTTTTTTCAGACATTTTTGGAAAAATATCCAAAATGTACGATTGAAATAACACAAGGGATTGAAAATATTCTTAGAGAGAGGAGCAATTAACTAACTTTTAATTCATGCACGTTGCAAAATCGATTATGCTATTTATTTATTTTTTAATTCTCTCAGTTGAATTGTAGAGCTGTACAAAAAAAATATATTTACTTATTGGTTAGATAAACGAAATATTTAGCAATGAAATCTGCGGAAATTTTATTACCAAAGAAAAAAAAATCCATTACCAAAAAAAAAAAAATTCAAAAATTTTAAACTTTAGTTTGGAAAATGTAAAAAGTTGATCCCATCCCCGTGAACTGTACATTAACTTCAAATGCTTATCAAAGATGTTGTGACTCATATTTCTTTCAAAGATACATGTATAGTTATGAGAGTGGTCGTTTTTGTCCAAAAATAAAAATTATGAGAGTAATCGAATGCAGGACAAATGACACATGATAGTGAAGAAAGCCACATGTTGGCCTAACCAAAAGCAAGGGAATGAATAATTAGTGATATTTTATTAAAAAAGAACTACTATCACCAATATTTGAATAATAGTCCATGAAAGATGTATGATTCATTTTATACATTTTGTAAAAAATATATATAATTTGAACCCATTAATTACATTTATAACAAACAAATAAAAAGTTACAAGATCTCATAAAACTAAATTTGTGTTGATTAATTAGTTGACTAAAAAATTTTCTTCCTTTTATATTGAAGTGACGAATCATAATCATTGTTTTTCTTCTAAAAGTTGAAATTTTATCTGGAAAAGAATACCATTTAAAACGATTCATTTCACGTTTACTACAATTAAATCGTCCAACACAAATGAAAAATATACAAGATAGCCATATAGTTTGAGGATATCTTTTCAGATCTAGACTTTGTAGTAATGTTAATGCAACTTTCAGATATCGATGTATGCAACCCATATAAACAGTTTTTCAATAGAAAACATATTTATTACCATATTGAAAAGTCAAATCCAAAAACTCAATATATAATCCATCAAATCCAAAAAACCTATAGGTATTTTCATTAAATTTTTATATTTAAAATTAACTAAAAGTTGTAAATTAGATTCATCATTCCAAACATCTTTTGTTAAACCAAGAATTAGAAGAATTTCATGACTTTTAAAAAAATGAACGCTAGAAAATAATTTGGAAAATGTATAAACCGTGGAGATTGAAATTTTAGTTGGTTTTGTGTCACAGCAAACAAATGAAAACAGTTTAAATAGACAAATTTATATAGATTTTAAAAGATATGAATGTTCGAATAAACACAACTCTACAGTGAACAGTTGTAACTTTTCATAAATAACCGTTACAATGATTTATCACAACTTTTTGAAATAATCTCCAAAAGGTACGACTGAAAAAACGCAACTGTTGGTCGCATTTATTCGGATTGCTATTATATATAGATTAGATCGTGGTCTGCTGAAATCATTTTAATGGATTTTTTTTATTTCAATTTATGTTTTTTTTTTCTTTCGTATTTCTTGAATCGACAAGCTGCTAAGTCAGTACAAGAGGTAGTGACATGTCCAATTATATCGTGGAAAATGTAGTGGCTAAGCTAATACCATTATACTCTAGATGAACAAGTGGAGAGTCGTGTTGACAGATGAAGGTGACTACTGTGGCCTATTACGGTTCAACCCACTATTAGGAAATTTACCGTCCCACGACCTTGTGTTGACAGACCACAATGTTCAACTAAAACAAAAGAGCAGAATTGCGACTTGCAAGGCTTATGAAGATGTTAGAAACCACAACATTTCGACCGACATTTTTAGAAAAAAAAAAAACACAATCACGCATGATAACCAAAACAAAGGTGCAAATACATGCGGATCTCACGACAAATTGTATTGAACAACTATGAAGAGTAACTGGTTTCCTCGGCAGCCGATTTGTGAAACCAGAAGAAGGTTCTTCCCAACTATATAATGATTGGGAATTATATTGATTAATGTTGTCTTCGTTTCTTGGATCAAACTTACTACCGATTCGAAACTCAGCTATAATATCTCACATAAACCGGTGGCACGCGAGATGTGTGGAGAATAAATATAATCATATAAAGAAGAGAAAGGGAATATCATTATTATATGCTGTTTTAACACATATAGATTATGGTCACACGTCACTTAAAACTTTAACTTGAACGTATATCTAAATGCTAGTATTTGATTTTTTGCGTGTTTATATGTATAAGTTTTAATTTGATCATGTAATTCATATGTATTTTGTTGAAACAACATGAAATTTTCCCAATTTTAAGTCAAATACATGCTAATGAACCTATTACTAGGCTATCAACACCTTTGGCGATTGCTCTGATTCTCCATAGTTCGCGAGCTACGAAGAAATATATATGTGCAAGATTCTACTCTCGCAGCTGCATCGTATTTAAAAGTCAGAAAACACACAACAATGTCACTTTGATATTGACACCTGTCCATACACATGCAAATACTATATGATCTTTTACCTTTTATAATAGTCCAAAGATATTCGAATTCAATGATTTCAAACCTCAAATCTACAAGTCAAAAACAAAAAGAAATCAAACTTTACAAATCTCTACGAATTAAATTAACACTTTGATAGTGACACTTTCTTAGAAATTAAGATTAGATTAGGAAGAGACGTTTTGAAATAAGAGAATAATATAACACGAGGACATTTTAGTAAATTTGGATCACATCACACCGTTTCAGTCTCTCTTCTCTCTCTCTCTCTGACACATAGCGACGGCGTTCCCGTTCTGTGTTCTGTTCCGTTACATTACAAAAACTGAACAATCGTTGTCTTTCAAGTACGAGATTTGTCTGATTTTTTTCTTTTTCTTTTTCTTTCTCTGATCTCTTTGTCATTACCAAAGCGCCGATTCAAACAATTTGAATCCATTACTTTAGTAGTGATGGCGTTTTGGAGAATGAGCACAAGCGATGCAACTGGATTCAAGTTCCTCTTCTCAATCGTCTTCATCTACGTTTTAATGTCAGCTTTTGTTTACTCCGTCCTCCACATGAAATTCATCTCTCCTCTTCCTTCAGACGCTCCTCTCGAACGTTTCTCTGAAGCTAGAGCCGTCGAACACGTCCGCGTCTTGGCCGTGGAGATCGATGGTCGTCAGGTGATTTGATTCGCCGCCGTTTCATCTCCTTCTCTCTCTCTCTCTGTTATCTCTCTGATCTTTGTTTCACGACATGGGTTTTGTAGGAAGGACGACCAGGGCTTAAAGAAGCTGCAACATATATAAAATCGCAGTTGGAGATGGTTAAGGAGAGAGCTGGTCCTAATCTAAGGTTTTGGTTTGAATAAACTTTTTTGACCCGAATCAAAGACAGTGGTATCACGAGTTTAATGCTTTTGGTTGTATAATAGGGTTGAGGTGGAGGAGACTCAGGTTGATGGTTCCTTTAGCATGATGTTTCTAGGCCATAGCATCTCACTTGGATACAGAAACCACACAAATATACTTATGCGGTATTCTTCTTTACAATTTGAAAAATCTTGAAGTATATAGTACATTGAGACTTCTGGTTTATATGCGTTATTCAGGAGACTTTGTAGTTTGCATTTATGATTTGGTTTTGACCATTCTTTCTCTTATATATGTTATATTTTATATTCAAGCATTAGTAGAGTCTGCAACATTGAATGACTTGTGTTCCCCACTTATTAATGCCAAACAGTTTACAATTTTTTTGTTTTTGCAGTATCTCCTCAATGGATTCTCATGACACTGATGCATCTGTATTGATGAATGCACATTATGACAGTCCTGTTAACTCACCTGGAGCTGGTGACTGTGGGTCATGTGTAGGTCTGTTTCGGGGTACCATCTTTTTAGACTTTCCTTTCTTGACCACTATATTCATGGATTTATGTGTTCCATTTTTGCAGCATCACTACTTGAATTAGCAAGACTGGTAGTGGATTCTGGTTGGACCCCGCCTCGACCTGTAATCTTTCTCTTTAATGGTGCTGAAGAGCTTTTTATGCTGGTAACTCATTTATGATCCTTTGTACTCCTGGTGTTAATAGTTTGTAACTGCTAAATAGCATGAGGTTTCTTTTATAGTCAAGATCATGATGAAAATAAGCTCTTACTTTACATGGTGGTGTGGCGTTTTGTCTGTGTGTTTATAGGGCTCACATGGCTTCATGACAAAGCATAAGTTGAAAGACACCATTGGAGCTTTTATCAATGTGGAAGCTTCTGGTACAGGGGGTATTGGTAAGATCTTGTATTCCCTAAGGACTATTCAGATGGTGTAAAATTGATAATGAATAACACCATTACAATGATGTTCTTAAGTTTGATCTTGAATCCTCTCTTATCTTTCCTGAGGATTGAAACAACAAAGATTATCATTAAATATCTGTATATACCATTGCCTTACATCTGAAGAACTTCTCATACATCATCCTGTCTCTAGAAAATTAATGCAGCTTGAGAATATGTGTTGGCTTATTAGTGATAGCATTAAGTGTTTGCTTTTCAATGACTATTTATTCTTGATGTAAATGGCTGGCAGATCTGGTCTGCCAATCAGGGCCTGGATCGTGGCCGTCCCAAATCTACTCTCAAGCTGCAGTATATCCAATGGCACAGAGTTCTGCACAGGTTTCTCTCTCTCGCTCTGTTGCTCTTTAGCTTTGTGACATACATGGAAATTCACACACATCCACATGCACTGTCTTCTCTGCTTACATCAGTGACAAATTTATATCCAACCATTTTGTTTCTAGTTCATATGTGTCACTGACTTGAAGTTGTCCTGTGATATTTTCCAGGATGTTTTCCCTGTAATTCCTGGAGACACCGATTACAGAATGTTTGCAGAAGATTACGCTGACATCCCCGGGCTGGACATTATCTTTCTTCTAGGCGGTTACTACTACCATACTTCCTTTGATACAGTGGACAGAATAGTGTATGCATCGTTTTGGTATATATTATGGTTGAACTTTTCCTTACTATTGTTTATTATTTTAGTACGATCCTCGTTTCACAGAAGTACATTTAAACCAGACCTGGAAGCATGCAAGCACGTGGAGAAAACTTGATTAGCGTGCTTAAAGCCTTCACGAGTTCTCCTAGACTGAAGGTTGCTAGTGAAAGAAAGGCTGCTAACAATGACATGGTTGAAAGAGCTGTTTTCTTTGATTACTTAACATTCTTCATGGTGAGTGTTTTTGATTTTGTTCATCATCTTTTTTTTTATGTCTTAACTTGTTTACATTCGCTTGACGAGCTGATATCATGACATCTATCAGGTGTACTATCCAAGAAGAGTAGCTATGGTACTTCATAATATTCCAGCTGCTCTGTTCCTTTGTGTTCCTTTCTTTTTGTATATGATGGAACCTAAGACACACCCTTTGTTATCAATCTTCTGGGCTTTCTTGAAAGGTAAAAATTATGCAATCTTTTACTTCCTTACTATTTTTTGTTATTCTGTACTTTTTCCTTCTTGTACGATGTTTTGGAGGTTTAACATTGTAAATCGTTACCTGATTAGGAGTTGTCAACCATTTCGCTGGGATTTTACTTGGTGTGATATTCCCTGTTCTCTTCGCAGTCATCAGATTGTTCTTTGCTTATCCCATGAGCTGGTTGGTTTTACATATCTTGTTACATTTTATTTATTTGATGCTAAATAAAGGTTTTGAAACAGTGGAAAATTTTATTGGTGGGGGAGACTCATTTAAATTATGGTGGAAAATGCAGGTTTGCTCATTCATACTTAGCTTTCTTGATGTTCATCCCCTGCTCATTTTTTGGTCTTTTAATTCCAAGAGCTATCTCTGATCGTGTCTCACATTCTCAAGGTGTTTCATCCAAGAAGATTATGAAAGTTGTAAAGTCCTTATTCTTCCCCTTGTCTCATTAGCCTCTCCCTGTCTATTACTAGAAAATGTCGTTTAACTATGATCTTGTAGGAACCATCTGATGAAGCAAGGTTTTGGGGAGCATTTGGGTTCTATGCTTTTGCAACTTCGGTATGCACTTTTTGTTACCTCGGACTATGTTTGTTTGTTTGTTTGTGTGGCTGATCTTTAACTACCTAGAGAAACGTTTGCAGGCATATTTTTTCGCTGGATTAAATGGAGGATTCATGACATTTGTCATCTGCATTTCTATGCTACTGGGGTGGATTGCTTTTTGTTTGTCAGTCAAGTCCTATGGCTATAATTCGATCAAGTAAGACTTCTAGACGTTAGCTAACTTTTGTGGAGTTGAAGATTGATGTTAACTTAAAAGTTCCTCTTGGCACATAGGACAATAGAAATTTGAATTAAACCCTTGGTTTGGACAGTAGTCTAAAGTTCTAGTTATACTTTCCGAGACGACATTGATTAAAATCTGTTGTATGATAATAAAGTTATATTCCATCCAGGTCTCCCATGTTTTATGTGATACCTCTTGTTCCATGCCTTTTGTATGCTCTCTATTTTGGTGGTATTCTTGCACTATTTTTAATTGAGAAGATGGGAATGATGGGAGCAATTCCACCACCTTATGGTTAGTTTTACTGAACTCAATTCTTTCCAAAAGCATCTCTGGTTCAGAAACATTAAATAGCTTGTTGTGATTACAAGTCTGGCTTTCATTGTGAAGATGTTTATTGTACAATGTTTTGGTTTTGTAGGGTATTATCTAGCAGATGTAGCAGTAGCTGCAGTCATTGGAATCGTCACTTGCTTGTGTTTAGGTCCAGTAATACCAATTTGTGATCGTTGGCTGGCCAAATCGTCGATCTTGAAATTCTTGCTTCACTTCAGTGTGGTCATGTTGGCTGTATCATCACAGTTCTTTCCTTATAGCAAAGATGCACCAAAGAGAGTTGTACTCCAACACACATACATCTCTGCAGGTTAGCCTTTTGCTCACGCGATATGGAACTGTTTCCGGAGTAAATCTTCTTTTGCCGAAATGAAGTAAATGCTTAATGTTCCTGTTGCAGGTGGAAATGAAATCACAGGCTCAAGTTACGATTTAGCTGTCATTGATTCAAATTCTATAGAGTTCATTTTTAAGCATGCTCCGGAGGTGGCAGAGGAACTTCATGCTGGTCCTTCCTTTTCATTGGCAAATGCTGAAGCATCTCCTCAAGAAGCTTGGTTGGTACGTTCTTTAGATTCCTTTCACCGTACATGCTATTGGCAACATATATATATTAAGTGTTTTGAGTTTGGAGTAAAGAGTTGTTTGGTATCTACAGGCACAATTCCCTATTTCTTGCGTAGTAACAACAAACGGGAGGTTCTCTGCTAAAGCCAACAATATTTCACAACGATATAGCCAATTCCCATACCTTCAAACTCGTAAACCGCAAACGACATTTAAAAACGGAACACGCAGAGTTCATCTGGAACTCTCTTTGGGGTTAGTTGGACTCAAGAAAGACACTTCTATTGTTTTTTTTGCCTATTTACCAAAACTGGTTATTTTAACTATTGTCCATATTCCATTTTGCAGCTCGTTGGAAGAGATCTGGGTCACGGTTCTGAACATAACCGGTCCGTTATCAGGATGGTCCTTTGCAGATGGCAAACCTCCAGGTTACACACACACACAAAGAACCCTCCCTTTTCTTTCTCCTAACAAAATGGCTTATTGACTATTGTTGTTGCAGCACCTGAACTCCCACTCGGTGGTCCTCCCTCGTACATATTGAGACTTAGTGGAAACAGCGGTGAGAAGTGGAACTTTTGGTTAGAGGCAAGTAGTGAAGAAGAAGTGAGAGTAGATGTAGCTGTTCTTGATCAACGTCTTGATGAAGAAACTATACATTTGAAGGGTCTTTTCCCAAAATGGTCCGACGTCATTGCATACACTAGCTTTCTTTCTACTTACTTCTTCTAGTCATAGACTATTTTGTATTTCTCCTTTTTGCTTTTTTCCAAAACATTTAGAGAATAAATCCGTTCTTAACTCGGGACATAGATATAGTTCAATGTGTTTATTTATTTATTTATATATATAGTTGAACAACATATATATATCTTTCTCTTACCAACATGAACAAGTCTTATTCGCTACTCTAGTCTCTATCACAATGCATATGAACAAGTTTATTTAGACAAAAAAAAAATTGGCTACCAGTTTTACTTACGTCCGTAAATTAATATTTTACAAAACCTTTGTCATTCTACTTTCTCTCTACCATCTCTTTGCTTCTCACTATACTCTCATACAGAAAACAAAGAATTTTCGAGTAAGTCACATAAGTCCCTATTTTAACTTCATCATTGTTAAATTTTGCACTTGCTCATGCTTAAAGATTATCTAATTTGGCTTAACTAAATTTTCTTCCAAAATCTAAATCCTCTATGTTAAACTTTTAACCTTTTCCTTTTATCAAATTTTATATGCTTATAAATTATTTGAACAGAATTTTTTTTAAGCTCTTATCAAATCTAATATTTTCAATATGTTTCAGGCACATAAGAACGGGTTGACAAAAGAATGAACGGTTTTTCAATATGTTTCGTTCGATTTACTCTTTTTATGTAAATCATAATTTATCAAGGTTAGTAATTAGCATATTTTATTCAATTTTTAAGTTATATATTATATTCATATGTTTAAAGATTAATTATCCTAACCATATTTAACAGGTAAATTGTTCTTATTTTACAGAATTGAAAAATAATAGTCAAGCAATTTTAAAGCGGCAATCATGTGGTAAGCAAGAAAATGATGTTCAAGTTAGCATACATATGTAATAAAATATGAAACTAAAGCTATTGTTTAAGTTGGATGTATCGGTTGAAACTATGATAACTTACTAAGCATCAAAACTCCTAGACGGACTCATTTGAGCAACGTGCAACTATACAAAATTTTATTCTCATAATGGTCAAATTAAAGTGTTAAGTTTCTTATACCATCTAGGCTTGTATTTATTTGTTTATAATTACAACAGGTCCAAGGAAAATTTATTGTTGAGGCAACTACGTGTTCTTGATTGACTACGTGTTCTTCCACAAGCAACACTACAGTTTTTCGTTTGAATAGTTACCGAAAAAATTGTAGCTATCTATGTATTTTTGTCTCAAAATTACATTTGCTACAAATTTATTTCAAAAAATATTAGTGCTTGTAAGCACTGGCGGATCCAGAATAACATTTTACCTGGGCCACAAATAATATAGATGATAAAAATATTAAAATTAGATAGTAAAACATATTAAATAATATATATTTTTAATAACTTGAAAATATATTTTGCATCTTTAATAAGCTAAAATTTAAAAAGTATTTTTTTTATTGGCATAGAAATATATAAAAAAATTAGAAAAAAATCACAATTACAAACTTACAATCTTATTATATAAAATAGACATTTAGATACTTTTTTTTTTTCAAGACATTTAGATACTTATCTAACCATATCACACAAACTTATATCCTAAAAATATAAATTAATTACAAAATAATAGTTTTAATTTTAGTAATTAGCTAATTTTACCGTCAAATGTTATGTTAAGGTATATGTATATACAATTAAAAACTGAATTTTTTTTTTAAAAAAATGAAACTAGACATAGAAAATTTTGATAAGACTAAAAGGGGTAACAAATAAAAGGGTGATTGTAAATCGTAACAAATTTGCTACAATTAAAACACTGTTAATTTGTTTCAATTTTGTTTCACTATCCTTTTAGTTATTAGTTAGTGAAACGATCTAATCCATTTCTTTTTTTTTATGTATATCATATCAATCTAGTGATCCCATACTCACTAGCAATCCTAACATCAATCAATTTAAACAGCAGAAATAACAACACAACCAATAACTTAAATAACCAATGTAAATTCCATAACATCAATTCAAGACTAATCCAACAATTCAAAAAGAAACATAAACCAGGGAATCCGCAACCTAGAAATGTTTACAGACCAAACTCTAGCAACCTAACAGAAGCCCATCAACACTCAATCAAACCTTTAGAACATCCTCCTCTTCATTGCCTTGATTCCATCACACCTTGCCTTTACATGCATCACAAACACAAATTGAGACATATGAGTATTATCACAAATACTCAGTGAGTCCATCCTCCCATCTACTGGGCTATACACACAAGCAACAATAAATCCAATGCATCAAACACACATAAACAACACAATCATACCAGGCAAACAAACATCAGCCGACTGCTGAAGGTTGATGTCGACCGACACACACTGGTGTCGATCGACACTGGCATCGTACGAAGGTTGGTGTCAACCAACAGCTCCTGGTATCGATCGACACTGGCAACCTGGTGTCGACCGACACCTACTCGACATCTCTTAAAAATCCTAGTTGTATCGACCGACACCTTCACATTGTGTCGAAAGACACTCCTAGAGTCTTCGCGCCGTCCTCGCATTTGGTGTCGACCGACACCGACGCCGAGCATCATTTTCCTGTGAGCTCCATCACAGATCTCCGCCTCTAATCGCCTCCAATGCAACCAAGGCTCACCCAAAAGCCACATGGAACCACAAAGAACACGAATCAACCACAAGTAAGCATTAAATTCAATCAAGAACACTTAAAACACATAAACAAATGATTGAAAGGCTTAGATTAACCATGGTCATGTTCTCACCTCTTTTGCAGTGAATATCAGACCAAAAACGATGAATCCAAGACTCAAGCAACACTTCTAACACGTCTCTAGCCCTGGATCTTCACTCCCAAAGAAAGATCTCCAAGGAAAAGCACCAAAACTCCAAAATCTCCAAGAACGCTCTTTTTCTCTCTATTTCTCTCTAAAATCGGCAAACCAACCATTTCCCCACGACCTAGGTCAAGTTTTGCCTTAAATACGTCGGTTATGAGTATCCAATTGAACCAAACCGAACCAACCCAACAATTTAAATCAACCTGGTCGAACCAGAAAATTGATGGTGTCGATCGAGCCACCCCATGGTTTCGATTGAGACACCCCATAGTGTCGATCGACACACACTCCTAAAACCAACTTTTTGGTTCGCAGATGTTACAATTCTCCCCGACCAACATAGATTCATCCTCGAATCTCGAACAACCAGCAACCAAGGACTCTCGTGCAACCGTCTCCACGGCCCACACCTCCTCCGACTGATCTACAAAGGTCCCCTCCAGGCGATAGACTCATGTTCCAAACATTATTTGCTCTCGACATTTGGACTTTGCTTTACTCATAGGTCTGCACCTTGAGTTTTTATTGGCTCCTCATCAGGCCTTAGTCTGCCTGCCAAAATATTGGCTCCTCATTGGGCCTAAGCCCGCATGCCATGATATATAAGGGAAGTCCAATACTCGTCTCTCGGGTTGCCACCCTACAGCGCGATCCCAGATCATCATCCGAAGTTGATATACCGTTCACATTCTCAAGCCCCAAAGTCTCAGAATATGGCAGTACTAGGAGAACTAAGGTCTTCAAAGAGTCATTCAGGAGCAACTGTCCTTATAGCAAACAATTCTGAACACGTATGAGTCCTATCCCCTACCTAGGTTCCCTTCCTGTGGTTCGCTTAAATATCACAATGTCCTACCAAGCACATATTCTCTCACTGGAATACCTCATGATCACACAAGGATCATCAACATGCCACAAGGGCCGCCACTAAGACCAACAAATGTCCTAAACAAGACCACCACAAAGACAAAATGTCTAAATAGACCGCCACCAAGGCCAAAAAATATCCTAAACAAGACCCCCACAAAAGCCAAACAATTGTCCTAACAAGGACCTCCACCAAGGCCTCACATCTCGAAGGACCGTCACGTAGACCACTTGTCCCGAAGGACCTTTACGAAGAGCACTCGTCCCCAAGGACCGTCACGAAGAGCACTCGTCCCAAAGCCCGTCACGAAGACCACTCGTCCTCAAGGACCATCACGAGGACCACACTTGAAGGATCACCTCAACATGCTACACGACCCAAAAGATCGTCACAAAGACTATACATCCCGTAGGACCACCTAAATAGACAACATTGGCTAAACAACCCACCACAAAGGCCATGTAATTGGCTAAACAACCCACCACAAAAGCCACACAAACGGCTACACAGCTGGTCATAAAGGCTACACAAGCCCCACAAGGCTCACAACCGCTAAAAAGGACTAATCCTAACTCCCATAGAACTTTCTATTTCTAGAAACTTCCACTTCAGAAAACTTTCCAGTTTAGCACAAGCTTCACAAAAATATCATATCCGAGGACCACCTCATGGTCTTCATCTATGGTATTTAGTCGCACAATCAACCACCCCTAACCCTAAGCGACAAGGAATCAAGAGAGATGGGTTGGAATACTCCATTTCCGCTCCAGCCATGAACTACAGCTGGGATCAGGCTAGACAAGCTCAAGTCACAACCTGCTTCTCGAACCACTTCTTGAACCTTGCCTTCATCCTTGCCTCTGGCTCCCAAGTCTGCTCCTCAAGCCTATCACAGTCCCATAGGACTCTCATCAAAATAACCTTCTTCTTCTGAACTTCCTTGACTCTCCTCTCGAGAACCCTCACCGGTCTCGCCTCCAAAGTCATGTTAGGCTGAAGATCCTCGATAATCTTAGCTAACAACTGATCATCCTCGCGGAGACACTTCCGCAGCATCGACATATGGAAGACCTTGTGGAACGCGCGCATAACATCAGACAACTCCAGCCTATATGCCACCGGTCCCACCCGCTCAATCGCTCTGAACGGACCCATATATCTTAGACTCAACTTAGTCTTTAACAATGACATGTTCGGACCCCACAATATGGCCATCTGAAGGTACACTAGAGGAGTATTTTGACGGTAGCTCAGATGGTGGTTCGAGTGTGGTATCACTGTAGGAAGCCTGGACACATCAAATCAAAGTGTCCCAAGTTGCAGAAGACGGCAGTAGCAGTGGCACAACATGGAGTGGAACCTGGAGTGCAATCGGTTGCCCAGATTGAGAAGGCGCCAAGTGTGTACCCGACCGTGGAGACTGGAGAAACCAGCGCCGGAGCGATTACATGTATAACTTATGATACTAAGACTTGGTGAGTTTCAGTAGGTTCATATTTTATGAATTGTGTGTGATAAAGTATTAGGATTCTTAGCACATGAAATTTAGGTAGGGACCTTATTGGTGGGTAGGTTTAAGTCTCACATTACAGTTTTAAATTTTTAATCAAATCAAATATTTGTAAATAAAAATAATTCCAAATTTTTCATATAACCTCATAAATTCAATTGTTATTTTAATACCTAATTAATTTTTTTATTAAATATTAAAATTTAAAGTTTTATTAGAAAGGATCATTCTCTTAATTTAAGATACTAATATTAAGGAAATCTCAAAAATCAAAATAATTAAATTTAAAATGTCACTTATCTATGTATCTAAATATTTAATATATCTAAATAGTTAATGTAAATACATTAAATATATAATTATCTTAATAAGTTAAGAATGATTAACAAAGAAACCTAATATAGATATTTTAAAAAAGAATACCTCTACATTTTAAAAAAATCTAATATTGAATATTCTAAACTCAATTATAGAGTCGGTATCTCATTTATCCTAATCGGAATTATCTATAATCCAAAAAAGATTAACAGTTGATCACTAATAATTTAGTGAAGTTTGTATATTTTAACAATGTACTTCAATTATATATATATATATACATATTAATTAATAGATTGGAAATGCAAGTCAGTCCCCCTAGTAATTATTGTCATCAGATACAAAATTTGTACAGAGCAAAATCTATTTAATGTGAGCAAATGTCTATTCGATGAGAGCTGAGCAGACTTTTATCTTTAAATTTGAGAAGTACTCACCGGTCACCATATTTATCCTTATATGTTTGATTATCGATTGGACAACAGTATTATGTCATAACATATTTTAGGTAAATTAACTATTATCTTCATCTAGAATATCTTAATATGCATATAATTATTTTATTATCTTCATCGAGAACTAAGCTTTTGGAGGGTTCATATTTTTTCAATATGTAGAAAGGATCCATGCTTATATTATTCAAACAACAAAGTTATAACAAGTTTATATAATAGCAAATTGGGGATGTGTGAGGACTTAAATATTTTTCATTGATTTGTAGTAGAGTAGTCTTCCTTTACATAACTTTTTTTAAAAAAAATCCTAATAATTGGATTTTATCTAATTAATTCTATTTATAAAATTTTATTATCACATAAATGGAGCCCTCTTAAAAACAAGATAAAATAAAAAAGCCAATTAATAAAATAAAACGAACATATTTTTAAAAAATAAGAGTTAAAAATGAGAAGACTTTTTTACCAGAAATCTGACTTAGTTGAAAAAATCAACTCAAATATAGTGAATTGTTTCCAGACCCACCAACATATATTTTTTTTAAAAAATCAAGAGTTGGAAAAAAAAAGAAAAGAACTGAGAACAAGAATTGCCAACCCAATTCGTAGTGTTAATGGACCAATTTATAAAGCCCGTAAAGTCATTACAAATAGAAAAGAACAGGCCCATTTAAATATTAAAAAGACTAGGTTTTAGGTTTATATGGTTCACTCTATATAAAGTCTCTCTTCAACAAATCTCTCAACTCTTCTGCAGCCGATACTTCTATTAGCCGCCATGGTAATTGCTTCAAGCTTCTCACTCCATCTCTCTACTCTCGCAGATTTAACCTAGAAATCGGCTTTTTCTGATCTTCTTATCTTGCCTTTTTGCTAATTTCGCAGGTGAAGTACTCGCAAGAACCCGACAACCAGACCAAGTGTAAGTTCTTTTGGCGACCATTTCGTTGTCTCGATCGTTCTGCTTTGTATCCGATTTTGTGTAATGAGCTTTTTGGTGATATTTGGTTTTGATTTTTGGCAGCTTGCAAGGCTAGAGGATCCGATCTTAGGGTTCACTTCAAGGTATGTGTAGCTCGTAATTACATTTTCCGATGTGGTTTAGATTTATGGTTTAGGAGATTGTAGTTTTTAGGGTTTTAACCTGATTGAGAAAAAGCAGAGTTCTGTAGCAATTTACAGATCTCACGTATACTTCAGGGAAATTGAATTGGTCATCGTGATTGGGTGAATCTGTGTTTATATTTCTCATAACTATTAAGGTTCAGTACATGATGGTACATTGATATTAGTTTTATCATTTCGTATTTGAAGCTTTCGAATTTTAGGGTTTTTTCTTTTGGGGTTATTTTTCAAACCTGATTAAAAAAAGCAGGGCTTTGTTGCCTATTTCTGTGAATGAAGCTCTCGTATATATCAGGGAAATTACGGACATTGTTCTTGGGTGAACCTATGTAGATTTTTTTAGTGACTAATGGTTCAGTAAATGATGCCACATTTTATAAGACTGTTGGTTTTGGATTTTTTGATTGGTTGCTCATCGTGTTTTTGTTTTGTATTGGATTGTGTGGAACAGAACACTAGGGAAACAGCGCACGCCATCAGGAAGCTACCATTGATCAAGGCCAAGAGGTACCTTGAGGATGTGATAGCTCACAAGCAAGCAATTCCCTTCACACGTTTCTGCAGAGGTGTTGGGAGAACTGCTCAAGCTAAGAACAGGCATTCTAATGGTCAAGGACGTTGGCCTGCCAAGTCTGCTCAGTTTGTTCTTGATTTGCTCAAGAACGCTGAGAGCAATGCTGAGGTTAGTATAACAACAATCTTTTAATTATGAATGTATGGAATCGTTTTTGGTTGTCTCTGCCGTTATGCTAACGAGCATAATTTGACCTTTTTTTTTCAGGTAAAAGGTTTGGATGTTGATGCCCTCTTCATCTCACACATCCAAGTGAACCAGGCCGCAAAGCAAAGGAGAAGGACTTACCGTGCCCACGGAAGAATCAACCGTAAGTTTTGTGATTTTGTAAATGACTTGCATATTTAGCTTTTTTTGTCTTCTCTTTAGTGACTCATTGGATCTTTCTTGGTTGCAGCTTACATGTCCAACCCATGCCACATTGAGTTGATTTTGTCAGAGAAAGAAGAGCCTGTCAAGAAAGAGGTAACTATATTTCATCTCATTTGTTAGTCGGGATTTGTGTTAATAACAGTGAATTCTCATTTCGGAATTGTTTTCTGATAATTGTAGCCGGAGACTCAGTTGGCAGCCAAGTCTAAGAAGTCAGCAGTTTAAGCTTTCTTTGTTTTATTTCTATGTCCTTTGTGCTCATTGAAGAGATTTTGTTCCCTTTTTATTTAGCTCCAATCGTTTTGTAAGACAACGGATAGTTTTTTCTTGAAGATTTTCGCTTAATGGCTATGACATCATTTATCATGTCTTTCGTATTTATGAGTAATCATATGATCTAAATAAGTCTTAATGTTGAACAAAACAAAATTCTGCAATATTAGTACTTATGGTTTGATTGCTTCCTTAGTTAATAAAAGCAGACGAATATTAGTGCTGAGAACAAAATAGATCTGTACATTTTCTGACTTGGTCTTTGTTGGAAACATGAGTTCTCTCATTGTCGTGTATTCTCATTCTCAATGGCTCGGACGATTGGGTCGTTCTCTAAGTCCAAGTCGTCATCTTCATCTTCGAACTCATCCAGCTCACTGATCATTGTCTGTTTTGTTTTCTTCCTTGACTCTCTCCTATGCTTCTTAGGCACTAGCCGTGGTTCAGCATGTTTCACACCCATGTCTCCCACCTTGTACCTGTGTCATGGATTCCCTAGTTAAACGACATTTGGGAAGATAACCAATCTCCAAAATATAACTTTCAGGGGAAATCCCAACAGTACCTAACATCATCTTCCCTTTTGGTTCCAAAAGTCCTAAGCTGAAACTCCTCCCTGATTCTGATCTCATCAAGCAGTTGTAAGTAGTAAGGATACCTTTCCCAATCACCTTTAACAACACACCCTGGTTCCCCAATATGCAAGCAATCTCTAAATCCACATTTTCCACCCTCAATCTTGTTCCGTATCTAAAGAAACAGGTGAAAAGAAAACACATCGTCATAGTCAGTCAATAAGCGAAATGGGAAAAGCCAAAGGGTACAAAGAACAAACCTCAGGGAAACAGTGAGCAAGTGACTGCTTTGTTACTTTCAGCAAACTAGGTTGGTTAAAGCCAGGAGTATCAGCGAGATAACCACCTTCAGAAACAGGCAGTAGCGACACATTACGTGTTGTATGCTTACCCCTACCACTTCTAGAAGAAACTTCCCCTACTCGTTGATCATCAAACCACTTATTCCCTAGCATCTGAACATCACAAAGAGTCAATTCATGAGAACATGGTAAAGAAAAAGTTAAGCTCTAGAATGAAATAACACAAAAGAAAAGAAACTTACAGGCTCAAACCAATTCTCATCTTCCACCTCACCACCACCATGGTTACTTCTCAATATGTTGATTAAGCTTGACTTCCCAACACCACTAGGTCCAACAATCACAGAAGTCTGATTCCTCAGGATAAACGCAATCTCATCAAGTCCGTCTTTAGTTCCCACACTACAAAACAATGGTTCATAGTTCCAACCACGCAATCTTATCTTCCAAGATTCCAATTCCTGTAAACAAGTTTATGATTCTAATCAATCCCTGAAGGAAAACAAGTAGTGAGCTAATGTAATCTCTGATTCCTCCTTACCTCTTCACTGATGAGTTCAGTTTTGTTCAAAGCAAGTGTGAGTGGAATACGAGTAGATTCAGCTTCCACCAAGAACCTAGTGAGTGTAAACGGCTCCAGCTTCGGTTGATCCAGAGAGAAAAGCACCAACAAGTGATCAACGTTCGCAACCGGTGGATCCAAAATCTCAGAGCGGCGGTGAAACACATTCTCAATCATTCCTCTCCGATCAACCCAATCAATAGATCCAACAAGAACCTTATCCCCAACCAAAACTCTCCTCCGTATCTTCTTCAACACAGCTCTCACAACACAAAGTAACTCAACACCATTCTTAGACGAATCATCATCAACATCACCACCACTCTTCACAGAACCAGCTACATCTTGAACAATGACGCGCATAAAGTTCGCTTGAGCTGTCGCAACGGTACCGATAGCTTGGGACTCTAAGAGTGAAGGTTTGTGCTCCGGCGAGAGAACCGGCGAGAGAGAGGAGGAGTAGTTTTTAGTACCGATATGTTTCGCTCTGAGCAAATTCTTGCTCGGTTGGGGTTTTCTCGAGACATCAGGATTATCTCGTCTCGCTGAAAGAGGACAGAAGCTGCGGCGAATACCGATTCCGACTCGAACTCCACATCCGCCGGGAAAAACCGCCGTGCGACGGAGGAACGGAGAAGAGTGACGGAGGAGTGAAATCGACGATGTCTGCATAAGAAAATTCTAGAAGAATCCAAAACTGTCTAGAGAGGAGAGAGAGAGCAGTGAAGAATTTGTGTGAGTATGAAGAAGATTTTGGGTTATGGGCCTTATGGTAAGTGCTATGGGCCCAAAACTTGTGGGCTATATACAATGATCGTAAAAGCGTGGGAAAGACGTAATAGTTCAAACCCTAATTTCCCATTATGTTTTTTTGCTGCAAGAGTGATATTTGGACCGCGTCTCCCTCTGCCGTTCCTTGCCGCTAGTTATCAGTATGTGGCTCTATCTCATGTGATAGAGATATATGGGTGACAACTAAGATTGGGTCCAATGGGGGGGGGGGGTGTCGTGGAGAAACTTCTTAACGATTGCTACTACTCATTGTAGTAAGACTTTCCTTTGGAAGTTCTTCATTGACTAAGAGAAGACTCTCGCTGTGGTTTTTTATGTATTATAAAATTTTAACAATGGATCCTTACACAACAATGCTCTCATCATTAAAGAGACTGGACATTCGAGAATAGTGGATCTCATAATAGATTTCAGGCCGTATATTTAAGAACCTGTGTGTTCGTATGCTCCAAGTTTAGTGAAAATCAATCAAGGCCAAGAACTATAGCACGTCTCGCAAAAGAAAATATCGAGATTATTAACCATTTGTTTCTACACTACCTTATTTGTTTCTTTCATCATTTACTCTGTGTTTTCTTTTGAACACAAGACTAGTAGTCAATTTGTTGTATTGAAAAGTTAACGAAAAGTATGTCCATGGATCAACACAACTTACTGTCTTTTCTTGAGAGCTTGATTAAAAACTCGTACTAGTACTGGACACTCTCCCCTTGACCCTTCACCTTTTTTTTTTGTTGATTATAAGTGAATTTATATACCAAAAAAGGAACGATTGTTTATTACAGCTCCGCGAAGCTAAATGGTTTCTAAAGGCCCAAAAAAAAGTGTAAAAAAGCTTATTCGAAACAATAAGAGAAATAATTAATATCTATTGACCCAATTATTCGAAAGAGAACCAGAGGGAGAGCAGATTCTTAAATCTTTTCCTATGAATGCGGGCAAGGATGATGTCTCTTACGCATCGGTCAATTTGCTTGAACAATTGAGAGTGAGAAGTACTGGTGCTGTTGTGGACCCGGTTGTTTCTCTCTTTGCAAAGGAAGAAGATTGTTGCGTATCAAGCAAACCCGGTTGATTCTGCTCTTATTAATTATTTCATCTTACATTTTTATGCTAATTTAACATCTGTTGTTTAAATGATTAGTCAATTATAATTAAAGAGAAAAACATAGAGCTAACAATGAAAGGCATTTGTACAATCTATATGTTATATATATATGACTTGTGAAAACATTAGTTGACGACATTTATGGCCCTGATTGGTATAAGACTTTTAAGATTTTTTAAAAATTAAAGTTTTCAAAGCCATTTATTTGCCAATCATACTTTTTCACTTTTATTTTTTTTTTAAGCTTTGTAAGGGCTTTAAAATTGAACAAATATAAAACTTTATTTTTTTCTCCCATTATACTTTATAGCTCTCCAAAAGTTTATATATAAATTTTACATTAATTATTTTTATTTTTTTCTCCTTTTTTTAAAATCCATTTCAATAATAATTATTTTTATCTTCATTATCATTATTAATATCATTATTTTAATATATTTTAATAATAAAAGTAACAGCTTCAGTTTTAAGGTGTTTGTTACCAATCAAATTTTAACAGTTAAAGTTTCTACAGTCAAAGCATTTACTGCCAAATTCTCTATAGCTAAAATTTTAAAATTAAAGTTCTTACAGCCATAAATAACAGCCGTTGCCAATCAGGGCCTATATTATCTTGTTAAAAGTTGAAACATTGGGTCGTTCTCTAAGGTCTCAAAATAAACTCTAATCGTTAAAAGTGAAAGGCTTGATAGTTACCGTTCAACCCTAAATTTCATTTGAGAAAATGACGTTGATGATGTCCGATCTTCCAGAGGAATTGATAGAGGATATTTTGTCGAGGGTTCCAATAACATCTCTAGGAGCAGTGAGGTCTACTTACAAAAGATGGAACAGTTTATCCAAAGATCGGATTGTATGTAAAGGAGAAACAAAGCCACAGTTTCTAGGGTTCATGGTGAAAAAATCTAAGGTTTGTTCGTTGAGATTTGATCTCATCATCAATGGAATCCAAAATGAAGATGTCGAACTAGTAGGGCCATCTATAAAGGAAATAGATAAATTCAATGAAATGAGGATATTTCAAGTTAATAACTGCAATGGCTCATGGTTACCGGTACGGATATATCAAGTTGATCACTGCAATGGCTTATTGTTATTGGTAACTAAAGAAATCAATTTCAGGCTCGTGGTTTGGAACCAGTATTTGGGACAAACCAGGTTGGTTCAACCTAGAATTAATTTCGACTTCCAAGATAGGTATTATCTCGGATATGGTAACAACCGTAACCACAAAACCTTGAGGATATTCGTTAATTACGAAATCTACGATTTTAAGTCTAAATTTATGGAAGGTCCTTGATATCACTCCCGACGTCGAGTATACAAATTCTTGTGAACACAACGTGTCGGTGAAGGGAAATACTTATTTTGTTTATCGAAGAGAGATAAAAGGGGATTTATTGGGACCAATTGATATTTTTTTGCAATGTTTTGATTTTACAAGAGAGAGATTTGGATCTCGTCTTCCGCTGCCATTTCAAGTTTCTATCTTTAACACTATGACTCTCTCTTCTATTAGAGAGAAACCACTGCGGTGTTATTAAAACATATGGATATATGAGGGAAAAACGGCTTCTTCATACCCCCACAATAGCCATGTGTTGAATTCATACATTTTACTATTGATCTGGCCTAAACATACATTATGTTTCTGAAAATTTGAATTCCGTACCTCAACTTCGAAATCAATACCTCAAGTATAATTGTTGTGCCATAACATACAAAAACGTGTTTATCGACTAACTCTGTTAAGCTTCCGTTTAATCAAAATGACATGGATTCCACGTGTGAGCAGTGATCCAAACGACATCGTTTTGGGAAAACTGAGAAACTAAAATTTCGACCAAAACGACGTCGTTTTTTATTTCTCTCCCAAATCTCTCTTCCTCTCTCCCGATACTCTCTCTCGCGGCGGAGGAACCTTAGAATTTGGGTGTTTTCAAAATTGCTCATCATGTTCAGCTTAAATCACTGCCAATGCTTTTGTCTTGGCTTTTCTACATTGATCTCCGCCGCGAGAGAGAGTATCGGGAGAGAGGAAGAGAGATTTGGGAGAGAAATAAAAAAACGACGTCGTTTTGGTCAAAATTTTAGTTTCTCAGATTTCCCAAAACGATGTCGTTTGCATCACTGCTCACACGTGGAATCCACGTCATTTTGATTAAACGGATGCTTAACAGAGTTAGTCGATAAACACGTTTTTGTATGTTATGGCACAACAATTATACTTGAGGTATTGATTTCGAAGTTGGAGTACGAAATTCAAATTTTCAGAAACATAATGTATGTTTAGACCAAATCAATAGTAAAATGTATGAATTCAACACATGGTTATTATGGGGGTATGAAAAAGCCGTTTTTCCGATATATGAGATATGGGTGACAATCAAGATTGAGCCCAATGCGGTGTCCTGGAGCAATTTTTTAAAAATTATTGATTTAAAATTAAATATTTTAGTTTAAAGTTTCTTCATTGACCAAGAGAAAAAACTTGCTGTGATTTTTGATTTACGTTTATCTAAAGTATCCCTAGGTAACCACACTAACGTAGCTCACATAATCGGAGAGACTGGATTCTTGAGAACAGTGGATCTTGGAGTAGCTGAACCGTATCTTTCCCTACCAGTTTGCTCTTATGCTCCAAGTTTAGTGCAAATCAATCAAGGCCAAGAACTATCGCTTATCTGGCTATGAAAAAGATTGAGATTATTATTAACCAGTGGTTTTTTTTACAGTACCTTTTTTGTTTCTTGCATCATCTTCTTTTCTTTCATTTCCTCTGTTTGAATAGTCAATTATGGAGATAAAAAAAATAGATTAAACCATTGAAAACGTTGTGATTTTGGAATATGTTTAAATTGTCTAAAAAAAATTAGAAAATAATTCATGGGGGGGGGGGGAAGGGGGTACAACTTGATTTCCACACACATTTTGATGCGTGTAAGTGTGGATTCAACGTGTTTCTAGTACTATAAAATCATTGTGACTGTTAAATATATGAAACACACCTCGGGGATCCATCCAATGTTTTTATCAACGGAAGTAAAGACTCGAAATCTTGAGCGGTCGTATGGAAGAAGGTAGCAATGGAGATGGCGATAGATGTTGTTGAATGCTCCACAACACACAAGATAATTAGTGAATCTACACTTAGACTCATCAAATGCAAACAAACTTCAAAGACTACACATTTGAATAAAAACAAACAACAAACATTTATTAAATAATTTTCGAAATTCGACGATAAACAAAGCAAACTGCAATGTTCTGCTGATATAGGTTCTTAGACTAATGGTAGTTGTAACACCCATCTTGCCAAATTGTTTTCTTTAAACTTCACCCACAAACAAAAACATTGCATACAATTTCTGAAACTGAATAACGAGAAAAAAAAGGGAAAAGGAGGAGTGAGTAAGGAATTACTAACACGAAGAAAGAATCTACTCTGCCACACTGTGCAAAGCTATAACATACAAATCTTTCTTGCCAATAAGCAAGATTTCCTCATCAATACCAGGTTCGATCATCTCTATGACCTTTGAACCTATCTAGTTCCACTAGGCCCATCAGCCTTTTATTGAGCTATAAAGAATGCATACCATTTCCAGGGTCGATCATCTCTATGACCTTTGAACCTATCTAGTTCCATTTTTCATCATCATGAGTGCCGGCTTAGATAGGGGGTAAGAGGTGCGACCGCCCCTTCATAGATTAAGTAGACAAATAATGTAAGATAAAGGGCACAAAAAAATTTTTGAAAAATAAAGGGGCACAAAAAGAAAATGCAAGATAAATGGACACAAAAAATATATATATATATATATATAATGCAAGAGAAAGGTTCAAAAAAAGAATAATGTTGAACGAAAATAAATTTCTATAATCTTTTTTTGTATGAATGTGAAATCATATATATAAAAGTAAAGTTTTGGTCTCTCCTTATTGGTTGATTTTAATTTATGTTTTCAAATTATTTTTATTGTTTATATGCTTTCTAATTGGTTAATTGCTTTAAACAATATTTAAGACTCAATTAACACAATACATAAAATTCACACATTAAAATAAAATTATAACTGAAAATAAATAAATTGTGCATTAATCATATTCACCATTCAATTTTATTCAAACACAATAAATTATAATTATGCTCTCACTTTTCTTTTGTAACTTCCATCAATTATTATCATATAAATAAGCATTCTCTCATTCTCTCATATTAGCATTCTTTTACTTTCACATTTTCATATCCTCTCATTCTCTTCCATTTCTTTCATTCTCTTTTGCAATACCTCAAATCATTTTTTTGTTTTTGATATCTTATTTTTGTTGTGTGGGTTACAAAAAACCAAATGAAATATCATTGTAAATTTTAATTTTAGAGACTGCATGATACATATTTTACATTGTTTTTATTTTAAAAGATTCATCTCCATTATCTAATTTGGATTATCATCTTATAATTAATCATTCTCTCCTCACCTCCCACCAATACCAAATTTTGTTATATCTCATATGTGTTGTAAGAGTTGGATTATCATCTTTGTTTTGTTTATGTTCTTGCATGAATTCAAAACTCATGGTAAGAGTGTGATTATAAATTTTGCTAGATTTATCTTATATTTTATTCAATTTTATTTCTTTTTTTTTATAATGTATTTCTTCCTTCTTTCTTTCTCGACATCTTCTAGAGAAAGAGAGTTAGAAGATGTCGAGAATAAATGCAACAAAAACAAAAACCAAATACAAAATTTGGTCTGACAAAAAATGAAAAGACAAAGACATAAAAAATTAAAATAAAGATTTAAAAAAAAAAATCTTCGACAGCTTCAGTAAGGTCATATGCGTCATTCTACATCCACGATTGTGGTAGAACCGGAAAACCTAATTCAATGTGGTAGAACCCACAACTTCAGTTTACAAATGTGGTACATTTGTTAAAAAAAACTCTAGAGTTTATAGGAAATATATTTAATTGATACTTCAAAAATAATTTTGCAATTTAATAACTAAATGTTTTAGGTAAGTTTTGAATATCATAGTAAATTTTTATGATTTGAATAAATAAAGTGTATTATTGACATTTAGGAAATTTTTTTTGTTATATATGTATTTTTAATAAGAATTTCAAAAATATATATTTTTTCAATACCAACATTAGAAATACCATTTTAAAAAAATTTATTAAAAAAAACTCTCAAAAAATTCCCATAATTTTATGATTATGAAATAAATTAAAATAAATTAACATATGTAATATAACAACCCGCACATATGCGCGGGATATTACCTAGTTATATTCAAAACAAAATAACCCTTTGTACAATGGTTGCGTCCTTATACTGAAAAAGAGCTTAAAACATTAAGACAAGTGGGAAACCTGTTTTGAAATAACTATCTAGACTGGAACCAAATAAGTAGCCCATCCTTCAGCTTGTCGGGGTGATGCCGTTGGACAGAGGAGACTTTATTACGGACTAGACGGTCAAGAACCTGAATGAGCTGAGGCTCTGTGCGTGGTTGTTCTCCATGACGCCGCTTGTTCCGCTCGCACCAGATGGTGTGAACCGCGGCCTGGAAGACAATTCAAAGAAGATATCGTGTCGTCCCTTGGAATGTCGATGCAGAGAGGAGGGATAGGAGCTGCGAAAAACTATTCGTGTAATGGCGCTGCAAGAGGTTGCAGGCTAAAACTGACAAGACTCGAGATGTGTAGACACAACCAAAAAACAAATGTTCCAGCGTTTCCACTGGAGCTTGGAAAAAAACACAGGCTGGATTCACCCTTCTGTTCCTAGAAATCATACGAGCGCCCGTTGTAAGTCTGTTCCGTGTAGCGAGCCAGAGCAGGAACGAGTACTTCGAGATAGAATCAGAGAACCATACAGCTCTATACCAGGCGACTTGTGGCTTACTTTGACGGAGTTGCTTCCATGTTTCCGAGGAAGAGAAACTGGGCCGGAACTCAGCATTTGAATGGCGCCACAAAGCAACATCTACCTCGAGAGAAGTTCCTCTGCGACGGAGTTTGTCTAACTCATCCTCCACCTGATTTAAGACAGCTTCCTTATGGCGACGCCTACGGTGTGTAGCCAGTACGTTAGCAAAAGAAGCTGACGAGGGAATGCCAAGAGCAATAAATCCACGGCTGCCTAAGACATCACATAATCTCCCCATGTCAGACCAATGATCATACCAAAAGAAAGTCTGCAGACCACTTTGAACCACAACAGCGGAGAAACCCTTGGCTTGGTCTCTGTACTTCAACAATTTCTTCCACATCCAACTACCGTTACAAATTAGTGTATACAAAACTGTCTCGAAAACAAACGCATAGGTCAAGAACTAATTAACCGTTGGAAATGTAATCCCATCGTTGGATCTGACTGGTACCATGAAGTTCTTCACCGAATTTGGTTCCGATTGGAGCAATTTTGAACCTCCAAACGTTTCTGTAATGAAACCATCAAGAACTGCCTTTTAGCCTTTTAGGGTTCTGAGTTTGACAGACTTTGCAGTTACTTTTCCAGAAATAAACATGCATAAATTTTTGAATATAAACCCAAACTAAGCTCCCTCAGCGGCTATGGATTCTTGACAGCATGATCTTTCCAAGCAAACCTTATTCGTGATCTGGTTGTGTCTGGTCCGACAGGAATTAGCGTCACAAAATCGGAACTCAAATCTGTCTCTTTTGCTTATTCGTCTTCCTCATTCTTTCTTGTTCTTCTCTTCTCCACTTATGATCGCTCCGACTTTGCTACTCCACCACCAGCAAAGCTTACCACAACCAGGACATGAATAATCATATCCACCAGTGACTTCTCCCACGTCGTCTCGCTCAATCTCCTCTTCTCTCGACTCTCACGCCCTATCACCTTTATTGCTCCGTTTAGATATTTAATTCTCTAAACTCTGGACCAGGGCTGCACTTATGGCTGCCTCTCTATTAACGGAGCTGATCAAGAACAAAAGCAACAATGATAGCAGCTTGGGACATCTAGACCACAAAAAACAACAACGACAACTAAACAAAACAATATTACAACGGCTCATTTTCTCACGATCTGACTTAAATCACAAACTTTCCTCTTGGCTATACGGATCTGATCTAATGACAAATTTACAACACAACAACGACAGGACACCAAACCGATGGAGGCTTCTCTAAGACTAGTCCATTATAGATTTGTTTTATAAAAATATCATATAATACTCAAATTTAAGTTTTATTGTATTGAAGAATACTTGACCAAAAAATATATATGGAACAACAAATCATATATACTGGGTTTTCACTTTCCCTGCCTCTATCATTTGTAGTTGAAACTTACCGTACAGGTAACACGCAGATGCTTAAAAGTTAAACCACTTGTTACTTGATACTAGGTTTTTTGTACGTCTTCTAGCAGGTTCAATTCACCTTATGTAGTTGTAGTACTTAAGGTGTCAATCCAAATGGGACGATGCTATCACTCAAGATGCAATCAAGTAATCACAAGTCGAGCTAATTCAAAGAGTGGTTTTATATCTAACAATCCTAGAATGATCAGAATGCAAAATGGAAATGAACTACATAACTATAAACAAAAATGCATGACAAGAAGTAAACACTAGTAAAATCAGAAACGAGTCTAAGCATGAACTAAACAACAAGAACTGAAACAGTCTCAGAAATGCAATAATAATCAGAAAGATAGAAGTCCTAAGGATGAGAGTAATTGATGTCGGTGGAGTCTCCTAGTCTATAGAGTGTTTAACATGCCACAAGCAAACTATCCCTAAACAATGTACATCACGACTTAGCTAATCCAATCTCTTGACATAAGTTACTCAGACTCAGCCACTTCCAAACCTAGATCTCGCTAATCTCTTAGGCTAGGAATGTAAGTCTCTGGCACTAGTTGGTCAGATATTTCATCAAACACCTTTTGGGTGTGGAAATGTCTAAGACCTAGTTCCAATTGATCAGAGAAGAACTATTATTTCTAACTCTAGTCCAGAAGGGAATCATATAAATCTAAACTTAAACACTTTACATACTAAAATCCTCCACCTAATTTATCCCATCCTCAAGAACTCTAACACTACTCGGATCCAGAAATCATTATCAAGGATACAAACTCAGAAAACATTGAATCAAGCATCATCAGATCTATAAAAATGAGATGAACAACTTTTTAGAAGAAATCAAATGCAAAAACTAAATAAGTTCAAAGATATATGGATTACAAATCAGAAAACGTTTTAGGTGGCTAGATAAACCTTAAGGTAAAAAAACAAAAACGAGATCCTCTAGTAAAGACTTAACAAAAGGCATTTATAGTAAAACATGGAAGGCCCTAAAACATTAAACGACAAGATAGAGAGACATTTTGGGAATCTTCTGAAGCGTGCGAGATGGGTCGTTCTAGTCGCATGTCTGGCATGATCGGTCGAGTCGAATGTCATATCTTCCAAGCATGGTTGGTCGAGTGGGATGACATCCATTCCAGGCGTGATGGGTCGAGTGCGGATGTCATCTCTCTTGGGAGCGTTGATCGAGTCTGGCGCAGCGTAACAAGGATAAAGACCTTGAGTTCGTTGATTCGACGTGAATACCGAACAGATGGGGTGTCTTTAGTTCGTTGATTCTCTGAATACCGAACAAAGACGGCTTGAATGTCGTTGATTCTAAAGAATACCCGATACTCAAGAAGAAGAAGCTTAAAGCTCTGTTTAGGTTTTTAATAATCAAAAGCTGTTGTGTTCAAACTACAAAGAAGCCTTTATATAGAGGCAAGAGGACGCAAGAATCCTAAAACGAATAAAAGAAAGAACCGACCTAAAGACTCAAAGCCCATGTAACAATTCGTTAATAAAGAAAACCCAAAAAGAAGTAAAGACGATAACAAAAGAGAGAGATGCGCTGCATCAGGTCCCCTCCGGTACGGAAAGATTTGCCTCTGAATCTGGAACGTCATTGTCGCCGTGATACTTGGACAAATACTTAACGTTGAAGACGTTAGAGGTACGCATGTGAGCAGGCAAAAGAAGATGGTAAGCATTGGGATTGATCCGCTCTAACACTTCGACTTGACCAATTTTCCGAGAACGCAGCTTGTTGTACTCATGAGCTGGCATCCGGTCCCTTGTTAATACGACCCAAACAAGATCACCAGGTTCAAATATGACCTCACGTCTCTTATCATCCGCCTTATCCTTGTACTTAGACGCCGAAAGCTCCATTGTCGCATCTTCACATGAATGTCTTGCAACGTCTCCACAAAATCCATGGCTCTAGCATGCATTCGTCTCGCATCCGGTACCGCAGTAAGATTGAGAGGTCCTCGCGGCAAGATACTATAAACAACCTGAAACGGGCTAAACTCGGAACTGCGGTTAGTAGCATGATTGTGTGCGAACTCTGCTTGGCACAACCGAGACTCCCAAGAACGAATATTGTCCCCCACCAAACATCGCAACATATTACCCAATGCCCGATTTGTCACTTCTGTTTGACCATCCGTTTGAGGGTGATAAGCTGTGCTCATGTCAAGACTAGTATGCAACATTTTCCAAAGTGAACGCCAAAATTGACTCAAAAACCGTGTATCACGATCAGAAACAATCGAAGTGGGCAGACCATGGAGGTGATAGATCTCTTGAAAGAAAAGCTGAGCCACCCGAACTGCATCCGTAATACATTTACACGGAACAAAATGTGCCATTTTAGAGAAACGGTCCACAACCACAAAAATAGAATCATTACCCCGTTGAGACCGTGGAAGTCCCAAAACAAAATCCATACTCAAATCAGTCCAAGGTTGAGTTGGAATCGGAAGAGGAAGGTATAAACCGGCGTTGGAAGCATGGCCTTTGGCGAGTTGACAAGCCCGGCAACGCTCAACAAATCTATCCACATCTCGTCGAAGAGAAGGCCAAAAATATGAAGCGGAGACAAGCTAAAATGTACGATCCCTCCCAACATGTCCCTCTGTATGAAGTTCTTCAATCACTCGTAAACGAAGGCTACAATCGGGGACACACAACTGAACTCCACGAAACAAAAACCCATCCGACAACGAATAGTCCGATCGTCCCCCTTCTTTAACGGTCGCCAAAATAGGACTAGAAAATGGATCCTTCTCATATAACCTTGAAAAAGAAGCAAAACCAGGAACCGACACATGCATTGTAGTTAATAACGAATGTCGTCGCCCCGCGCGTCCGCCACACGATTCAGTTTCCCCGCGTTATGACGAATGGAAAAAGTAAATTGCTGTAGGAACGCAATCCACGATGCATGCCGAGAAGAAACCTTGACTTGACTATCCAAGTGCTTGAGAGCCACATGATCAGTGAATAGAATAAAGTCACGATGCACCAAATAGTGACGCCAATTTTTTATTGCCTGCACCACGGCATAAACTTCAACATCATACGTACTATAGCGATGGCGTGCTCCGGCTAACTTCTCGCTAAAATACGTAACCGGATGAGACTGCTGGCTCAACAGTGCTCCAATGCCCAACTTAGAAGCATCACAATATAGCTCAAAGGGTAACGCAAAGTCCGGTAATGCCAAAATAGGAGCCAAAGTTAGCCGACATTTAATTTCCTCAAACGCTTCTCGAGCAGCCTCGGTCCACACTAGCTTAGCTCTTTCATACAATCCGTCAAAGGAGCCATAACAGAGCTTAAATGAGGAACAAAACGCCTATAGAACAACGCCAGTCCGTGAAAACTCCGCACTTCCGTGACCGTACGCGGTTCAGGCCAAGAACGCACAGCTTCCACCTTAGCCAAATCCATGGACAACCCCGCCGCTGATATCACATAACCTAGAAAAAGCACATGATCAACGCCTAGCTCACATTTCTGTCGAGCTACAAAAAAAGTTTCACGCCGCAACACCTCCAAAATTTGACGTAAGTGACCTTGATGCTCCTCCAAAGATGAACTGAATATTAGAATATCATCAAAATAAACTACTACAAACTTCCCAATAAATGGACGTAGAGCCTGATTCATAACCCGCATGAATGTACTAGGTGCATTTGACAACCCAAACGGCATAACCAGCCATTCAAACAATCCTTCACGCATTTTGAAACGCCATCTTCCACACATCACCAGGTCTCACACGAATCTGATGGTAACCGCTCTTCGAGTCCAGCTTCGAAAAAATTACCGCTTTCCCAATTTGATCAAGTAAATCGTCTAACCGTGGAATAGGAAATCAATAATGAACCGTAATTTTGTTGATTGCCCGGCTATCAACCCACATCCGCCATGTACCGTCTTTCTTGAGGATGAGGAGGCCAGGAACGGCACACGGACTAAGACTCTCACAAACATGCCCTTTAGCCACTAGCTCTTCCACCTGACGACGCAACTCTTCATGCTCTTAGGGACTCATTCGATAGTGCGGGCGGTTAGGCAAAGCCGCTCCCGGAACCAAGTCGATCTGATGGTGAATATCTCGAAGCGGGGGAAGTCCGCGAGGTAGTTCATAGGGAAAGACATCAGCAAATTCAGTCAACAAGTCGTCTACCCAAGCTGCGGTGGATGTAGAGACAACCGGCTTATCCGCAGCCACGAGAATAACCGCAAACCCCGTACTCTTAAACTCACTTACAAACGTGGTGAATGAACAAAACAACACACTCGAGGCCCCAGTCGCTGGCTCCAATGTTTGTGCAGGTTGCTCAATGCTATGAGGACGAACGAACGAAAGGTCGGGACCGGGAACAAGAACAATCTTGCGGTGTGCAAACACAAAGCTGTGAACATTAGTTTTTCCATTATGGGAAACGTCTCGGTCATATTGCCATGGCCTACCCAATAGAATATGACTAACATCCATAGGCACAATATCACAATAGATTTTGTCCTTGTAATATTGCCCAATAGACAAAGGCACTAATGCACGCTGACTTATACGAATATATGTTCCCTCCTTCAACCAAGTCAACGTACAGGGAGCAGGGTGATCCTCTCGGGCTAGCCCAAGTTTCCGACAAGCCTCCTCCGACACCACATTGTGACAACTACCTGAATCAATCACAAAATGATAAACATTTCCCTTAACCGTACAGGTAGAATGGAATATGTTCGTACGTAACCACAGGTCTTCACTAACAGCAGGAGCCAAACAAACTCGCGTGACCAACAAGTTACCGTGGTCACCTTCGTTTCGATCTTCAGGGAGCTCTAGATTCTCCCCATCTTCCATACCAGTCTCATCGTCGTCCCACTTAACGTCGTCAAGTAACAATCCACGCCTATTCTTCTGAGGGCAAGCCGTCATTAGATGACCTGGTTTCCCACAAGTAAAACATCGTAAGGCATTAGGACGAGAAGAACGACGAACATTTTGAGGCTCTCCCGCAGTTTTTGGATCACTAGACGAACCCGCCAACTCATGTGGTTGTTGTGTCTGTTTTTTTCCCTCACTGGTCGCCGAACCAATCGCACGGTTCCAGTTAGTAGCACTCCAAGAAGAGGTAATCTTGAATTGCTGCTCAAACGCCAAAGCACGACGGTGAGCCTCCGCTATGGTTGTGGGATCAAACTGGACCAAAGCGTTCTGAATTTGTTGCCTCAAACCCCCAATGAAGCGAGAAACTAGCTACAACTCACTATCAAAAATCTCGTTCCTTGTTATCAACAAATAAAACTCATCTGCGTACTCATCAACAGTTTGGGTCCCTTGACGAAGGTTTTGCAGCCTCGTATACATGGTACGATCATAATTTTGCGGAAGGAACGTATGCTTCATGTGCTTCTGCAATTTATACCACGTGGAAATCTTATCTTTCCCGGTTCGTGCTCGAGTGGCTTTCAACTGCACCCACCATGCCACAGCTCGACCTTGAAATTTAGTGGCCACCAACGCGACCTTCCTTTTGTCGGGAACTTTTTTGAATTCCAGCAGTTCCTCAACAGCGACAAGCCAATCTAGCAGCTCCTCTCCACGAACACCACCATGAAATTCTGGTATATCAAGCTTAAATCCCGACTCCCAACGCCTATCTTCATCCTCATGACATCGCACGTCTTGTCCCCGTATGACGAGATCATGGCCATCGCGACATCTGGGGCGTTGCTCTCTCTCACGAGCAAAAGGGTTGTCATGGTTCTCCTCTGAACTGTCATATTCGAGTTTTTGCTGTGGAAATTGATTGTGCAGGACTGTTTCAGCCAAGGCATGGATTGATTGCGAGATCGTGACTTGAATGTTTTCTTGCATCGACACAAGGGTGTGACGGAGCTCCGCCCACTCGTTGAACTGTCCGTCATCTCCGTTCTTAACGTTACGTGCTGGCATAATTTCGGCAAATCACAAACCCAAAAGACTCGTCTTTTGCTCTGATACCAAAAACTGGCGCAGCGTAACAAGGATAAAGACCTTGAGTTCGTTGATTCGACGTGAATACCGAACAGAAGGGGTGTCTTTAGTTCGTTGATTCTCTGAACACCGAACAAAGACGGCTTGAATGTCGTTGATTCTAAAGAATATCCGATACTGAAGAAGAAAAGAAGCTTAAAGCTCTGTTAGGTTTTTAATAATCAAAAGCTGCTGTGTTCAAACTACAAAGAAGCCTTTATATAGAGGCAAGAGGACGCAAGAACCCTAAAACGAATAAAAGAAAGAACCGACCTAAAGACTCAAAGCCCAAGTAACAATTCGTAAATAAAGAAAGCCCAAAAAGAAGTAAAGATGATAACAAAAGAGAGAGATGTGCTGCATCAGAGTCGCATGTCTGGATTCACATGACGTGAATTCTGGAGTCGCATGTCTGGAGTCCTAGAGGTGATGCTCGAGTCGCATGTTGATGCTTCTTCCTGGGAGCGCGTCCAAGTCGCATGTTTGGCATGGTCGGTCGAGTGGAACGTCATCTCTCCCGGGAATATCGGTCGAGTGGAACATCGTATTTCCCGGGAGTACCAGTCGAGTCGGAAATCTGTGTGTATATGCATCCACTAAAACGGTGATAACTCTTGAACCATGCCTCCGATTAGCTTGAAATAAATGGCATTGGAAAGATGAATCAATTCCCTACAACTTTTTGAAGACGTCGAAAGCTGAATTTCAAAGTAAAATCTTCACTCGACTCGATCAAATACATAGAAGGTTGGGTCGATGGGTAGTGTAGGTCGAGTCGCTGGACTGCTTTCCTTCTCCCTGTTTGCTTTTGATGGTTTGAACATCTCCTAAAATACCTGAAACAACTCCAATATGCAAAATGCATGCAAGAACAATGCAAAGACTACCTAGATATACATATTATGCAAAAGAGACTAAAAACAATGCAAAATAATGAGTTAAGAGAACAAAATAAATAACAAATGCATGATGAAAGAGTGTAAAACATATACATATCACTACCTAATATCTGAAATTCTGAATGCTTTGGCTAAAATAAAACTGCACATAAACCTTGCAATTTGGCTACAATCGATGTTTATATATTTATGAAAAAATCTAAGATAGTGAAGACTATGGGTCCTTGTTTAAGTATAATGGACCAAAACTTATGTGCATATCTGACGTACGCATATATATATATATATATATATATATATATATATTCAATCGTACGTGATAGTTCAAACCCTAATACGATTTGAAAACAATGACGATTACGATCTCCGCTCTTCCGGAGGATTTGTGTCAAGAGATATTGTCTAGGGTTCCCAAAACATCTCTAGGAGCAGTAAGATCTACTTGCAAACGATGGAATGATTTATCCAAAGATCGAACTTTATGTAAAGGAAAAGCTAGAAAACAGTTTTCTACGTTCATGATAAAGGGATTTAAGGTGTGTTCGATGAAACTTTATGTCTACGAAATCCTATACGGGAACGTCGCATTAGTTAAGGCATCTATTAAGCAAGTAGATAATTTTGATGACGTTGACATGCTTAATGCCTTTCACTGCGATGGCTTAATGTTGTTGGTAATGGGGAATATTGTAACAGTTAAACTCACGATCAACAACAAATCAATTCACCAACGATCCGTAACCGTAACCAATCGATCCAATGTTCATAGAAAACACAGAATCGACATAACTAGCTGTCAAGATGAGAGAAACCTAGCAATAGAGAACTATTTTTAGAGTTCTACAAGTTTTTTACAATTTCAGATTCTTTGCATAATGAAGAAGACGAAGAACAGTTCCCTTTTAAGTCTTTAACAACTTCAGCTAGCTCCAATTGCAACCCTCCACGTAATTTCTCTTATTTCCACCAATAACCAAGCTCCACGTGTCTCTGTGCTACTGAATTACTGTATCAAATCTCCCCTGTTTGCAGAACCTTGACCACAAGGTTCAGAGTCTACAACTTGTCTCAGCAAAACAAAGAGGAACCCCCATGTAACTTCCTACATAGCTTCGTTAGTCCATTGATCTAACAGGCGTGTTGATGCTTTCTCTTGTATGTGAACCAGCCTCTTCTTATATCCAAGTCCTCAATAAATGCATAAACTTCACATAGCAGCACGTGAAATGCTAAGGCACGTAGAATGATTGATGTAGGACAAAAGGAATTGCTGGTATGAACTCAACTTAGATCGCCATTTATGCTTTATTTGGAACTTCTCATCACCATACAGAGACTCTTGTACTGGCAATGAAACACGATCCTTAGGCCTTTCCAACTTGACCACAGAAAATGAAGTGGGGTTTATAGCCTGCTCAAACTTATATTGTAGAACAAAATATGCATCAATCTTCATATGCAATAGCCACTCCTGCACCATTCTAATCTGAGCAAACACCGTTTGCTGTTCATGGCCAACATCACTATTCTTTTTTTCTGAATATGAACATCCAAGATTTAATCTCTTTTGATATCTTCTTTGCTCCCAGTTTTTCTTCATATGAATATGTCATGTCTAGTAGACTTGAAACTCCTAGTCTTTGAGCATAAAGAATGAAGAAAAGTGTAAAAGTTGCAGGTTTTCCGACGTGCACAAAGCCATACCACCAATCACCATTCTGATACTTGCCCAATTCTAGGCCATTAATCCTCATTGTACTCAAAATCACATGTGTAAGCCTGATACGTACCAGAATCTTCATATTTGAAATTACTAAAAGTTGCAAGGTCTTGTGCTTTCTCCAATTTTCTCTTCGGCCCCAATGTATTAACCACTCTTCAAATTCCAACCTGCATTTATACGCCAACTGAATGTGCAGTCGCTTCATACCTTCTATTACAGATTTATACTGGAGCTCTAAGAGTAATGGCAAGAGTTTAAAACGCCATTTGTGCTTTATTGTGAACCTCTCATCATTAAGTAGCAATTGTTTTATTAGCAATGCGACATGATCCTTGAGCCTTCCCAACTGAAACAGTGTGTCTCTAGCTTGAATGTGAGCAACAGGAAACAGCACACTAGCTGATGGAACCACGTTACCAAAAGAATTCAGAAACTATACTTTCTTTAACGTGACTTTGTACTTGAACATCCAAGTCTTAGAACATATTCTCTTCTTATTTTTCTCCAGCTCTGAAAATATGTTCATTTTCTTGATCAGTCCTGAGAACGAATGTAGGAGCTGATATCTTCTTTTGTTCTTCAAGTGTAACATCACTTCACTACACCCAAGTTGTTGTACTCCTAACAAATGACGACTATACTCGCTATCCCATCTGAATTGTCTTGTATCCAACTGTGCCACCATTATCTGCAAATTCATATTTTTGAATCTGAATTTCCATGTCTTAGGATACTTGCGAGGCTTCAAGTGTGGATGTAACATGCGGTTCCTTCGAAGCATTCCATTGAACTCTTGGCATCTATAAGAATCACTACCTGCAACACTTTCCATAAATTTCTGAACACGGACAATCTTTCTTCCATAACCAAACTGCAATTCATCATCAACAAGTCCAATCGGTGACATGAACTGAGTCCTTGTTGCAATTGCCTCATGATCCCCCATACTTCCTTGTATATGCTTTCCTGTTTGAGCCATGTCTTTGAATTTAAACCACCAGGTCTTAGAAAATGTTCTCCTTTTCCAATTTCTCAACAGTTTTTCTCCTAGTGGCATTGAATCAAACACTTGGGATGCACTAGTAGTAGCATATTCAAGATCAGAATTTGACTTAGAGTGATGTGTCCTCACAATAGCAAATGACAAATGGGGAAACCTATGGCTAAATTCCAAGTGAGAGACTGATACCTCCTGCTTAAGAATTTGCGGAATCAAGTTAGGTTGCAGAACTGAATTCGTTGAATGATTCTCCCCTTGTTCTTGAACCCAGCCTTTCACTTCTCCTTCCTTCTTTGTACACATTCCACTCCTATTTTCACTTGAAGAGTCTGTTTCACCAACCACTGGTCTGGATCCAATTTTAACAATTGTTGAAATCGCCTTTGCGTTTGCTTCGTTTTCCACTATTCGATCCTCGCTTTCAATCAATTCTGTTGCAACCTCCATTTCAATCGATTCTTTATCATTAGGAGATTGATCTTCATCAGAATCCATCATGAGAATACTTGAATTCTTGTGACGCAAATGGTGATCTGGAGTTTCTAGTTCATTGCAGAAGATACAAAGTCCTTTGAACCATCTCTCGTTAAACTCTTCCCAAGAAATTCTCCGATGAAGCTTCTTTACTCTTAACCCTAAGGATTCAGCTGTTTCACGAACAATAACTTCATTCACCTTCATCTCCGCTCTTGTTTCCGCCATGGATTCCGAGGATGACACAGCTCTGATACCTTTGTAACAGTTAAACTCACGATCAACAACAAATCAATTCACCAACAATCCGTAACTGTAACCAATCATCCAATGTTCATAGAAAACACAGAATCGACATAACTAGCTCTCAAGATGAGAGAAACCTAGCAATAGAGAACTATTTTTAGAGTTTTACGAGTTTTTTACAATTTCAGATTCTTTGCATAATGAAGTAGACGATGAACAGTTCCCTTTCAAGTCTTTAACAACTTCAGCTAGCTCCAATTGCAACCCTCCACATAATTTCTCTTACTTCCACCAATAACCAAGCTCCATGTGTCTTTGTGCTACTGAATTACTGTATCAAATATGCGGATCAACTTTAGGCTCGTGGTTTGGAACCCGTATGTAGGAAAAACCTGGTCGATTAAACCTAGGAATAGTTACCATTATAAGGACGTATGCTCTCGGATACGATAATAACCGTAACCACAAAATCTTGAGGAAGTATCTGCAAAGTTACGAAATATATGATATTATGTCTAATTCATGGAGGGTTCTTGATGTCATTCCTGACTGCTATAGAAAATTTCATAAAAGTAGTGTGTCGTTAAGAGGAAACACTTATTTTTTCCAGGAAATAGGGGAAGGACCAGGTGAATGTTTACTTTGTTTTGATTTTATAAGAGAGAGGTTTGGACCTCGTCTTCCTCTGCCATTTCAAGTTTCAAAATCGTACACTGTGGCTCTCTCTTCTATTAGAGAGGAACAGCTTGCGGTGTTATATAATAACTGGGTTGCATCTAAGGTGGAGATATGGGTGACAACCAAGATTGAGCCCAATGCGGTGTCGTGGAGCAAATTCTTAAAATTTACTGGTTTGCTTTTAGTTGGGAGTTTCTTAATTGATCAAGAAAGAAAACTTGCTGTAGTTTTTGATTTACACCTATCTAAAGGATCCATAAGTAACATAGCTCACATCATCGGAAAGACTGGAAAATTGAGAACAATGGATCTCGGAGTAGCTGCCGCACCGTATCACCTACCAGTGTGCTCTTATGTTCCAAGTTTAGTTCAAATCAATCAAGGCAAAGAACTATTGCTTATCTGGCTAAAGAAAAGATTGAGATTATCAACCACTCTTTTTTACAGTACCTTATTTGTTTCTTTCGTCTATCTTCTTTTCATTCATTTACTTTGTTTTCTTTTAAACAAGTCAAGCAGTTTTCTCTTAAGTTTTTTTCTTTTATGAATGTAAAATTTATTCACCCAAAAAAGCGTTGTTACAAACTTACAATGAATGCAGCTTAGAGAGTTGATCTATCTGAAATAAATTAAACCAGCCTATAAACTTTTAAAATTTACTGTGATAAGAGATATAGTGACTAGGGGTACTAAACCAATAGCGAAGACCCTCAGAATAGTGGGCACTACCCGAGGAGATAATAGTGCTGAAATGTTTACGAATATTCTTGTCGAGAAGTCGAATAAGTGTGGCACACGGAGTAGGATCATCACCATGCCGTTGTCAAGAAAGTTAAAAGATTTCTTTTAATTTTAAACAAGATTAGTCAACCAATTCCTAATTCGCCACGCTGATGCTGTTCTCATAAAGCAGTTTTAGATAGTAAAGAAAGACACCATTCACAACACTTCTTGTCCCCAGTATGCAACTATGTAAGCAGTCATTGAATCTTCACTTTCGTATTAATTAGTGGCTAAACCGAAATCTCTTTTTTAATTACCTTTGGTCGGGAAAAAAAAAAAAGTGGATCTGGGAGAAGCTAATGTGCCGTATGGTCACACACTTGTGCTCTTATGCTCCAAGTTTAGTTCAAATCAACCAAGGCCTAGAAGTAGAACTATCATCTATCGAACAAAAGGGAACGATCCAGATTATCATGGCCAGTAGCTTTGTTGTTTCTTTTATCATCTTCTTTCATTCATTTACTCTGTTCTGTATCGAACAAGACTAATCAATTATGGATTTGGTTTATTTACTTATATCATATGATACTCAAAAGCTTTGTTTTATTGAAGACTTACCAAAGTATTTATAGAACAGCAAAGCTTACTTGCTTTTTACGTTAATGAATAGAAACTAATAATGCTGAAAGATACGTTATGGGCCCTCTGCTCCAAGTATTTATGGTCCATCAGAGGCATATATAAATATAATAGAGTTGGGAATAGCTCTGGACATAATATTCGGTACCGAAGAACCGTACCGATACCGAACCGATAAAAGCAGTATCGGGTAGGGTTCGGATTAAGCATAATTACCGAATGGGTTAAGAGGTTTTGGTAAAATGGACTTCGGTCCGGGTTCGGATTGTAACTTAAGTATATTGGGCCACCGTTTTAGATCCGTTTTAGGTCTGGGTTTGGATTGTAACTTATGGTTTAATCGGTTATTTTGGTTATTTACATGAGTATTTATAATTTTAATCGGTTATTTCAGGTTTTATTCGGTTATTTGAGTACTTTGGTTACTGAAAATAACCAAACAAGTTATAACCCGAAAAAATTTCGAGTTATTTCAAATTTGTATTGGAGTAGAAAACCGCTCCGAACCCGGCCAGTTACTAACCGTACAGAACCGAATCTTTTGTAAATTACCGAATGGGATCTATAGGTTCTATACCGATTTACCCGAAATCCGATTGGGTAGAACCAAAACCCGATTGGGTACCCGATTACCCAGACTAGTTGGGAAAACGTAAAAGTTAAAAAAAAAAAAAAAAAAAAAAAAACTGAAACAATGATGATGATGTCTGATCTTTCGGAGGATTTGGTTGAAGAGATATTGTATAGAGTTTCAATAACATCTCTAAAAGCAGTGAGATCTACTTGCAAACAATGGAACCGTTTATCCAAAGATAGGATTCTATGTAGAGGAGAAGTAATAAGGCATGGGTTCCTAGGGTTCATAATGAAGAAGTATACGATTTCTTCATTGGGTTTTGATCTTAATGGAATCCACAACAAAGACGTCATTGAGCCATCTATGAAGCAAATAGATATGTTTAGTGATCAAGTCAAGATATCTCAAGTCTCTATTTGCGATGGCTTACTGTTATTGGTGACTAAGGAGGTCAATTCTAGACTCGTGGTTTGGAACCCTTATTTGGGACAAGCTTGGTGTATACTTAAACCTAGAATCAATTTAGAAGACATCTATGCTCTCGGATACGACAAAAACCGTAATCACAAAGTCTTGAGATATGGTTTTGAAAACTACCAGATCTACGATTTTAGGTCTAGTTCATGGAGGGTTCTTGATGTCGTTCCAGAAATTGCTATAAAGTTTCCTCAAACCTGTCACATCGTGTCATTGAAGGGAAACACTTACTTTTTTTCTCAAGGGGAGAAAATAGGGGAAGGACCAGGTGAAGCTTTTTTACAATGTTTTGACTTTACAAGAGAGAGATTTGGATCTCGTCTTCCTCTACCAATTCAATTTAATGACGTTGTAGATACCGTGGCTCTATCTTTAGTTTGATATGAACAGCTTGCCGTGTTAATTTTTCACCGGAATAGGTTTGAGATGGAGATATGGGTAACAACTAAGATTGAGGCCAATGCGGTGTCGTGGAGAAACTTTTCAAGAGTTGCAACTACTCATTTTAATCTTACGCTTTTTGATGGGAGTTTCTTCATTGACCAAGATAAGAAACTTGCCGTGCTTTTTGATAGAAGCATTAGAAAACACATACTCGATGTAGCTTACATCATCGGAGAGAATGGATACTTGAGAATGGTTGATCTCGGAAAAGCTGGGGTCTCGTCTGTTAACCCATTTGCTTTCTCTTATGCGCCAAGTTTAGTGAACTCAACCAAGGCCAAGAACTCCTACTTATTACTACGCAAAAGAAAAGATCGCCATTATTAACCAGTCTTTTCGACAGTATCTTATTTGTTTCTTTCATCATCATCTCCTTCTCAATTATTTACTATGTTTTCTTTTGAACAAGACTTGTCAATCATTTGGTTATTGTGATACCTAAAGGCTTTGTTGTATATATTGAAGAAGACTTGACCAAAGTATTATTAAAAGAACAGAGTTTACTTTTTTTACTTTCCTAAGGAGCTTCATTACTACCTGATATGATTAATGAACAAAAAAAAAATGATGATCTCATTTGATTAGACAGTTCGGTCGTTAGTTAAATATAGGTCAAAGATGCTGTCTTAAAATTCGAGCTCAGTCATCATTGTCTGTTTCATCGTCTTCCTCGACTCTCTCCTATACTTCTTAGGATCTAGCCGTGCTCTACCTTGTTTCACACCCTCCTCTCCCATGTTGCACCTGTGTCAAGGCTTCCCTGATTAATCCAAAATTTGGGCCCAGTCTCATAATAAAAGCAGTTTGGTTCAGGAGAGAATCGAAACAATACCTAACAGCAGCTTCCTTTTTGCTTCCATACTTCTTAAGTTGAGACTCCTCATCGATTCTGATCTCTTCAAGGAGTTGCAAATAGTAAGGATACCTTTCCCAACCACCTCTCACGGCACAGCCTTGTACCCCTATATGCGAGCAGTTTTGGAACTCACATTGTCCTCCCTCAACCATTTTCCGTATCTAAGTAAAGAGTAAAGAAACACAAGATTCCTCACAATCAATCAAGTCCACATATTGGGGAAATGGGCACAAGCAAAAAGAAAATGGTACAAACCTCAGGAAAACACAGGGGAAGTTTTTGCTTTTTTACTTTTAGTAACTTATGCTTGTTGAATCCAGGAGTATCAGCAAGGTATCCACCTCCACAAAGCGGAAGTAGCGTTACGTTTCGGGTTGTATGTTTACCTCTTCCATTTCTAGCTGAAACTTCCCCAACGCTCTGCTCTTCAAACCACTTTTTCTTCTTCTTCTTTTTTTGGCCATCATACATTAATCCTAATATCTGAATGTGACAACTAAAGGTCAAGTCATGAGTATTTATGGTAGAATGAAATAGGTAAAGAAAAGAAAATTACAGGCTTAAACCCTTCTTGGTATTTAATGGCACCACCAAATCCTCTTCTCAATACGTTGATCAAGCTCGACTTTCCAACACCACTAGGTCCAACAATCACAGAAGTTTGATTACGTAGGTTAAACGCAATCTCATCAATTCCGACTTTAGTTTCAACACTACAAACCAATGGTTCATAGTACCAACCACGCAATCTCATCTTCCAAGATTCTATTTCCTGTAAACAAGATCATGGCTCTAACTAATCAAGACCCTTAATGCATCAATCAAGTAGTCTAAAACTATGCAATTTTACTTACCTCTTGAGTGACGAGTTCACATTTGTTCAAGGCAAGTGTGACTCGAATGCCAACGGATTCAGCTTCCACCAAGAACCTGGTGAGTGTGAACGGGTCAATCTTAGGCTGATCAAGAGAGAAGAGAATGAGTAAGTGATCCACATTGGCCACAGGTGGATCCAAAGTCTCGGAGACTCGCTTAAACACATTATAGATCTTGGCTCTCCGATCAATCCAATCAACTTTTTCCAGGTAAACTTTATCACCAACAAGAACCGTCCTCCCTATCTTCTTCAGCAAGTTTCTCACCACGCAAAGCAACTCAACGCCAACCTTATCATCTCCATCATTACTTTTGAGAGACTCATGCACATCTTGAACAATGACGCGCATGTAGTCAGCTTGAGCTGTGGCGACTGTACCGATGGCATCATCAGGACTTCCGACGTTAGGATGGTCGTCTAACGAGACAACCGGAGCTAAGAAGGCTCTTAGAATAGTCTTGTTGCTCGGCTTTGGATTCTCTCGTCTCTCTGAGAGAAAATAAAAGCTGCGGCGGATTCCAATTCCAACTCCGCCGTGATAGGTCGTGGCCGTGCGACGGAGGAAGGATGTGAGAGCGGCGGACTGCATAAGAACAAAACAAAATCTAAAAGATTCTAAAGAAATGGCTTAGTGTACGGTTGACATTGATTATAGAGAGAGACAGAGAGATTTTCACATTATAATTTGTAATTACTGAATTTACATATCATTCCGAGTTTGGTAGTTTTAACAAAATAAATATTCTTCTTTTTTTTGGTCACAATCTTTGGTTTTAACTTTAAAGGGAAATGTTAGATTTTGGTGGAATTGCTTGGGGAAGAAGAAAAAGAATACTGAGTTAAAGGCAGTCAAATAATTGGGGACAGTCTTGCCGAACAAGAGTGTTTGCGTTGCAGTAGAGACTGGTCAAAGTACCTCAAAAGAAAGTGCTATTTTTTTTTTTTAACAAAAAAAAAAAAAAAAAACCTATTAAGTCATTTTTCTTGTAAAAAAAACTTATATTTTATTGTAGAAAAAGTGGAGACCGATTTTATAATTTTTGTTAATTAATTTTTCTTGTGTTGTAATTTGCTCTTTTTGAATGCCTTCTAATTAAAACCTAGTGTCGGTCAAAAAAATAAGCGAGTGAGTGTAAACAAATGTAGGTGTTTACAATCGTAGGGCTGATAATTTGGAGGAGGAGATGAGTCTGTTAAGTCATGTGGTGTGTTAAGAGCCGTCGTTATTGTGCAACGAATAATTGTGATAGCGATAAGCTTAATCTAAAAATGGTCTGTCAATGGTAAATTGTTATATTTTAAAATTAGTTTTAATAGTATTATTGAAAATAAAATATGATTAAAATATAAATACTTGGAAGTTTATCAATCTATCTAAAATGGTATAAGATGTTAAAGCGAATATTTTGGTGTTGTTAAATATGGTATAAGATCTAAAATGCTACTGTGCAAGAGACTATTTTGGTGTTGTTAAAGCGAATAACAATATATAAGATGTTATGGTATATGTATAATATACTGATTTCTGTTCATTCTATTTGTTACTGATGCTCAAAGCGCAATAAAATAGAGCAATTATTATATTGTGAGTTTTAAAGATTGTGTACACCATTGTTTTAAAAGGGTTGTATACAATTAAACCGACAAAATGAGTGAAATATATAATGAGAAAGGAAATAAATATAATGAAATATAATGCAGTACTGCAATGAAACCGAAGCATATATATCAAGACATCATAGTATCAATATGACATAAGTAATGGTTTTTCTAAAACATGTTAGATTGTTTTATTTGGAAGAATCTAAACGTGTTGCTTAATTTGGTTTCCACTAAATTGCAGGATATCAAATGTGATGTACTTTCATATACACCAGTTTATTATAATAGAGTATATTTTAAAATTAGTTTTAATAGTATTTGTTTATTGAAAATAAAATATGATAAAAATATATCTAAAATGTTTTAGAAAACTAGATAAAAAAAAACAAATGAAATCTAGCTTGTAATCTAATGATTTTGACTAGTATTGTAATTGTTAAAATCGTTAATGTATGTGTGTTAATTATAAACGATAAATTTTCTTGGAAAATATGGATTGTTGTCTTTGAATAAATTTTCTTGGAAAATATGGATTGTTGTCTTTGAATTTCATGAAGAATGAGAATATGGTGTTGTAATCGTTGAATGGTCTTCATGATCTTTCATATCCATTTAAGCTATTTGTTCCTCTTTTGGAGCTACTCTCATAATCTGACTGTTAGATTATTATTTTTATGAAAATATGCTTAGTTCATTCTCTTTGATCAAAACAAATATTCTAGTTCGATTTATTAATTGTTTAAACACGAAGAGTCGAAGAAAATAGTTATATACCTTTCGTTCAAGATTTCCAAGAGATCCAACAAAAAAAAAAAAAAAGGAATTTTATCTAAAGCTTAAGGTGACTCACGGCCATGTAACTAACATATGGGATTATGATAAGTCATAAGGTATTCAAATCAACAAATGGGTTTAAAAAAAAGTTAAAAAATAAAGGCTACAAATAAGAAATAAATATGAACCGTCAAAAATGGCTACCCACCACATAACTCGTCAACATCACGAGGATTAATGATTATTAAAAGAAAGGAAGAAGAAAAAAACAAAAAGATAAAAAGTGAATGAAACGATCGCTTTCGGGTCGCCACTTTTAGTTTTCATAAATAAGAAATTAACAAGTCTTCTTTTCATTATGGTGGGTTGTTTAAGTCTCAAACCTCACGAAAATGTTTTGCTTCGTCTTACTTTTTTTATTTTTAGTTTGGATTCAACGACTTTATCTTTTTTTGTTTTTTAAGTATAACAGGGTGTCAACTTGTGTTTCCTCTTGTTTCGTTTGCTCCGACTATGGTATCAAATTGTTTTTACTATCTATTTGCATTTGTGTAAAGAACTAATTGTCATATTCCTATAAATTATATATTAATATGGTCGAATGTCATAAAAAAAAAAAGCCAATACTTTTACAAGATAATGAAGAATAAAACGTTCACGAGATAAGATCGTGGTTGATAGATTCTTTTTTTTTTCTTCTTTAACCTTACAACCGGATGTGACTTATTTACTATAGAAGAAAAGCTGGTCAATTATGGAGATGCTTATTTTTTTTTTGAAAGGTAAATGGAAAAAAAAAAGATCATGAAAAGATAAATAATTGTAAAATTTAGTATATTGTCCAAAATAAACAAAATAGTTGAACTAAGATTAGTGTTATCATCACTAATTTCAAATATCCCTTATAATGTCGGAAAAATTAGTTTTCTCTTACTAGGATCAAAACAAAGCTTAAGCATGCTATTTTAATATATACATTTTTCTTCAGTTATAGCATCAGTGATTCCTTTAAAGCTAAAAACATATGTATAACTAAATTTCGATACATGGAAAATATCACTTAGCTATATGTCACCGTCCATGTTATAGCTACATATAACGAAATTTTAATAAGCGGAAAATATCATGTATGTATTAAGCGAGTTTGATTTTGGATGACAAGAAATAACAATACTAAGAAAATCACTTGGTTGCATGTCACACTTTTTTTGTATTGCTATGTTTATTCCCATTTTACTTTGGTTACGATAGAAATGGTAAATTTCTTAACGTAGCGGTAAGATAATTATGTAACATCGGAGTTCTGGAAATAGAGTTTGTGGCTTGTTGAGTAAATCAAAGAAGTAAATTTTAATTAATTCTTGGTTTAATTTAATTAAACCAAAAATCCTATTTGTTAATAAAAGAACGTCTCCTTCATTTTATTTCCGTGAACTGCTGAAAAAAAAAAGAGAAGAAGTGTTCATTCACGTGTGAGAAAGAGAGCGAACTTGGTTTTGGTGTTCAAAGCTAAAGAAGCAGAATCATGAGGGTTTGGGAAGAAATGGTTTCATATTGTTGTCAAAGTTTCGTAAAACACATTCTCTCAGTCGCGAATTGAGACCAGCGGTGTTGGAGGCTTGATTTTGGGTTCGTCTGAGATCAGATCGTTACGAAATTTTGTGGGGAGTGTCAGGAAGTCTATACCTTGCTTTTCACCGGAGGGATTGGAAAGTTAACAGTTCGTTTTGATTTTGTGGTTTCACTTGTGAGATTATTCTTTTTTGCTTTTACATGCAGTTTGTTTTCAATGTTTGTTTGTTGTTGTGATTGGTTGTAGGAGTGAGTTGGTTGTTCTTGGCAATTGAAAAGCCTCTCTTTTGGTTGTAGTTATTTTCGTGAATTACTTGTTAAGGTGAGTGCGTGACCGTGAGCTTATCTGAGCAATTGAGTTGTATGACTTGTTTTGTGTGATGATGTGTAGGTGTGGTGAATGTATTATTGAGTGTTCTGTTTAATAACTAGTTTGTTAAGTTTTATTTTGGTTGTACTCTTGATTTGCTTGTGTGTATAACTCGTAGATGGAAGGATCGCCTCACTGAGTAATACCCATGTTTTAAAAATCTCCGCCTAGTTCCGATTACGTCCCGTAAAATTGTTAGGCCCACCATTTCCGCTTCGATTAATAACTAATTCCCGACTAGGATCAATTATCCGATCATGTCTGTCTAATTTGATTATAACCTGTCTAATCCAATTACTTCTCACTTAATTTGTGTATACTAAGTGTTTTTGAAGCTAAATATAAATCAAATATTTTTTTTTGTTATTTAGACATTTAAATTAAGAGTTTATAATGTTTACAATAACTAATATACAAAATTTTAATAAAAATCATAAAATCTTCTTCTAAAATTATGTTTTTATTTGTTTATCATAATTTTAAAGACAATACTATAGTTTTATTTTTTATTTGATATTTTTTTCTTTTAACATAAACAGAATTAGACATATATTTAGTAATATATTTTTGTTTTATTATTAATTAAATAAAATAACCCTAAAACTAGTTTCTGATTGATCCCCGTTTAATCTCCGGTGTTTTCGCTAGGCGCTAGGCCCACCCGACCGCCCGACTAGCGCCTAGCGATTTCTAAAACATGGAGCAATTCTGGTAATACTCACGCATTTCATTGTGTTTGTGGTGTAAGTAAAAGCAAGATGTGACTGTGAGATTGTGGAAATGAAGAGGAGGATGTTTTAGGGACTTAGTTGTAATGTTTTAGTTTCTGTTAGGTTGTTAGAATTGGAATGCTGTTGTTAGAACCATGGTTTAAGATGCTAGTTTTTGGTTAATAATTTTAGTTAATTATTGATATTTTTTTGCTGTTTATTTGATGATTTGAGTTTCTGCATATATAAATAAATATTTTAAATTATTTCTTTAATATTTATTACTTTTTGTTATTTATTATTTATTATTAAAAAACGGATCGGTAGTTTCCAAGTATAAGTGCATTGTATTATGATTAATTTTCATTCCATTTTTTAATTGAATACTATTTGACGGTGAACAATAAAAACTACTAATATTAATTCTTTCAATTTCTTTCTAAAAGATACTTCTTTCTTTGAGACCTATTTTTTAAAAGTAATTCAGACTATAATAGAAGTGAAATTTATTTGCCCCCTACGTAACATTTTTACCAAAAAAAAAAAAATACTATTTGCTTCCAAACAAAGAAGGCAATGGCATGCGACTTTAATTGGGAATTCATGGTCACCACTACGAACCACCAGTTGGAAGATAGGCCCACGTCAGACGGATACAAAGGGATACGATACGATTGGCATGTGCATTCAGATTTCAGACACACTACAGATCTCCATCGTCCGTATGCTCTTTCCCCCATCCTTGAGTCTTTTTGAGCTTTTTCCTTTTCTCTTTTAAATTTTACAATGTCAATACATTAATTTCATTAAACTTGAAAACTAATTGGAACATCAAAATAAATCTAAATCCCTGGGGAAGAGAAAGAAAGGATATAAAACTTGACAAGAATGTGCTATCTAAACTCCACATACATTATTGTAAGTCTATCAAAGATAGTGAAAGAGAATTGTGCCATCACACAAAGATGTCAAAGCCCTTGACCAAACACAAAAAATGAACCACAACGAACTAATGGAAGCAAACGGGCCAACTCACTCTACCAAAATTATTGCCTAATATTGGGTAACACAACGTAGAACACCGAAGCAACACAATAGTTGCTCCTCCAGAAGTAGTGCGAACGAAAACATTCTTTTCTTTTCTTTACAGTTTCCTAATTTGACCCTTCTTATATGTTATTACACGTCTATATTGACCCAAAAAAGACATGTGGTATAAAAAGAAGTCGAACCCAGTGTTATTGTGTAACATTGGAAGAATAGTGTAGTTGTCAAATGAAATAAAAAATCTTTGAACTCACAGACAAAAGATTAGTATACATTTAATATTATATTTAGGAATAACAAAACATGTCTTGTTTTCTTGGTTGTCTCAATCAAAAAACATGTCTTCTGAGCATATTAATAGTGATAAAAATATAGGATGATGGGTCAGTGACGTGGTGACTAGTTGACATTATTATCTACGGTGATCCACCGTAAGATAGTAATTGGCTTATATATATATATATAAATCCTAATCTGACGCTCCCTTCAATTTCCTTCCATTACCATTATTAGATCTCTCTCTCTCTCTGTCAATGTTATCTTCTCTGCACCAACTTCAACGCAAATAGACCCAAAAACCGACAGAGAGCTCCCCTATTCTTTCGGTACATCCTCATCTCTATCTCTTTTCTTCCTTGTTTCTTTCTCTCTGTGTATATATGTCTTAGCCATTTTGGATTTAGTTAGATTCTTTCTCCTTAAGTTTCTCCCACTCTTGCAAACAAGATCATCATCCTCTTCAGGTCTTCCATTGATTCCTACTTGTTTCCTGTAATTTCTTATTCCTACTTGTTTTGTTTTGTTCTTTTGGAATGTTTCTTGTTCATATGTGCACACGATCTTTGAGATCTTTGGCCAATTCTTGGAAACTAAGTTTGGTCATTAAGACGTTTTCTTGATATTATTTCTGTGAGAGGATTCAAATTTTCAGATTTTCTTGATAATGTTTTGCTTTTTTAGGAAATAATTTATAGCCATTCAAATTTTATTTTGTTTTTTCTTGTTTGTGTGTGGTAGTATATGATTCTTGAAAACACGCTAATTTATTCTTTTTTCTTGATCCCTATCTCTTCTTTGTTTGATTGTGATCTTATTGGTTCTTCTTGACTAAGTTCAAGACTTTGACTAATCTGAAGAAAAACAAAAACAAAAATTTGCAGAAAAATTCATTACTTCTAAAGATGGATGTTGCGGGTGGCTGATGAATCTTCTTCTCTAGCATTTACCTTTACTGGTAACAACATCTCTTCTTTACTACTTATCTTTTGGATGAATCTTGTAGTTGTTGACAACATCTTGTGATCTGTTTTTTTTTTTTTTTTTTTTTGGCAGATACGGAAATGTTTGTGAGAAGAAACAACATTAATTTAACAACAATCATAGATACTAACATTTGTAGAATAAGCAAAACCATTGGTATGGAACATGAATTAGATTGTGTTGGACATCAATATTCATCAGTTGTCACTTCAATCCCATTCTTCTCCGCTACATTATTTATTCCTTTGTCTTTGAAAATCACTATACGTGACGGGTTTCACGAAGTTCTTTAGTTAACATTTTCATACACAACAAACAAACAAACAAACACGTAAATCTTAGTTTAGAAAAATTTGTTGTTCTTGGTGAGATTAAGTTGAAATAAAGATGCAAGCGTTGGCTTTAAGTGGAAAGAAAAGGATTGTGAATTTCATGGATGATCCTTTGATCCCTGGATTGCCTGATGATGTGGCGAAGCAGTGCTTGGCGCTTGTCCCGCGTGCTAGGTTCCCTTCTATGGGAAGTGTATGCAAGAAATGGAGGTTTGTTGTTCAGAGCAAAGAGTTTATTACCGTGAGAAGACTTGCTGGTATGCTTGAAGAGTGGCTTTATGTCTTGACAATGAATGCTGGAGGGAATGAGAGCCAGTGGGAGGTGATGGACTGTTTTGGACAGAAGCTATCATCTCTTCCACCGATGCCTGGTCCTGTAAAAACAGGGTTTAAGGTTGTTGTGGTTGATGGGAAACTTCTTGTTATCGCTGGTTGTTCTATGATCAATGGTTCTCTTGTTGCATCTGCTGATGTTTATCAGTATGATACTTGTCTCAACAGGTTCGTCAGCTTTTGTTTTCTTGATTTTTCAGTATCCTTTGTGAGCTTTGATCCAATGATTTGAGTGGATTTTGTATATTTGAAATCAGCTGGAGTAGACTAGCAGACCTGGAGGTAGCGCGGTATGATTTCGCGTGCGCTGAGGTGAATGGGCTTATTTATGTGGTGGGAGGTCATGGTGTAGACGGTGAGAGTCTGTCGAGTGCAGAGGTTTATGATCCTGAGAAAGGCACATGGACATTCATAGAGTCTCTAAGGCGTCCTAGATGGGGGTGTTTCGCTAGTGGCTTCAACGGTAAGCTCTACGTGATGGGTGGGAGATCAAACTTCACTATTGGCAACTCAAAACTTCTTGATGTGTACAACACTCAATGCGGCTCCTGGCATGGCAGCAAAAACGGTTTAACTGTAAGACTCCTTAAAGTCTTTGATCATTGAGTATGAGTCGAGTATTGGTTTCTTGTCACATGATATAGCGACTGGTTTTAAGATTTGATTGCTTGATATGTTCTCTTGCAGATGGTCACAGCTCATGTTGATGTAGGAAAAAAGCTGTTCTGTATCGACTGGAAGAACCAAAGGAAGATGTCGGTGTTCAATGCGGAAGATGAGACCTGGGAAGTGGTGGCTCTTCCGCTATCAGGAAGCTCGAGGGCCGGGTTTCAGTTCGGTAAGCTGAGTGGGAAGCTTCTGCTTTTTTCGTCTCAGGAAGGAACCGGTCACAACACTCTACTGTATGACCCGGATGCTTCACCAGGCACACAGTGGAAAACATCTGAGATAAAACTGTCTGGTTCGTGCGTATGCAGCGTCACAATCACAGCCTGATTGATGAACTATAGTGATGCCACTGTGTTGTTGGTTACATTTCCTCATATGAACCAAAGCAAAGAGAGCATTGTCTCTTTTTAAGTTTATGATGTACACTGATTTAATAAAGTGGAGAGAGTGTTCTGTTTGAAACTGATTTAGTGTTGTTGTAATTGTCTCCTCCGTTTGCATGTTTGTTGTAACATAATGCGTTTTGATTTATTTGGAATTTGTTTAAATGCAATTCGCGTTTCATTGGCAAAGGCCAAGAGGCAAAGCTGATTTGGTTTAAACAATGGCTTACATTGAGAAGTGACAGAGACTTTTAAGGTTTAACTAACAACTTCTCTTCTTCATATTTTATTTTGAATCCAGTAGAGTATTTTTACCTCCAACAGATCTTTATGGAACGTACTGAAGCTTAGTATTTTATTAGTTGAGGAAAAGAAGATCAGAATTAGGTGTGTTTGTGAATGTAAACCACAAAGTTATGTTAAATTCAATTCAAAACCTTGACCTGACTAAATATTTTATAATAAAGTTCTATTTCACCCAGATTTTGAAATTACAACATTTTTGGAAACACTCTTACAAAGCAAAATCAAAATATTATATATTTAGTTATACAATAAAAAGAAAAACGCATAACTAGTTTCAACTATGGTTATCACTCACTCATGTGTTCACAAAGATTGGCATACAAATCATCAGGATCTTTACCAGTCTCTCATCGTTCTCTTCTCGGCAATAAGGCCGTTTCGCAAAACTGTTATGGCCCTGAGCCGATGAGTCCATAATGATCATTATCAACGCACCGGCTCAGGACCATGACAGTTTCGCAAAACAACATTATTGCAGAAAAGATAACGATGAGAGGCTGGTAAAGATCATAATGATTCGTACGCTAATCTTTGTGCAGCACATGAATAAGTGACAACTATAGTTAAAAGGAAAGTTGTGTTTCTCTTCTTCCTGATTAGCTAGCTAGATGTTTATTCTACTACTATGAGCTTGGAAAACCTCAAAGAACCAAAGCTAAATGCAGATCTCTAATAAAGGCAAAACGTGAATCCTCTTGCTGTCATCAGTTGTATGAATGTCCCAACCTGTGCATCAAAACCATCAATCTCTCAAACCATCAATCTCTCAGTATATATTTTATGTCAGCCAGCAAGGAATGTAAAACAATCGAATTAATTAGAATTCATCCGTTCTAATTAATTTTAAAGTTATACCGTCTAATGAACAAAATTTTTTGAGAAAAAAACTTCTAACTAAGATAGATAACAAAGTGTAAACAAAACCTTAAAAATGAAAGTGAACTCAAACCTTAAAAACTTTGTTAACCATGTTAACTGGATCTGTGAGTCTGTTTGCAACAGCAGCAATGGTGCCTAGTAGTACCATCAGAAAAATCTCCCATTTGCTTGCAAAATAGTAAAACATTTCATAAAACTACACTTTCTTCACTCAAGAAAACTGAAAGTTCTGAAAGAAGAAAAAAACAAACGTTATGACTTGTGTGACTTGTGAGTTTCTCCTTAATACAGGTGTTGTATATAGAGTTATAAATATTTACTAGGTGGTTGGGCCCATGCATTTTTCGTGTTAAAAACTTAAAATATGTGAATTAAATGAGAGTAACTTCAGCAGTGTAACGAAACCAGTCATGGATATATCTTCTGTTCAATTGGTACTTGTTCGGTCAACAATGGCTAAAAAGCATGAATAAGGAAATTTCTATCTCTTCTGTTCAATTGGTACTTGTTCGGTCAAACTCTCTTCCGATATTTGTGAAGTTCGGCAATTAATTAATTAGCAGCATTGAGATTAAAAAATAAAAATGAACAACCTAAGGATTTGGTTTAGTTTGAAATTTGTTTAATGCAACTGGCGTTTGATTTTTTTAAAGTCAGATCATCAGTCAAAAACCACAAAATATGGCATAAGGTACAAAACTCTGGAACATATACCTCGACCTGAGTTGAAGTTGTTACAGTAACACTATAACTAACCACCACGAGCAAATACAAAAAGCCCTACACCAAAACTGATCTTCTAACTCATACATGTCTGTAAGTTTAAGTTTCGTTCCCGAAGTGGTTCTATCTAAAAAATAGGATAATCTTCGGACATAATTAACAAAGTAAGCGCAGACCAGCCGGTGAAGAGTCGTGTGCCTTTCCCTGTTCCCTTAAATTGATCATATTGTTCCCAGATGTACCCTGTCTGGTAATAGTTTCTAACCACGTTCCTGTAATTTATGACATGTTTCAAGTCAATATATCAAACAAGACCTCTCTATTGCGGATACCATGTAATATATACCTTATCAAATTGCTCCTTAGTTCCGTGTAAATTGCTCCTGACTTTTCTCTATATGGTCCATCCACTGCAGGAAATTTAACACATGATAAACCGCATGCATATGATGTTATAAAGGGTAGAGGTCATGTAGGCACGATATCACTGTTCTTTTCCGTATGGAGGGTAGAAAAGTACCTTTAGAGTAATGGTGCAGAGAAGAAAGAATCATGTAGTTCATGTTCATCCAGATAGGACCTCTCCAGTATGGTGCATCATGCTCAGTGTTACGTTTCATATACATAGAACTGTGCATCAAAACAATGTCTTTCTTATATTGAAGAAGAAAGTATCGAGTATGTTCGTACTAGTGGGCTTACCTGGTTTTGGCAAGCGAAACTAGTCCATAGTCACTCCATAAGATGCTCCTATTTGAAATGAGATCGAGCTGTTTCTCGAGGATTGGAGAATCCTTTATCGACCAAAAGTATGTGACAATTTAGATCAAGAAGTAACTGATCCATAAGGATTTTAAAGATCATTGAAATATTGACCAAACACTCACTGGTGGGATGATTCTAGACATGAAGGGAAAGAAGCTGACATAACCCACGTGAGGAACCAATTTTAGCTTTGGCTTCCCATACGTCTTCCTTACAAGCTGTCGAGATAATTGACCATTTTCTTGAATTACCTCTTTCCAAATCAACTTAACCTGGGGATCAATCACCGAACATGTGGTTCAACGAAAAGAGTAAGAATCATACGTTTATCTTCTATATGACAAAAACTGACACTCAAACTTAAATTTATGAAGCTTCGCTTACCTTTTCTGTATGATTACCAAAGTCAAAGTAAGCCCCATGGTCACTATCATAGTGCATCTGCTCAGAAATTAAACATGAATGAGAGATGAAAGGTGAGGAGAAAAGGTTAATGCGATACTCGTCTGAGAGAGAAATCATGTTTTTAATAATCAAGTTATATATATAGAACAACGTCAAAGTTAATGGAAGTGAGAAAATTTGTTGCAATCTGATAGAGGATATACCTGATTCAGAAGATTAAAGTTTGAAAGGAGCTTGGCAGTTGAATTGTAATCCTCCTGCAGGATTTGTTACGTCAGTAACATGTGAACAAAAAAAAGAGAGACATCCCTTTCCTTTCCATCTTGTGCTAACCTTTGAAAGTTTATCTTCTATTCCTAAAAACTCTGTGATGGAATGCATGCAATCTGCAGCGAGGTACATCCAGCATCTAAGATCAACGTGCCGCTCATCTTCACTTGGGTGCGAAGCGCGAGGATAATCATCCAGCCCCGACGAAAGCGTCTGCAGGAGATTTAAGACATCAGATATATCCCCAAGGATCTGTGGACTGAACTACCATATCCGCAAATAAGTAACTGACAAAGTAACAATCCTACAAAAAATAGGTCACACACACGCAATGAAATCTGGGACATCTTGTAGTTAACAAGCATATACCACAGAAAAAAACTTTCAATCATTGTATTGATAAAGAAGACATGGTCACATGGAAGCAGGCTAAGCAGCAAACGTCAGAAAAAAACTTATAACTTGACACTCGCGACTTCTAAGTCTGTGAGGGTTAAAATTCAGAGCCTTCAGTATCATTTTTATGAGAAACCAAGAAATAGTATTAGTACCTTAGGGTTAAGTTCTCGAGATGTTATATTGTCTCTGCCATGCCAAAAGTAGCTTCCTATCTCCTTACCTAGTGTTTAATCAAGTCATAACAAAATATATGAACTTGCCCATTCTAAGTATATCAAGACTGTAATACCAACCAAATACAAGACCTCATCTCATCTAGTGATCAAGATTTAACAACCAGGGATCCAACTATGGAACTCAACTGAAGACTGAAAGGATTCTGTAAATCTATAAACTAGAGAGTAACCATGTTGTTACCTGTCTGGGAAGTATTAAACCACTGAAACCATGCATCTAAGCGTACAGAAGCCCGCTCAAGGAATGACAATACTTCATCCCTTTCTGATGCGGTAAACTTTTCCATCCTTATAGCATCTATTAGATCTGGAAAAAACGATTGTCACTATATGGAACTGAATTGATTGTGAAACCTTTTTTTCCAATCTTTACCAGTGAAAGCACTTTTATGATCTTGGCAACAAACTTCTAAACATCTAATTGACAGAAATAATAGTAAATCAAACAGAAGGAATCTGATAACAATAATTCTGATTCCCTATCTTATATAAATGCTGGTCAAGACTTGACATCAGAATAAACTTATTTGTATGGCCCAATTCCCAAGGGCTTACATGAAACAAAAATGAGCGCGATGACATGAGAGAAACCGTAGTAGAGGTATAAGTACAACAGATTCTTACCGCGTATCACCAAAAAAAGTGTTGGTGGATTGCCATTACTCGGGTATTGAACTACGAATTCCTCTGGAACCTTACTGCAGTGAAAACAAATCTCAAAAACCATTACAACAAAAACTATGTCTACACCGGTTAGTGAGAGAGTGCAAATACCTCAGAGCTTCAGCACCCAAAATTTGCTCACGTGGAATCCATCCATCTATGTTTAATAGGTCTAACCAGTGTCCAACGATATCCAAGGTTATACGAAAATCCCAGCGCCTGATCAAAGCACACACAACATAGTCAAAGAATGATCAACTAGTGGAATGATTATAGCTTGCAATTCTGTAATAATATTTTATCAAACAAAAGTGGCTTTCAGAAAACTCCATTTAAGAAACAATCACAATAGAATTATATCAAAGAAATCTTCAGCATACGAATGATCAATAAGAACGAACCAGATTAACAATTGATGGAATCCTTCGTCCCACAAAAACCCCCTAGGAAAAAAGGGCCGGCTTGGAACAGCTGTGTATAGCTCGGCTGGCCAATACAGCAAGAAATTTTTCTGACTTTCAGGCTGCAATAGAAGGTAGTAAGTTGTATGATTTTGTGAGAGGTCCAACCTAGTTTGCATATGGAAGAACATAAAAGGGATATGAATCTTAATAAAACAAGACTCAGGATGCAAGTGAACTCGCCTGAGTACTTTTAGGAACATAAATTTTTGATTGGCCATAGAAGTAACCAATGCCCCCAAGCATGTTTGCAATAGCAGTCTTGCCAACTCCCAATGTTTCTGAATCATGCTAGAACCACAAGAAACCGAGAATGAGATCCTCATCTTTTCTATGAGCATTAATTTGGATAGATGCAAATTATCAACTATATGAACATCAACTAGGAACTAACAACTAATGCTCGCCATTCAGAAACAAAACTGCACATAAGCAGTAAAAAAAAAAATCCTAGTAGAAGAATATATTTTTAAGTGGAGACTGAAATTGCTAAAGTGAATACAGCAAATGTCAGCAGACTCTGTTCTCGACTTCAAATCAGGCAACCTTGTTCATGGGGGTTATTTTAAAAGTACAACAAGATCATCCATGAAACAAGACCTCTGGGTGTGCCAAAGACATCTATTAACATGGGTAATTGAAGTCTGCAGATTTTAAAAGAAAAACTTAGAAGCATACCTTTTCAGAATGGTTGAAGCATTCCTCAAACTTTGTATCAAATTCTCTATGTTTCTTTTTAAGTAGATCAGAGAGTGGCAAACCTACATGGAACATACCTAAAACTTAGCACAAATACAATAAAAGTAGACAACAACAACGATATAAAAAATAAGCTCGTGCTGTCAGAGAACATCTTTTTAAATGGAAGTTCTACTGAATTGACCCATAACAGATACATATAATTAGTATCCCTAGCAAAGCTACTGCTTTTCAGGTAGGAGGGACACTTAAAAAACACAGAAGCCAGACATAAATTTAAGAGTAGTGTTCTTTATCTGGAACTCAAAAGGCAAAGGTAGCTGTGACAAACTCATTGGCAGACAAGAAGTTCTTCCGTACTCAAACAAAAAGTGCAACTCACATACACAAACTAAGGTTAAGAAAATTCAAACACAAATGCAAAATCTTCCGTACACAAACTCAAATGCAAGTTCTCCCATACTCAAATTAAGAAAGTTTTCCATACTCAAAACTCAAATGCAAGTCATATACACAAGCTAAGGTTAAGAAAATTCAAATTCATCATTAATGATACTTGGTAATAACGGAGGCTAAAGAAACCTGAGAGGCTTGACAAACGCTTTTTTATATTTGAACTTTCTCTTTTGATTCCAGAGACAAAGGGTATATCTATCGTAAATGGTAGCTTCCCAGAAATCTGTTTGACAAAGGATATGTTGTCATTGGACACAGTGAAACATATTGATCACAGATTCCAGGAGTTAAGAACATTCGGTAAATTTATACAACACTACACATGCATACATCTTCATCAAGACTGATTACCTGAAAGATGTAAATGTTAGAAGAATCCTCTGATGTGTCAGAGAGCTGAAGTCGTCCAAATTTCCTTGCCTGAAAACATACAAGCCAAGAGACATGTAAGCATGAGGACTTTACAGAAAAAAAAAAAAAAAAAAAAACCTTAGGCTCTTTCAAAATGAGTTATGAGCTCGAAAATTAGCAGACCTGCAGAGCAAGATTTTGCTGAACAAGATCAGATAGATTATATATGTGAGGCGTCTTGAAACCGGAATAATGTGTCTCGAGCTGATTCTGTAAATGAAGAGCAGATAAAATAGACATATCCAGATGAGCATCAATGAATGACATAAGAAACATAACAGAAACTGTCAAACCACACACAGATCCACTTCCAGCAGAGACAGCTCCAAAATTCTAAGAATTCTAAAGAGCACTTTAAATCACAAAATACCTGTGATTTTAAGTGTATCTGCCAGTCTCCTACATCTTGACGTGAACCCGAAACCAAGAGAGAGCTCCCTTGAAAATCTAAATTATCGTGGCCTAAATTTAGAACATTGCCACCTTCATCAGCTAAGTAAAAGAAGAGATGTGCGCTTCTTTTTGCACCATCATTCAACCTAGTTTAATCCCAAGATGGTCAAGGAAAAAAACCTAGTTCAATATTATCTATAAGCCAAAATAACAAAAGCAAACACCGTAAACAAAAATATAGTACTAGTGTATCTCAGCAATTACCCTTTATCTTTGACATCAATCCGAACAGCCCAATCCCCACCATAACCAAGGCTGCCTTCCTTTGACTTGACGAAACTTGTCTCCAATATCATATCGTTTTCAACCAGCTCTTGCCGCCCAAAATCCCGCCCATTATGTTCTCTCCAGCCAAATGTACTTAGATCATCAGAGTTTTCACAGAAATGACGCATAACATACATCTCGTCTTTGACACCAAGCCACATCAAGCCAGCTACCAAGGACTGTGGTGTTCTGCATTACCATGTACAACTTATTTGCAAATAGGCACCCATCTGAAGTAAAGGAACAAAGACATTTTCCCAAAGTAGAGATTGATTCATTACATACCTGGCTCGAACTCCAAAATAAACATGAGGACGATAAGTTCCCCAGTACAAGCTCTCTTTGTGATCGCCCTGAAACTGATACAAATACGAATCTTTCCAATTCAATTACTCAAAAACAACAACAGCGAAAGCTAAAAGAAAACTAAACGTGGATATAGTACGAGATAAGTGTAGTACCATAGACAAATCCATGAGTTTCGGAGAAGGAAAAGGAGTGATAACCCTAGGCTTCTGAGACTCATCGAACAACAATCCGCGGCTAACGAGCTGATTGATGACGAAGTAGATGACTACAATCCCCAAAATGATTAACGCAACCAAAATCTTGAGATTCGTCTTGAAAGCACCGATCGACACAAGCTCTTTGCCTTTGCCTCGGCGGATACTCGGAGGAGGGTAACGAAGCGAATCGCTTCCTTCATCGCCGCCAGGAGCTGATGTTGATTTTATTCGACTACGAGCGCTCCGACGGCTTGTTCCGGTCATCGTCGGAGTAGTAGACTAATCGGAAATTGAAAAATGAGTTTGGGTCACGTGATTGCTATGATCACTAGAAGTGAAGGTATAGAGAGAGTTGACTTTGACCGATCGTGATTGGTCCATATGAATAGTTAATTAATTAATTAATCCATTGCTCAAAGGCATATGGATAAAATTGGAGTCGTGTTTAATCTGCTTATTTGCAATTATGGGCTCTAAACATTTTTTTTTTTTTGTGAACACACAAATATAATTGTTTATATATATACTCAGCTGTGCTAGAGAGTTACATAATACAAACAACACATACAGTATATCTACATGCTCATTGAACAACATGGTTAGTGGCTGTACTGTACTATCATCAACACACATACTCACACGCCCTTGACGAAATTGCTCTTTGATCACAACCATATAAAGGTGATGATCGACCTTAGTACCTGAAACTTATTAACTTACGAGACACCTATGCAGTTTGCTCGATGTCCTGCGAATACAAAATACACATCGTTGCTTAACAGGAAGGAGACTGTTTTAGATATCAATTTGAGTGGAAGAACGGATGGGGTGGAGTTTGATTACTGGTTTTCGAATTGTTTTTGCGACAAGATTAGAACCACTCAGGCATGCATTTAGGGTAAAGATCACTCTCTGTAGCAATGGAGGCGAGGCCACGAAACTCTTTCTGAACTTTCCGTCTCTCGTAAAAGACTGAGCAAGCTAGAGAATTGCATTTCACTCCGCATTGCACCACCCAGTCTCCCCCACCACAGTGTCTGCATATCTGCAAATATAGTAATACAAAGAAAAATCAAGTGATGGACCAAGAAATTTGGAACTGAATGCATCTACAGAGATCCTGTAATCAGTTTCTATAAATATTAGAGATGTTGGAGTACTTACCGTGGCTAGGTGTTGCATCTCTCTCTCCAATTTTGAAGTCTTCCAAATCATGGTTGCAGCAGCAGCACTTTTATTTTTGAGGCACCGGTTGCATAGCTGAGCAGATTCCTGAACCACTTCCCCACACAAGATGCAGTGTTTCGAGAGATAAAAATAATCAATTCTAGTTTTGTGCGAGTTTCTAGAGTTTAAGGGACGTTGACCAAGCGAAATTCTGGTGGCACGGGGCATCTCCAAAAACCACTGGTTTAAGTCTGCACCCACAAGTCCAAATACCCTTTGCAAAGCTGGTATAATTTGTTTGTTGATGTAGTATAAGTCATTCAATCGGTAGGGTGTATCGATGTCCAAAAGAACCAATGGGTCCACCACCATATCAACAAGTCGAGCTCCTGGCTCCCCGTGGATCACAACATAAGGCACTCGTTCAGCATAGCGTGGCTCTGTCCGAGGGTCTGCTCTCATTGATTTGGTTGCCACAATAGCTGCTGGAGGAAGGAGTGAAGAGTCTCTTGTGCTATAAGTCCCCAACCGAACTTCTTTTGCAAAGACAAAATCTTGGACAGACACTCTCCCTGATAGTATCCGCTTCCACTGTCTATACAAGTATGACTTAACCTGCACAACGAATAGAGAAGAGCAGATATAAGCCACTGCAGTTTCGGCTGACAATATGAAAGAGCGCAAGAAATACAATGTGTACCTTAGAGATGTTCTTCTTTTCAAAAAAGAGTCTCAACGATTGCTCCATAGTTTTTGCAACAGCTTCACAAGTGTCTCTTCGAACAGTTTCAATACCTTTTGCATCAAATACAGGCTCATTCTGATCGGAACTTTCATAACTGTACCCAACATAGCGCTTCTTCGTAAGAAGGAAACAAGGGTGATAGACTTTCTCCATCTTTAAAGTGACTGGGTGTGGGTTCATTTCAGTTATTGCAGATGCAATCTCTTGTCCGACTAAAAAAGCTTCTTTTACAGTCCGCCCTTTGAGGAGGACAAACATACTACACAAGTAATTAGAATGCATGAGGCCACATGGAAGAAGCAAATAAAGAAACTGCGATACATACTTGCCAAGGCTGCTACAATGACCATAATATACACTCAGAAGTATATATTAACTTATGTAAGCATGAAACCCTGGTTATAATTTATTTTGTAGGAAGTTAAAATAGTGCCACTAAAGATGGTGGTAAACTTTAACTGGGTTCCAAATCTTGCAATTCACTTTATCCAGATGAGTAGATATGGAAATTACCTATCAGTGTCACCATACACAACTCTAGCGTTCCATTTATCATTGGCATTGACGAACGAAATAGCCTTCTCAAGTGTGCTACGACCACACTGGACAATACTATCTGCCAGCTCTGCACAAGGCATCCGACCACTGAAGCCAGCAGCAGTATAGCCATAAGTCACATTTGCTATCAGCTTTAAAGCAAGCTGCCTCGCATTAAATATCTGAAAGAAGAAACCGTATACTATCAAATTGTAAATTTCATGCTGGAACCAAAAAATTGGAACACTCTCTCATTAGCCAATCATCCCTAGTCAAAAAAAACTAGGAATGGACCCTGATCAAGATAACCATACCCGGTGAAGAACTGCTTGTGAAGGAGTCAACTTTTTCATTGCTTTTTTCACCATTATTCTTGTAGATAAAATTTCCTCTAGCAGCCTTGGTAAAATTCCACTACGTACCTATATGTAAGAAGAGAAGGTGATTACTATGCTTAAGCTAATCAAGAAAGGATCCATCCACGCAAACAACAATGACGCTTTTCGGAAATATGTAATTTGTTTGTCTTGAATATGATGACTTTAGATTCAAGATTTAATTTTCTCAAGAAAAGCAATGCATGTTACCTCTGGTGGCACGTACATCACACTGTTAGGGGTCTGCATGATCTGATTTAAATCCTGAATAACATCAAGGTCTAGAGAGTATGAGCTGACCCCAAGGGTGTTCACCTTCAAATGTGCAAGTTTTCCGAGACATGTAGAAAAGCACAAATTATATGCTATAATCATTGAAGGGTAAAGAGATTGAAAATCCAACACAATAACAGGATCATCGTAGAATGCAGACTCTGGTTCCATCACAAGAGGTACACATTCCATAGCTGGCTGAGAAGCAACCTACATGATCACATGATTTAGTTAGGAGAACGCTAATGAGTAAGGAAGGGGGTGAAAAGATTATGATACTTTACTGCAAGGCATTTGTTATGGAAGCTAGCATGAGGAGAAACAATCTATGGCGATAAACAAAACGAGGGTTCACCAGCCCATCGTTTAAGGTCCGACGACTGATTGATAATCCAAGAAACGTTAAATGTAAATCACTTGGAAGTAGCAGATAAAACAAACCTGTTGATTTCCTGGAGATATAGCAAGATAATTTTGTGTGTGTGCTAATCTTAAAAGCATGGATTCCACTCTGTATTGGGAACCTCGGGAGAGAACTGAGAAAAATTCTATGCCAAAAACACGTGCAAGTTCCGACGTACGATTTATCTGCAAACGATGGTTTAGTAGAATAAACGACTTGCACGTAATTCACTATGTACATCAAGTTGAAAATGTTGCATACCATGTCAAGTTGGCTCAGAATCTGAAGGTTCAAATTTGCTCGGCGAATCATATATTCTATGCATCGATATCTTGCACCGGCAGGACCGCTTGAAAACCATTCTGTCAATACTTTATAGGGGATTGATGGAATCTTTTGCCTCAAAACAGCCTCTGACACAGCTTCAATCGTGTACATGTTGAGTTTAACTTCCCCGCGAATCAAACGCCATGCATTGAGAACAATTCGACCTCCAACATGAACACCACTAGCATGTGTACGGCCCCACTCATCCTCAATTACCACTTCTTCTACTTGAGCAGGTTCAGCTACCAACGGATCTGGCAGTAGACTATTACCAAGCTTTCTCTTATTTGAATCATTGGTCGTGGTCGGGGATGGCGTCCTAGATATATTATTGAGAAATCTTATACCAAGCTGTGCAGCCCTTTCAGCCAAATAACCAATGGATCCGCCCTGTATATCCCATCCCAAAAGAATATCTGGATCCCATTTACATAAGGTCTCAATGAAAAAACTGAATAGTTGCCTCTCTTCAACAAAGACAGACAACTTGCATCCAGATAGGCCATCAACATTCCTGTAGTTAGATAATAATAAGAACAAGATTGAAAAAGCATATTGGAGTAAGAAAATGATTGAAGTTCAAGGTAGCACTAAAGATATAATAATAGCGAATACATTAGCTGCAATATTACCTCTGATCAATGCAATCTGGACTAAATAAAAGCACAAATACTTCAGTTGCAAAATTATCGTCATTCTGCAGGACGAGAGCTATGACATTGACAGAATCAAATCGTGGATCAGGTCGCAGGTCCCCTCTAGACTCTGCATGAACCTATAATTTTTACAGATAATAACATGTATCAATGAACCTTTTCCCAGAAAACATCATCTTTACTACAGAGGGCCTTTTGGTAACAGCATTAACAAAAAAGAAACAAAAAAGAAGAGGGTTAAGTTAAAGCACCTCTATACTCAGCACTGTAAGCTGTTGCCCAGCCCCCATGCTCGCAGGATCTCGGAATCCAATTTGACTTAAGGGAGTGGGCCCTGCTTTCCCATCAGGACCTGAAATCTGGGACATCTCTTGGGAAACACTGGTCTGCAAGTTAAGACTATTTCCTTTGTGTTTCAGATCTATATCAGACTCTGTATAAGCATTTGATTCTGAATTCTTATTATGCTTCTGCATGTGCTCAGACACAGACATCACATTAGATGCAGAAGCAAGATCAGTGAAACTCGCCCCATGATCAATATGCTCAGCTCCTAATGGTTGATTTTCTGAATCAATTTTAGAGTCTCCTGAACCTGAAAATTTTCAAAAAAGTTTAGAACAGAAGTTATCATTTTCACTTCTTTTACAAGCATTTAACACTTTCTTGAAAATCTTAATCAGGAACAGTACCATTTTTGCAAGGAAAAACGCTTTAAGAAATGTATATCGAACCTCTTAGGAGATGTAAAATTGGATTAAATTATGCAGTGCAGTGCCTTCCTACACAATACCTTTGTCATTCGATATCCATTGTAAAACAGAATCCACAGGAGGCGGTGACAAGGCAGGGGCCAGTAGGTAAAGGTTGGAACCGTCATTGAGATGATGCAAGGGAATACCAAGGGAAGCTCCGTCGAACAAGTGTTTCTTTTCATCCTTGTTATCCTTGTTGAATTTGATGTCCTCCAGGGGAAAAAATGGGATCTCCTTGGAATTCCGCTCTTCCAAGAGAACAAATTAACAACAGGATGTCAGTAAGTATCTCAGGTCGGAAACTTATATAGATAAATAAAGGGGAGCACAGCCAGATAGAAGTTCTGCAAGAATGAGTTGACCTAACTTCAATTTTATAAATGTATATTTCAACAGCATTTGTATTAATTGTAAAAGTAGCAGAAACTAGAACCAGAAAAAGATGAGTAAATGTACCATATCCGTCATGCTGTTTTTCCCTAGCATGATGAAACTCAGCAGGAATTTCATTAGGATGTGCAGAAGCCTGCAGTCCAGCACTTAGGCAATCGAGAGACGGAGGCTTCTTGCTTAAGGTTAGGCATATTAATCTTCCTGTCTCATCAATTCCATTGGCAGTTGACTCGTGCTCCACCCCAGATTTTTGGGCATCATCTATTTCAATGTCAACAAGTTTATTGCTACACACCAATGTTCCTGATTCCACAGTTTGTGGATCCTGACCAAGTGGAACAGTGGTAGATGAAAAATTTCTTGAAGCTTCATCACTGTTTCGACTTGCTGTCTCTTTAGCCGAACATCTATCAACAGAGTGAAGTTCAGAAGACTGAGTGGATATATTACACTCGCTATTTCCAGCATCCATAGGAGATAAAGTTGGAGGAGCATCGCCATAATCAAATTCACTAAATTCTGCAGAAAGAGCAGGACCTTGTTTTTTGGCCTCAGCTCTCAAGGTACACTTCTTTTTTTTCCCGGGTCGGGAATCTTTGGTCTGTGGTAGAACCTTCCTAAACTTCATATGTTCTGACACAGGCGAGTCTCCATGGCATAACCGTTTTTTTCTCATCAAATCCCGCAGAGAACATCCAGCCAAAACGTTTCTGTCGATCGTGTTACAAAAGTCTGCTTGATGTTCTTTGAGTGGAACATCACAATTGTCTGTCATCTCATTCATGGGGTCTGAACTAATCTTTGTTAAACCAAGTTTATCACTAGCATTTGTGCTGTCAAAGTCCTCCTGAAGATTTTTGGTCAGTGTAAAAGGTAAAGGTCCCCATACTGAGTTGCTAGGCTTGTTGCTCTTAGAGAAGCTCCTCCAGTTCTTATTCTTACCACTCTTATCACTCTTTCTGTATCTCTGGAATGAATTTTCGCTTTCTCCATTTGAAGTGGAGATATCTGGAACATCACTAGCGACTTCTGTTTCAAGAGATTGTTTGTCTGATGAAGAGATAAGATTATGGCTATCAGGATTACTAGGTAAATCTATTTTTGTTGAACTCCCAAAGTCTGGTAGATTCTCCTGAGAATCAAGAATGTCTTGACATTCCTTTTGGGATTGGCTCACATAATCTGTACTCGCCATTTCAAGAACCTTGTTCATGGACGCTAAAGGCAAAAGAGGACTAAGAATAGTTTCCCGGAGGATTTCATCATCAGAGTTTATGTCCTCTGCAGCCTGGGATGAGGCAAACCACTTAAAGAGGCCCAAGGCTTCAGCATCTTGTGTTTCAGCAGGTGTACCTCTGTCCGTGGGTGTTTTGATATATTCATCATTTCCCATTGATGCTTCTCCACTCTTACCACCAAGAGGAGAAAGCTGTTCTGATGCAGGATAAATACTGCGTGTACCAACCACATGATCCAAAACCTGCAGTTCAGTAATTTCAGGTTTGGCATGCATATCTGGCCCGGCTGAAGATACCGCAATAGGATTCATATCAGATGGAGACAATTCAACTTCGTTATGCATTTCTTTAAGTGTAGTCTTAAACCCAGCATAATCTGACATAGTCTTCAACACAGCAGCTGCAGAGGGTTTTCCCGGATCAGGAGGTATAGGTGCATCATGCACGCCAGTCCTTTCATACTCCTCCTGAAACAACAGTGACGAGGTTAGGCAAGGTGATACCAACTAAATAATTTCAAAGTAGAGTCAAGAAAGTTAGAATAAACCTCCCAAATTGCCACAAGCGACTGAACCATGTTCGCATCAGATTGGGCTTGTGAAAGGGAGTTGTACATTTTAAACTGTTGATTGAGAATATCTACAAGAGAAAAAGCTAGTTCAAAGTTCATAAATGTAACAAAAATAATTATATTTCGTTTCAGGAAAATTACCACTAACAGTAGCATCTCCCTCAAGTTCACAGAGACTCTGACGTCTGTAATGGTCCCTATGCTGGCTCTGACTCAACGGTGTATCAGATTCTTCGAAGGGATTCCACATCCATTGACCTGGGATTGTAGACAAGCTCCAAACAGGAAAACTGACGCTTGCAGCAGAACTTGAATTTTCCTGCTATAATGTTTCATTATTGTGAAATAAAGGTAGATAAAAACTACCAAACAATCTATTTCCAAAATTCATGTATTTGAAGATCCACCTTTGTAATAGCCACTTTGTCAATCTTTCCCGCACAATCATTCAAATCAAATCTTCTTGGAACGAAATGGTGAGGCACTGGGTTACGGAACTTCATCTTTGATATATGCACATGACCCATTCCATACAAATTATAATCAACCTATAGAAGAAAATCACAGAAACTTCAGTAGTGAAATGCAGACAAAATGTCGTGGAATTACAGAAGAGGGGAAGGGGAACACTAAGCACCAGTTCACGCTCTCGAAAGTACCTAGTGTATTATCAATCTGAAGTTATGTTCATATCTGAAATTGCTAAATTTGGCAATTATGTCTCTAGTCACTAAACTATTTCTTTTGAATACATAACAACGAAAAATTACCAGAAACTGGAGAATAAAGGGAATATGAGACTCGTAAGGCTGCAAACTTTTACCAAGAACAGCACCTGACTAGAGACAGAGAGGAAAAAAACGTTCATTACAAAGAAAGATGAAATGGGTTATCAGTATACTAGTTTCACCAATCTCTATGCATCATACATAAAGTAAAGAATAATGGTGGAGTGCAATCATCAAGAGATCGTACCAGAAGAAGACTGGCAGCACGAGCCACATCGGGTGGATGGTAGCTATTATACTGTTAAGGTGAACAACTAAACACACTGCTCAAGAAAAGGGTACTTGTATTAAAAGTAAATATACAGGATACAGATAAATCTTCACAAATGCTTCCTCTGTTGAGTGGTACCCATAGAACTTCTTTGCTCTAACAATCTCACAATCATGGACATGCTGCCGTTTTGAAGCAGCGTTTCCCTTAAGCTACAAGTCCCATATCAAGTATCATCAGGGAGGAAATATTGATTGAGACACATCAAGGGGAACAACAAAAATTCAGACAGATACACAAAAACAGCTTATAGGAATGTAAAATACACACCTTTAAAGCTTTCTCCAACTCAAGGGATACATCAAGTGTACTTCCATCAACTGAAACAAAACAAAACAAAAGACAGGAAAAATGTCAATGGTGCTCGAAAAGCTAACTGCGCTAGATTTCTCGGAAGAGTTATAAAACGGGTTATGCTTCATACCTCCTTTATGCTGCTCAAGTGGAATCTCCGAGCATGGAATATAGAGATATGGTAAAGCCTGGCAAGACAAAACAAAGGTTCCAATATGAGCAATTGGCAAAGCAAACTTTTTCTTAACAAGAAAGTAAATATTAACAAGCTTACACGATGAATGTGCAAGCAAGTCTTCTGACCAGCAGGTGTTGAGCCATATATCCTTATAACAGGGACTTCATTTACCTCACCACCTTAAAAATCAAAAAAGCTTTCCCTTTTTTTTTTTATCTAGGAGAAGAATATCTAACGAAATTGGAGGCACAATCTCTTCATTTCCATAGTCAAAAAGGTTGAAGCTTTATAGAAGATATGAAGAGAGAGATTTTGCCTTACCTTGAAAGCTGCTGTAGCATATATCAAAACCAGGGATCGGAGAAGCCATGTAATAATCGATCGAAACAATCCGTAAGCTGAAAACATTAGAACCGGACTGAGACTCATCCATGGCTGCTGCTTCACCGAGAACTTTGACGGAACCGCGAATTCTGATTTGGCGCCCGCCGTGGATTCTCCAGTAAAGGCTGGACAGAATCCGAAACCGAAAAATCAAACCGATTTAAACCGACCATTCAGTTCTAAATTCTCCAAACCAAACGGTTTTAGTTCAGTTCATTTTGTTTTACATTTGTAATCAAAGTGCTAATTAAGATCGTGTTACCTTCTGTGAATTCGCTCTCTCTTTCGTCTAGTTTTCTTCAATTCTACCTCACCAGTCACCACCTGAGTTAGCCCGCCTGAGTTATCCCGGCTACTTAACCGTTCTCCCTCAAAAGTTGCCGGTTGTAAAATGTGGAAAAGCAAGAAGCAACCAACGTTTAATTTGGTGGGCCTACTAATTTAGTGGGCCAATTTAAACTTTACTATCCATCACCATTATGCTTTTTAAAAAATTTGTAAAATTTACCCCATGTTCTAATTTAGTAATTTTTGTATCATAAATAAAAGTATGAGTAATCTAAATAATGTGATAAGTGTATATGAGAAGGTAAAGGAGAGAAAGTTTATGATTTATTGTCCAGAAGAAATATATCATACAACTGAAACAATATGTTCAAATTTATAGTGTAAAAATATAGACAATTGTAACAATTAAGACAATGGGCTCCAGGATAACTTGTATACGCAAATGTTTTGCTGACTTTTGTAACACTCCCCCTTGGAGTTCATTGTCGTTTGTGTCTTTGTGATGGATCTTCTTGTCTCGTTAAAAACTTTCTAGTAAACTCGTTGAGAAAAAAAATCATAGTAAGGTAGAAAGAGTACAATCACACTTGTTCCCCCTTGAATGCCTAAAGCATAATACTCGAGCTCTCGTTGATGACATATTTCAATATTATGGATATGTTTTCTGAATATCGAAGTGGGCAATGACTTTGTGAAGTGATTTGCTACATTATCAGATGATCGAACATATCTTACTTCAATTTCTTTATTCTTCTCAAGCTCTTGAGTGTATGAGAAGAGCTTTGGAGGGATGTGTTTGGTTCTATCGCTTTTGATATATCCTTCTTTCGTCTAAGCAACACATGCAGCATTATCTTCATATAAGACAGTTGGCTCTGTATTTATGCGGATTCCGCTACTTGACAAAATGCGTTGACTTATTGATCTAAGCCATACATATTCTCCACTTGCCTCATGGAGAGCAATGATTTCAGCATGATTTGAGGAAGTAGCTACTAATGTATGTTTATGAGAGCGCCAGGATATGGTGGTGCCCCCAATATTAAAAACATATCCAGTTTGTGATCGAGCTTTGTGTGGATTTATCCTGCATCTGCAAAACCAACCATTTGACCCTTTGAGTCTTTAGGATAAAACAATCTTAAATCTAAAGTCCCTTAAAGATAATGAAAAACATGTTTTATCCCACTCCAATGCCTTTGTGTAGGGGATGAGCTGAACCTTGCCAAAAGGTTAATCGTAAATGATATATGAGGTTGAGTGCAATTTGTGAGGTACATAAGTGCTCTAATTGCACTTAGATACGGTACTTCCAGACCAAGTATCTTCTCAATTTCTTCATGTGCTCGGAAAGTATCCTTTTCAACATTAAGGGGGGTGTATTCAACTTGACATTTTAGGTGATTTGTATAAAAGTTACAAATCCTATGTTATTCAATCATGGATTTTAAAAAGTCTCCTGGAATCCACTGTTATTGAACTGATGATTTAAAAATCTACTTTAAAATCCACTGTTATTCAAAACAGTTTGTGGATTTTGATTTTAATAAATTGTAGAGGATTTGAGAGGATTTCTTTAGTGAAAAATACAGAAATTCAAATCTCATGGTTTTATGTGGGATTTGAAAGAATTTTATCATAAATCATATCAACTTCCCTAAAATCTATCAAAATTCCAAATTTCCTAAATCCCATGAAATCCTCCAAAATCATTATTTCAATACACCCCCTAAGTGATTTAATGATCATTGGTGTACTGAGAGGATTTGCTTTATCCATATAAAAGCGTTTTAAAACTCTTTTATTATATGTTGGTTTACAAATATTCCCTTATGAGAATGTTCAATTTGTAAACCAAGACAAAAATTTGTTTGTCCGCTTGGTAAATTTTCAAATACATGTCTTTTCCCAAATTTTTCAGAAGTCATTTCCATGAAGGTATATGTCTTTAAAACTCAAAAAAATTCTTTTAGAATTTGGAGAAAATAATTCATTGTTTATCAAAAACTTTGTTCCGTTAGATAATGCAAAATTTGCTTTACCAGTCCCTTCGATTAATGCAATATTTTTTATGTTTCAAGATAGTGTGCGTTGTTCCACTATCTGGTATGCAAATGTTTCCAAGATTTGTCTTGGATTTTGTTCCACTTGTATTGTGAACCATTTCCTTTTTTCTGAAATAAATATAATCGGATAATTAGAAACTGAAAACAATTTTCTTCATGAATCATAAATCACACGATATTTATACATTATAGGTAATAGAATCACACAAATATGAGAAATTTCAAAAAACATTGACTTATTTATCGCATAATTATCGGAAATCCGAGTTTCATAAGATAAGTATTTTAGTTCTCTGCAAGGAAATCCTCATCGAGATGATTGGCGAAGTCAGCAGCCTCGAGGTGGATTGTACCCTCAGAATGTTCCACAAGGTTCACTTCCTTTCTTTTGCCCTTAGCGGATTCTTTGTATAAAGCACAAAGATGTGCAGGGGTTCGGCATACCTGGGAAGAATGTCCCTTAGTGCCACATATGAAACAAGCACTCTCACGTTTCTGGGAGGTGTTTGCTTGGATTTCTTTCCTTTCAGATTTTGTTCAGAGCGAATCCATTGGTATGACTTTCTGCTTTGAGAGTTATAGTTTGTCCCACGTCTGCGATAGTTTCGGCGGCCGCGTCCTCGGAAAGCTCTATTTTCTCTCACCGGATTTTTAATATCCAACGCATTAACCTCAGGGAATGCTTTGGAACTGGTGGGTCGAGACATGTGATTCTTGATGAGGAGCTCATTCTTCTTTTTAGCTATTAAGAGCGCCACAATCAAATCTGATAATTTGGTGTATCCATGCAGCCTATATTGTTGTTGTAGAGTAATATGATTTTTGTGAAACGTGGAGTATGTTTTCTCAAACATCTGAGATTCAGTGATGGTTTCACCACAATATCTTTTCTTGGCTACTATCCCCAACATGGCAGAATTGTAATTCATCACCTTGTCAAAGTCTTGGAATCTTATATTTTGCCATTCATCCCGAGCAAGTGGGAGAGTTACGTCCCTTTGATGATCAAATCGATCCTTCAGGGACTTCCACAACTCTTTGGGATCTCTCATGTGTGCATAGTCATATATGACATTTTCATTGAGGTGTCTTCTAAGGGAGATCACCAATATTTCCTTTTCTTGGTCCGTCGATTTATTAGTCTCTTTTATGGTTTTGGTTAACCCATAAGATTCCAGATGTAATTCGACATTGGTAGTCCAAGATATGAAGTTAGCTCTAGTGATCTCTAAGGCCAGGAATTTGAGCTTTTCGATGTTTGCCATTTTGTTTTTCTTTCTTTCTATAAAATAAAATCATAAAAACATAATTAGAAATTTCATTTATTATAATTTTAAAACATAGGAGGTGCTTGCATAAGTAGCGCAATTACAAAAATACAATTACATAAAAACAAAAACAAAAAAGTAAAATAAGAACCATCAAAAACTGTTCAGGAGAAAACTCTCCAAAAAGTAAACCGTAAATAGCAAGAACTATAAAATCTATTACAAAAACTAATAATGGATGAGTCATTTTTCATAGTAAAACAAATTAATTTTTTAAGAAAATTATTGAAAGAGATGAAAATTTTGAATGAAATAGATGTGTAAAAAAAATAAGTGTATATATAAATTAATTTCACTGTTCATTAGCCGTTTAAGACCATCTCCACTAGAGAAACCCATATAAGCTGCTCATAATTAAACTAATCATATAATTAATATTAAACTAATCAAATCAACTCACTAACAACTTTAGACAAAATCACCTTTCCACTAGAGAACCCTATCAAGGTTGCTTAATCATCATAATTTAAATTTTTTAAACAATTGCAAGTTTCTTAATTGTATGTAAACCTTTAATTGAATCAAATTGTATATAAACATTCTAATTGAATCAAAAACATATCCCTAAAGAGAAGCCTGAAACCTTTAGCAAAGATAATATCTTGACAAGAAATGTAGAATATGAGTATGTCAATCTTTTCTCTTTTCTGCCACCAAGAATACCAACTAATCAAACACAACATATGTTTCAGACATGTTTGATCTGATGCTTTTGCTCTCATGTCCTGCACCAAAATCGGTCCACATTATATTCCTTGTTTCCGTGAGCATTTACAAAGAAAATAGTTCTGATTCTTGAACTTTAATGTGTGATACCAATTTCAGGTTAGCATTTCTTGTGAAATTGCATGTTTGCTACTCATAAACTTTGTACCCAAGTAAATAAGTAATGCATATGGTTTCAAACTTCATAAATGAACCTCTAATAGTCATAGCCATAAATAAACAAAGGACCAGATCGGTAAACATGATTAAGACAACCAAATATTTCAAGCTGAAGTTTTATTACCTCAATGCACTTGGTATATCAAACATGAACTTGATCTCAGGCTGTTAATAAGGGAGAATAATATATGATCAGGGAGCTCACCATATGACGTGTACCTCTCAGCCTCAGTTTTGACCAATCCAACAAACACATTGTTTGTTTCGAGTTTAGGGAAAAGATACTTGCTTACATCACTACCACTTGTTTCTACAAACTGAATTTCACTATCTAGTCAGTTTGATTATCTACTGACGCTGCTTTTATTAATTCATCATATCCATCCATAAGAAGCCTGAGGAAACAACATATTCAAAATTACATTACATAAAACCAGAATCTATCCAAGAATCACTAAATCGTTAAAACAAACAAATCACAACCAAATCCATTGCCACTACTAACAAGAGTCATAATTTGTTGATGCTTGAATATGCTAACTTAGTCCCTATCATCAGCCCCATATTACACTACAATCCCGTAAATTAAAACTCAAACAACCATAAACCCGAAAAGCTCAACTCCTACACCGATTCACAATCAGACAAGTAAAATAGTCTGGAGATAACACAATAGCCACAAATGAAATTTCAACAAAGTCTTAACTAATCTGAAATGAAATTAAGTGAATCTCTTAACTTAACCTACACCTTGGAATTCACAATTAAATACCTTAAAGTAGAAGTAAATGGTGATCAAAGTAACTGGAGATCCAACACAATAGTAGACCATTTATTTACCTTAAATAGAAATTTGAGTAAGAAACAAGAACCAAGACGATGAGGATCTGACTCACTCTATCTGTGAGCTCTTTCTCTCTCTAATCACTGGAAAGTACAACGGCCGATGAATAGCTAAAGATGACGAATTGTAAACCCGATCGAGAGAGAAAAGATAGAGAGGATCGCGAAAGAAGAAAATGGCAAAAAAAAAATATTTATATTTACCCAACAACTAACCAAAACATGCCACGTATTGTTTCTTATGTGTTGCTTTAGCTCCCTACTTCAAAAACGTTTCTCGGGTAAGTGGACCACATTTAAGGTTTTTTACTTTTTTTTTTGGCTCCAAATACATGAGAATCCCTCAGTGGACATGCTCTAAGTAGCCGTTTGAAAAGTGAGAAAGTTAAAATTTATTTAATTTTTCACTTATGACCGTTGAGATTTAAAATAATAAATCAAATTATTTTCTAAAAAAAAATTGTAATAATTGATCTAGAATAATATGTATTAGTTAAAATATAATTATATGGTGATTAAATCATCCATGGTAAATTAAAGTAAAACAGTAAGTAAATTATGGTGATTTAAATCATCCATATTAAATCAATATATTAGAACAATAAATAAAATATGTTGACTTTTAATCATCTATTTTAAATTAATAAATTAGAATAATAAACAAATATGGTGACTTTTAATCATCCATATTAAAGCAATAAATTAAAAAGTTAATAAAAGTAATAAATAAGTTATAGTGATTAAAATCATCCATAGAAACAATACTTAAATTATGGTGGCTAAAGTCATCCATATTGAAAATTAAATTAAAGAAGTAAATAAATTATTACGCGTTAAAATACCATGAGCGGCATAGCTGCGCTCCGTAATAATATATGCCATCTTGGTAGAGTGATCGTGAACTTGGTAGAGTGATCGTGCTGATAAAGTGTTTTAATTTAGTAATTTTGTATCGTAAATAACTATATGAGTATCTTAAAATAATCTGAAAAGTGTGAGAAGCTAAAGGAGAAAAGTTTACGTTTATTATCGAGAAGAAGTGTATCATACAATTGAAGCAATACGTTCATATTTATAGTGTGAAATATATATAATATGCAAATGTTTTGTTCACTTTTGTAACACCCCGTTATTTTCTCCACAAGAGTGTTTTATTGATTGATATAAAGCCAAGTATAACAGGACCAACATTACATGCCAAAATAAACAAGTCTACAAAACAAGCCAAATAAAACAAAAGCCCATAGGCCCAAATGATAAATCCTTCCTTGGGACTGAAGAGTAAGCATTGTAACACAAGCACGTGGGAAGAGAGAAACATGATGGTTGACACGTGAGAAGTCGAAGAGGTTGGAGTCTCTGATCACCGGCAGACGAAAGTAGCACCGGAAAACTTCAATTTCGACCGAAATCGCCGGAAAGTTACAAGGAAATCTCGATCCACGCCTAGAGAAAAAGGCGAATTCCAATTTGCTGAGAATATGATTCCAAAGCAAAACTTCTTCATCTTCGTCTTCAATAAACAACTTTCTGATCTTTTAGAAAGTAGCTCAACATCATAAACCTGCAAACCAAAAAAACTCCATCGACCCATCAAGCATCGTCATAGAAGCAATCATCATCATCAATTACTTCGAATCAAACCAACTGAATGATAGAAGCAATCAAAAGCGGAGCCGAAGATTAACCGAATCAATTGAGACAACGAAAAAACTAAAACCAGAAAAGAATCCGGATCTATATCTAGCCAAACACCGCCAAGAGAAGGGCGATGGATCTGCTAGAGAAAAGCAGCCAAAATGGTGCTAAGGTAGCCACCGATGCCGGAGAAAGAGCCAGCCAAAACAGTACTAAGATAGCCACTGCTGCCGGATAAAAGCCAGCCAACCTCGTTGAAAGAACCGGAGATGTCAGAAGCGAGCCCAATACACTGGAAACTAAACCAAGAAATACCAACCGGCAAGCAAAAAGTTGATCAGAGAGTTTTTCTCTCTCTCAAAAATCGGAGAGAGAGAGAGAGAGAAAACCCCAGTTTTTTTTGTCAATTTATCCCATTCTTAAAGTTATTAAAATTTTTTTTGTCAAAAAACAAAAAGCCAAAGTAAATCCAATCAAAAAGAATTACGTCATCACGTCATGGGATCGTTATATTTCGTTAGATTATAAGGTTTAAAAAAAAAAAAAAACTCGATCAAAATCGAAATTTCAAGTATGGTTCTTGGAAAATATCAGATCCGACTATGGTGAACTAGGTTGTATGTATCTTCAAGTTTTCAACTGAAGGACAAGACATAGTGGAGTTGTCTTTTAAAAGCCACTTAGATCTTCCCCATCGGCAGGTTCATAGGGGAGTTCTTAGCATTTTGGTAGAAAAAAATAAATCAGAACAAAAGAAAAAATCTAAGAGAGCCCCTTATATAAGATACTGAAACTTGGTTTAAGGGGCGTTATGTGTCGGCATTTTGTTGGGCGAAAGAAAAATACAAAAGGGAAAAAAAATTGGAAAAGCTCGATTTTTCTCTCTCTCTCTCTCTCTCTCTCTCTCTCTCTCTCTCTCTCTCTCTCTCTCTCTCTCTCTCTCTCTCTCTCTCTCTCTCTCTCTCTCTATATGCTGAAACGACAAAGGAATTTGGAATCAGAAGGAAGGGTTTGGAATCGATTGATCTGGAATCAGAGGAAGGGTTTGGATTCGAAGGATATGGAGATGAGTTCCAAAAAGCGGGTCCAAGGGGTTTCGTTGAAGTGAAGGTTTGGAGAACGACAAGGTCTATGTCCGTGTCGACTTGCCCGGTGTACTCTCACCGTGCTTCCTTTCACAGGTTCGATTCCATTATATTCCTCTTTTAGTTAAAGTCACAATCTTTTCATGCCTGCCATCCAATAGTTACGTTGTTGTTGCAAAATAATTACACTATCTGATGATTTTGGTTGGAATCAATTCAAGTGATTTCTAATCATGCATGTCTTTCTTTCCCTTAATTAAGCTGGATTTCATCGAATAACCAGATTATTGAATGGTGATGAATCAATTGATGATGATAGGTCACTCTCTCTCTTGGTTTGAAATGTGGTTCTGAATATGAAAGAAAAGATTTTGATTTTGATTGTGGTATTGTTTTTTTCGTAGACGCAACATGAGAGAGCAGATATGTTGTGCAAGTTAGTCATAGGTCACTCTCTCTCTTTTATTCTATTTGGTTCTTCCTCAATCTAATATATCTCAGCTGTTGTTTCTAGGGAGGTGATCTTCTCAACAGCGGAATCATGCTCTGTAGGTTAGTCATGGTTTCTAATTTATGGAGTTGTCTTTTTCATTGTGCAACACTAATGTTTTTAAGCGTAATCTCTAAAAACAAGGCTCTCCAGCCAAATGCATATCGACAAGTCAATTAAGTAACTTGGAGAAAACCACTGAATTAGATATGTCATGAGCCTGATTAAGTTCTTTTTGGTGAGCATGAGAAGAGTGTTTGGAGGAATTGTTACAGGCAAGTATGAGTAAATCTTGGAGGTGTTGCTACCAGCTAGTTCAATTCATTACTTTAGCTAGGAAATGGTGTTAATGTTGCAAAGGTTTTGTGTGTGTGTTTTCAGATTTGTGAACCATCAAGGCTAGAGAGTAGAGAGTTTCCTCATCACAAACCAAATCTCAAACTTCGTGGCCAAATCAATGGGTATGTTCTCGTGTTTACTCTTTATAATACCGTTTCACCATTTCTAGCTTTTGGAAAGAGACTAAAAATGTGTCACCCGTTGCAATGCAGAGTGGCTGGCCAGAACTTCAGCAGGCTTTACCTGACCAAAGCATTGCACGAAAACTGATTGCAAGAGTAGCCAACTTTTTGTCAAACTGAGTCTCGAAATATTTGAGCTTAAGCAAGACAACATCAAGACTGATGAACCCAAGCAAGAACAGGAAGCCTGCCGAAGCCACTGAGGTAATTCACCTTAATATGAAGTTTATGAATTGTTCTTGTTGGATCAAAGTTCAATGTTGTTTTGGTTGTTTGTTCATTCATAACTGATGAAGTTGAATGAGATTAGATTCAAAAACTAGATTTTAAAAAATAAGAGACTCAAAATTATATCCTACCATTGGAGAGGATGATTTAGTTATAATCTCAAAGATTCTTATGTTATAAACAGTACATAATATATTCATTAAAAATTACAACAGTAAATAAGAGACTAAAAATTAAAACCCACCAATAATCTTGCTCTTAAAGCCTAAAACTTTTTAGGCTAAAGTATTAACCCATTTGATTGAATTTTCATAACAAATAATTAATTATTCAATTACAAAACAAATCGGTCCCTAGACTTGGGAGTGACGTAACGGCCTCGTGTAAGAACTATCGAAGAGATACAAAAAGAAAACGAAAAAAAAAAAGAAAAAAAGAATAATAGTAATTGAATCAGATTCTGTCGATGTTCTCAGAGACGTTCTTCATACGTGGACGGACTTCCGGGTCACCTTCGGTACAAGAGAGAGCTAGATGAAAGACGGACAAGACTTGTTGCTTGGCGTGAACTTCTTGAAGCAACATTGGATCCACCATGTCCGACAAGGGAGTCTCCTCTTCAAACCCTTTCCTAACCCACTTCACCAAATCCGGTACCTCGACTACGAGTGTGGACGACGACGAGGAGCTTGGCGGCGACGAATCAGGAGACTTCCCAGTCAGAAGCTCCATAAGCACGACACCAAACGAGTAAACGTCCCATTTCTGAGTGGATCTACCTCCAGGGAGTCGGGCCTCAGGTGCTTTATAGCCATTAGATCTATCCGAGGGTTTGATGGAAGTGTAAGGTAGAGCTCCGCCCAAAAATCCGCCAGCCGAGGAGGAGGAAGGTTCATTGGAGGAGGCGGAAGGCGCGGTGATTGTGATGAGACGTGTGAGACCAAAGTCTGAGATGTAAGGAGTAAAGGAGGAATCAAGAAGTATGTTAGAAGGCTTGACGTCGCCGTGCACCAACTTCCTTGGACTACACTCGTGTAGATAAGCTAGCCCACGCGCCGCTCCTTTTGCAATCTTTAGTCGCGTTGACCATGTTAGGCTCGGTGATGGTTGACCGTTCCTCCCTATTCACACACCCAAACAAAAAAACTATCAATAACTAAAGTAAATAATGAGTTACGATAAGAAAAGGACAGGTCAACTAGAGGATCAGGGAAGTGGGTGGGTATATAAAATCATTACTAGTAGCCCACAAGTAAAGCTCTCCCATCATTGTTTCCACACTCTCTTTTTAACTAATTACTTCTACTCTAAGACTCTACCACACTAAATCATACTAATACTTCAATTTGTTATTCGTACATGTAGAATTATCTTACAAGGTATGTCTCTTTTAATACATGTTACTTGTCTAAACTAAAAAACAAAAATATGCCTAAAAGAGAAAGAAATCTTGGTTCAATAGGGATATTGGAATGTGTACACATACACACACACAAATGTAAATGTAAGCCTTTAGAATTAGTATAGGGTATCTTTCTTTGCCACTGAATAAAAACAAAATAAGAATTAAGACCCCACTAGGCACACAAACTATCTCAGATCTAAAACCTCATCTCACTAATATGTCTTGTCTAGGGTTGACAAAGTCAAAGTCAACCCAAATTCTTAAAAGTCAATAAGAACATAAGCAGGGGAAAAAGTAAGGTTTTTTTTACCTCTAAGAGCATCGGCTAAACTACCATTGTTGACGAAGTCACTGATCAAAAGCTTCTCATCAGGAGCCCAATAATAAGCTCGTAGCTTCACCACATTAGGATGTTTCACTTTCCCCATAGCTTGAACCTCCGCAACAAACTCCTTATACCTCTGTTCTCCACCTTCCCCAAGTCGCCTCACAGCCACGGGAACTCCATTCCCAAGCACTACCTTATACACAATCCCTAACCCACTCTTCCCCAACACATAAGCAGAAGCTCTCAACAACTCATCAAGCTCAAACGAGAACCCTTTATCAATCGCAACAAGCTCTCCATCTCCTTTCCAATTCCCTTCTCTCCTCCTCCTCTCTCATTCTCCTCCGCTTCGGAATCGTCTTCTTTCTGAAACCCTGCGACACAACAACAAGTCTTCCCTTTCTCCGAACCACCACCACCACCGAGCTTCTCGTTGCCTGTGCAGCTACACCCTCCTTCAGAGTCTTTTTTCTTCCAGTACAAGTAAACTATCACGAGTCCAATTAAAGCCACACTCCCCGCATCAGCCACAGAGATCAACACGATCAGCCCCGTGCTCAACCCTCTTCTAGAATCCGACTTATTCACCGGCGTGTTCCTCGTCCCCGGCGAGTTCTGATCAGAATCTTTACACGATTTCTGGAGAGGGAAACCACACAGTTTCGGATTATTGAGAAACGCGGTTGGTCCTTGGTTAGAGAAAGAACCAGACTGAGGAATCTCGCCGGAGAAATCATTGTTCCGGAGATCAAGAGAGACAGTAACCGGCAAATTCCCTAAAGATTTAGGGATTTCGCCGGTTAAATGGTTAAAAGAGAGATTAAGAGTACCAGAGAGAGACTTAAGCTCTCCGAGATCATTAGGTATCTCGCCGGTGAATTCGTTAGCAGAGAGATCAAGCTGAGCTAAATTCTTCAACTCCGGCCAGATTTCACCGGGAACCTCACCGGAAAATTTGTTAGCGGCGAGGATCAAACGCTGTAGCTGTTTACAATTTTTGAGATCCGGTGAGAGTGTTCCGGAGAGCGAGTTGATCGACAAATCGAGGTTCTGAAGCTTCGGGAGTTTACAGATCGAAGGAGGGAGATCGCCGGTTAGATTGTTACCGTAAAGGAAGAGACTATGAAGCGACGTCGCGTTAAAGAGCTGAGTAGGGATAGAACCGTGAAGCTCGTTGTTATGGAGGTTAAGACGACGGAGGTAAACGAGGGAGCCTAGCTCCGAAGGGATGTAGCCACGTAGATTTTTACCGGCGAGTGAGATTCCGACGACGCGGGAGACGGAAGAGCCTGAGAGGTTCATACATGAGATTCCGGACCAATGACAAGGATCGGAATCGTTCTCGTTCCAATCGGAGAAAGAGGAGGAGGATTTATCTACGGCGGATTTGAGTGAGAGTAAGGCGACACCGTCGGGTGAGAGAGAGTGTGACGGAGAAGTGTTGAGGAGAACGTAGAGAAGAAGAGAGAGAATGATCATTTCTATGGAGTTTTGTGTGTGAAATAAACAGAGAGAGAGAGAGAGAGAGAGAGAGAGTCAGTGCAAGGAGGAGGAGGAGGAGGAGTTAAAAGACGATGTTGAAGGAAGGTGACAAGAGAGATTGGTTGGGGTGTATTTATTTATGTTAGTTATACCTTTTTATCATATTTGTAATCAATTTAAGACAATAACATCATCAATTCATGTCAATTATTTATTACTACTTCCATAATTTATTAACGTTACCATTTTTTTTGGTAATAATGTTTGCCAAAAACTTCACTTATAACCTTGTAAGTTTTGATTAGTAAATCTCGTACTGATACAGTTTGGAATAAATTATTATCGCTGTAATTAATTGTGACAACGATACTAAAAACGGTGTAAAAAATAATATTCTTAGTTTTTTTGTGTATCTACATTATGTTTATTGATTATATCGAAAATCTTTGTATTAATACTATATAGTTATATTGATAAGAGATCGAATTATCATTTTCTAGTGACTTGTATGAGTATTGTAATTTAGAGACTTTTGTGAAGAAAGGGTAAAAAAAAAAATATGACATGTGGAATTAATTGCCAGAAATCAAATTAAAAATACAGTAAGTGAGTGGTCCTCACAAACATGGATTTAACCTAATCCAAGCGTAGATTAGGGTAATAAACAGAGGGATTAGGTGTACGGAACACAATTTGTATCGGTAGTAGACTCCTTGGGAACTGTTACTGTCCTGTCCTGTCCTTCACTTAGCCGCCGATCTAAATTCCATGCCCTTTGACACGTGCTTCGTGTTGTGGTCTCTCAAAGTCTCTAAAATATCATACAACTTTTTTTTTTTACTTTTTTTTTTTCTTTTCTAACCAAACCCGTTTGTATTAAAAAGCGACCATTACAAATCCATAAAGGGTTGATCAAATATATTTAAAATAATTTTCAGTAAATGACAACGACGAAACTTATACGTACTGTGTTTGTTAATGTCATCATTAAAACACGCTTAGAAGCAAACTTAAGCATGCAATCTATGATATTATACATCTGATCTAATATGAAATTATGAGAGACAACTTTCAAAATGAGATTTAAATCATTTTATTAATTACATCATCATGTGTCTACAATTATGTAATTATATATTCATCATTTTGGTATGTGTTTTTTTCCCGACCAATGTACGCAACTGTAAAATACACATCTACATCACATATGTTTCTGTCATGTGGTAGTTCGATTTGTAGAATGGACCAACAAAACTACCCGATCGCGTACGTACTTACCATACATATATATATTCTATCGGTACGGTATCTATACGTAACACATATATATATATATGTAACTGATTCAAGAAAGATACCCAACTTCAGTAGCTCTTCGCTGCTGAAAAGGACACTAATTAACCATGTGCCATTGATTCAAGAACTATGAATTCAGGTCCATTAACTTCTTGGTTGGAAAAAAAAAAAACAATTATGGCTATGATTGGTAATGTGTATTTTAGAATAAAATAAAATAAATAAAGAGACAAATAATTACTCTAGCTCCACCAAATTAACCAATCAAGTAAAAAGTAGAAGATCAAAGAAGATTTCCGAATACAAAATACAACATGGTGAAAACATATCGGCAGATTTTCTTTTTTTTTTTCTTGTATTTTCCTCCAATTTTTATCACTCATACGCAATATATGAAAAAGAATAAAGTAGAAAAAAATGAGTATATAGATTCCTAGTTATAATGATGATTTGGATTATATATTACAAGTTTTACACCAAGAATACTAATGATGAGAACAGCATATATATTGAAAGAAGATGATGTACTCATTGATTCCACCATTTGGATGAGTTTCTCTCAAGAAACCGTAATCCTTTTGCTTTGCACCCAAGTCATGTTCTTTTCGATTATCTTAATCGTTAGGTCTGTCTTGTATTATTTTCTCTTTAGAAGAACAGAGGTAGACCCGAGAGCATAATTTTATATGAAACAAATCAATGAATAACAAACTAGTGTATATATTATATCTAATTCTGAAGCCAAACAACATCCAGTAGCTACCTGGTTTTCTACTAAATTTATTTATATTAAAATTGTATATGCTGCAGGTAGTTGAGTTACTTGAGTATCACATTAATAGGATTAGATCTAATCACGATGTAATAAATGGCAACAAAAAAATATTTCTCAACTAAAGTTTTTTTTTTTAAATCACTATGTACAGTCCTTGGATTAGTAGCTAGTTTGTTTATAAGATTGCTTTTCAATTTATATAGAACCTTAAATATTACAAATTTACAGTACTGTTATTTATTTCACATCTTATCCTTTGAATAGGGTCTTCTTTTATTAATTAAGTTTAGAAGAATATGTATAAGTGATTCAATGTCTTCTTTCGGAGTCGCATGAGTAGTGGATATCAAACAAAATTTGGACACTCGAATCATCTTATGTATATGGATACTTTATATACTAAGTACGTACATGTTCGAGTAAGTGTATGTATCCTGATTAATTGCCAAATCTATAATCCGTATAATTAACGAAGAAGTAAAGCATTTCAAGTAACAATGAGATTCACATACTATCATTTATTTCACCTTGCTTCCATCACCGTGATGGTAACTCTATTCACCGTTACATTTTCCAGCTCCAGTGGCTCAACCTCCATCTCCGGAAAGCTTTTCCGGGGACCATCATAGAAAGCAGGCTCTTTAGGCAAAGAAAGAGCATTATTGCCTTCGCCGTATATCATGGACACAACGTCTAACATACTTGGTCTATCTTCTGCGTTTTCTTGTACACACAACAGAGCAACTTGAACGCATCTCAACACTTGAGGGTAATCACACGCAGAATCTCCCAAAGACAGATCTATAACCTCGCGAACTCGGTTCTCTTTAAACAGATTCCACACCTGAAAAACAGAGTTTCAAAGATCCAAAGGAAGCAAGCAAGATGAGATTGTTAGCAAATGAGAGAAGAAGTTCAGCTTTTACATGAACTATGAGATTCAGAGGTCCTTCTGAATCATGGTGGAAGCTATTGTTCTTCCTCCCACAAATGATTTCGAGCATTAGAACACCAAAGCTGAACACATCTGACTTAGCCGAGAATAGTCCTTCCCTAAAGTACTCCGGAGACATATATCCACTACACATAAATATCAAAAATAAGAAAGTCTATATAAATCTGATACGAGAATCTTCTCCTTGTTTATGCATCACTCTTAACTTACAACGTGCCAGCAACTCTTTTAGTATTGGCTCTGGTTTCTTCCGCTCCAAAAATACGAGCCATTCCAAAATCCGATATTTTCGGATTCATATCCTCGTCCAGTAAAATGTTGCTGGCTTTGATATCTCTATGTATCACTTTCAATCTTGAGTACTTGTGAAGGTACAAAAGCCCTTGAATGATTCCTTCCATGATCTTGAACCGCAGCGTCCAATCCAAAACGTTTTTCCTCAAGGGATCTGCATAGATTTGTTAGTCATTCTCAGATGAATTATCTAAAGATTCTTAACCTTTTGATAAAAAAAGCTCACCAAAAAAGGAAGTAGTCAAGGCTCTTGTTGGGCATGTACTCGTAGATGAGCATTTTCTCATCCTTCTCGATGCAACATCCTAAAACCTGAACAAGATTTGTGTGTTGAAGTTTCGCAATAAGCATAGCTTCGTTCTTGAACTCCACTAAACCTTGCCCTGATGCTAAAGGTAGTCTCTTTATAGCCACTTCTTCCCCATTTATTGACTTCCCCTTCAAGAAAGTAGCCGAAACGTAAAATTGTTTTGCTTACGTTAATAAAAAATATATATATATATATCTGAAGAGTATGGACTATACCTTATATACAGGGCCAAAACCTCCTTCACCGAGCTTGTTTGCATTGGAGAAGTAATCTGTTGCCAATTCTACACTTTCAAAGCTAAAAATCTGAAGCTCGTTATTATTCTTCCTTTCACTTCTCTTGTGTTGGCGCCTCCTATCAATTCCCAATTCACGTAGTAACATTTCTTGGTCTAGTGTTGAACCAACCCTCAGCGATAAAAGTCTCCTCCCTATGAAACCAATCACTAACATATATTAATAGCCAAAAATCACATACATAATTCTCAACTCAACATGGTTATTTTTAGACATGCTTATAAAAAAATTTAGTATGCTGAAATAAGCTCTAGGGTTGAAGAAAGAAGTGGCATGCTGAAGTAAGCCGCAAGCCGAAGAGCACATAGAAGAAGCTAGTTGTACGGTGGTGGCAGGTGCAGGGCGCTATGCAGATGCAGAGACGCAGGACGCAGTGCAGAGAGCATGCGCAGGGCGTCGTACGTAGAGCTTGAAGCAGTGCGCAGAACCATGCTAAAGGAGCAGAAGCGTATCCTGGAAGAAGGGTATCTGTTGGATAATCAAAACTTTGCCACAAAACCCGCTTCATCGATCCATTGGTGTCCAACTCCTGGAGCTGAAGGTTTTTCAGAATCCAAAAGCTTTAAGGTTGTGTTTCTTGCGGTTTCCGTATAGCTTAGCTCAATAAGCATGTTTGATGATCCTCTTAAAATCCTCAATCTGCCAAGAGAATCCACCGTGAGGCTTCCAGAGTGGCCGAGATTGGATTGTTATGGTTACCAATCCAGACAGGTCTGTCCCAGACATCAAGATCAAAATAAAGATCGTTGAACCAAATCCCAAGATGCAAGTTTCTTGAGTTCTTGAAGTTGGAAAACTTGAGTTTGAAGATTTTGAAAGTAGAGACGAGCTCTTGCCCATCTTTCAAGTAATGGCCCTGATGAAGCGTATCTGTTTCACTCCATGATTGCCTTAACAAGAGAGATAAAATAAAAAGAGTGAGAAAGATACCATTTGACCACATACTTAGAGATAATCTGAAACTTTGGAAGATAGATTATACTTCTCTTAAAAAGTGGGTTATAAGAAACATCTTTTGTGATCAAAGTTTAACTCAGAAGTTCAACTCTACGCTTGGAGACAAATTTGAAGTCTTGTCCGTTGAAGATTCCGAGCTACTACACAACAAATTAGCAACGAAGGAGGAGAAACTAATTAAGTTGTATTATATTTCGTAAAGAATAAATATACATATAAGTCTCAAACATTTTTTTGGAAGCAAAAAAGTAGAAGCCAAAAGCACTTGTGTTGATTGACCAGAAAACTATTGTCAGACCACAACATAATGAGTTAATAACCCTGTTTTAATGGTTAGAAAGACTAAAAAAAACTGTATAGCAAACATTAGTAAGGTCATTAAGGATTGTAGTTACTTACACTATTGCCCCGACCCTCTAAATGATCAAAAATAAATAACTCAAGGTTACTATGCATCCTTTTTAGGACATGTTCAACAGTAGTTGCTTTTACGAGTACTATTAATTAAAAAATAAATAGTAGTAATAAAAAAAGAGAAAAATTAAGAAACGCTAGGGCATAATGTCCGAATTCGAAAAAACCGATCAGAATCTGAGCCTAAAAGACCGATCCAATCCAATCCGAAAATTTATAAATATCCGAATAGATTCTAAATTTAAGGATCTGAAAATCCGAATCCGAACCGAAATCCGAATGGATATCCGAACATGCTCAAAATATAAATATATAGTAATAATATCTTAGTAATACTTACAAGTTGTAATAATTTAGGTATCTGAATGTTTAAATTTTTGGATATTTTAAATATTTTCATGTATTACAACTATTTTTGAGTATATTTAGGTAAAAAATAAGCGTTTTTTATAGATATTTTGGTTTATTTTAAGTAGTTTTAATAGATTTGGACACCAAATTTTAGACTTTTGAGTACTTTGAATAACTGAATCCGAACCCGAAAAATCTGATCTGAATCCGATCCAAATCCGAAATTTGAAAATATCCGAACGGATTTTAGAATTATAAATCCGAAATCCAAAAAATCCGATCCGATCTGATCCGAAAATCCGAACGCCCATGGCTATTCTTTCAATGAGAATAGTAAGAATTGATTATCTGGATAGAGAGGACATGTGTCAATTTCTAATAATGTAATTTTTTTTTTAAAATTTTTTATTGAAACATATAATAATATTCAAAAAAAAAATTAAACTATGTTATTTTCAGAAACTAACTAGAGTTGCTGCGGATGTATATGGTCTTAGAACCGAGATAATATATAACAAAACTTATTTTGGTCCGATACTAGATGTATTGTGATGTTGAAATAGTTGATCGACACGACATACATGTTTGATTTGGGTTTCTATTTTTATTTTTAGAGTGCAACATTTGATCTATTTGTCAAATTTCTTTGCGCGTATCTTGTTTTATACTTGAAAGATTTCAACTTGGTAGTATCTATAATCAACAACTGAGTTTACGAATTTTTTTTTTATTTTACTATTCTATCTTTCAGATTTTGAAGTTTTTTTTTTGTGTTTTCATGTTACAAAGATCTTCAAACTTAGTTTTATTCAAGAATCACAATAATTAATGTCTCCTTAGCGGTTTATAACTTATTTATTACAGGATTTGATTTTCTTCTTCGCAAATTTTTAGAGAAATACCTTAAAATAGCACTAAAACAAGTTTTATTGTCTACTTACTTATGTGGATCGACTTATAACATTGATTCATATGAAATATATATAATACAAATTAATTAGATATTTTCTTTTTTTGAAAATTTAGATAATGTGTTAATAAAACAAAAGAACTAACTTCTTTTTCTCACAGACATAAGAACTTACTATGTTGTAGTTGAAAGATGTAACATAGTAAAAAAAAATGCTTTTTCATGGTACATTATAGAATAATTGGACTCATTTTCAAAATCTTCCCTCTCCCCTATACAACGTTGGATACATAACAAACTCTAGGATGTGGAAACATTTTAACCAGGCGTCCATACAAAAAACAAAAACACACGTGACTAAAAAAGTCACAAACTTCAAATCCCGCAAATTTCAAAGACGGCGACGTTTCAAAAATTACACTTGAATCCACATTAGCTGCAGAGAAGAAGTTAAAGAAAAAGGTAGTATAAATTTCTCGAATTAATGTACCTTATTGAGAAAAAAATGTGATATTTTAACGAAACCCTATTAATAACCATATTTTTAACTGGTTGTTTGAACGCATAGGTGGACGTTAAGCATTTGGTTTTCAGACGTGAAGAGGATATATATCCAATGTGGCCAGGGGAAAATACTGTATTCGGACAAGGTGTTGGTGGAAATAAGCTGTTGGATAATCTACTACATGATCTTTTCCTGGGATGTGTAGATGAGAAAGAGTGGTCTTGCGATGTAGAGGAGGTTGTTTATGATAAGAAAGCGAAGAAGAGGCAGGCGGCAGCTAGTAGTGGAGATGATTTTGTGGACCCACCTCCTATGAAAAAGTATAAGGTGAGAACCTGCTCCCCAATGCACCGGAGGTCAAAAGGTACGGTGAAGCTTAAAGAATTGAATGATGAAAGCGGCGATGATGGTGATGTGAAGGGCGGGGAGAAAAGGGCATTAGAAGGCGTTCTAAAGCTGTTGGGTAAGCTTGATTGGAAAATGGATGAAATGAATGAAAACTTGGGAGGGAAGCTGAAAAGTATTGGTGAGCAAGTGCAAGAGATAGAAAAGAAGGTTTCAGTCCTTGAGAATGATGTGGTTGAGTTGAAGAGAGGTAAAGACATCTTGCCCCAGAAGGCAGAGTTGGAAGAGAAGCTTCTTGAGGAAGAAGATCAACTTGCCCACGATGAAGGATCAAAAACAGGAGAGGCTGGTGGTGAGGGCGAGAAAGATGAGGTAGGGTTGGTTTGAAATTGTATTTAAAAACATATACATTGTGAATTTTTTTATAAAGAGAAGTGGTTTGTCTGTGCAGAATATTGCGTAGTTGGTGACCATTGACAATTTTGAAGCTTTAGTTTCTTTCTTAGCACTGTATTTTCTTTTCCAATTTCCATTTATGTTTTTTACGTTAACAAGCTTTTTTCTAAAAGTGTTGACCTCGAGATATAAATCATATTGAAATTTGTACACACATAATTCTTGTCATGTTTTTTCTATTAATGTCTCTCGTTTTAGTCATGACTATTACAGATGAAGCAAACATCACAGGATGATTTTCCCATTTCATGTGTGTCCAAAAATCCTGCGAAGAAATCCATATTGTCTTTGCATAATATTAAAAATATGCGAAGGGCAGCACTTGATGAGAAGAAACTCAAAACACCCATTTCAAAACAACCAGTTGTAGCTTGCCTTGAGGAGACGAGGAAGGAATTTACGACACCTAAAACCAAGGAAGGAGACTTTTTACACAGCAAAAGCAACCGTCATCGTCGGATTCAGGTTTTTCGGACCCTATAGAGAATGCGGCTAGGAAAAATATTGAATTGGCTATAGACAAGTTGTATTTGTTGTGTAAGGATGATGATATTGGTAGTCCAAATAAAAGAGATAGAAACCTTGCGGCAACACAGCGTGACCCATACATTGGGTCATCAGTAGTTAAGCGCATTCTTAAGGGGAAGGTCCTTTCAGCAGCGCATTATGATCCTTTTGAGAAAGTGTCTGCAGGCAAAGTTGACAAGTTAATGGCTTTCATAGACGATGAGTTGTTAGTCTTCTTATTTCATAATGTCAATTTTAGCCATTTTTATGTTATTATTGAAGGTCGAATGTTTTGTTTTATCTTTGTTTTTTGCAGCGCAAATGGGCTCGACTCCTGCGACTCATCTGCTAATTTTTACTTAAGGATAATGACACCGAAGGAGTTGTGGCCTAAGAAAGATCCACGATACGGGTGGTTGAAGGATGCGGTAAGTGTTCAATTTGTTTCCATTTTTGTTAATTTTTTTCCCATTTTATGGAGACATCGAATACTGATGTCTTCTTGTAAACTTGACAGCACCTGTGTCCAGTGATGCATATGCTCAGGAAAAGGTCTATGCAGACCGTGTCCCCCTTCTTATCTGATAGGATTGCCTCCCTAGATCCATGGTTTGTCAATCAATGGGCGCAAGACTACAAGAAGTTTGACTCTGACAAGAATTGGTTGTTCCCTGAGACATACTTTAAAGTCTACAATGGTCTCTACCCTAGTTACGGTATGACGAAGAAGAGGTGGGTTGATGATGTCGATGTTCTTTACTTTGCACACAACATCAATAATGACCATTGGGTAGCTGTGGTAGTGGACTTAGTGGGTCGACGAGTGAATGTGTATGACAGCATATGCAGTTTGTATTCAGATGATGATGTTATCAAGTCTTGCAAGCCATATATTCGTATGACTCCTGCGTTAATGCATTCTGTTGCCCCTCCAGAGAAGAAAAAAAAATTTAGTGCGCGAGCTTTCACGTTTTACAGGTCTAAAACGTGTCCTCAAAACCTTCAGCAGGGGGATTGTGGTATTTTTGCAGTGAAATACATTGAGTGTTTAGCTATTGGCATTTCTTATGAAGGTTTATCTGATGCTGCAATTCCTGCCATCCGATTAAAACTTGCAGCTGAGATATTCGATGAGGTTTCCGACACTGATTGCTTCATTCAAATGTCTGACCCTAATCCTCGTGGTTCCGAGACAGGTGATGTTGAGTTTATATCACAGAGAGAAGCCTGTGTTTAATCAACGAGTAGTCTCCACGCTGAGTCCGTCTTTTTGAACAGTAAATTGTGTAACCAAGGTTTTTTGAATTTCTGCCATCAAACCCATATTCTTTTTGTAAAGCTAACAAAGTTGCATGTTCTTCGTGACAACGTTTAGAACATGCAACATTGTCCTTACCGCCGGAGCTTAAAATAGGAGCGTATTCTTTTGTGTAGATGGGTATGGCTTTTGTAACACGTATAGGCTTGATGGTTAGTTAATATCTACGTGGATTTATGATTCATATTACACACTTATAAACCCTACTAAGATAACATTCATTATACACATACGTATTACACATACTAGCCGCTAAGATACAATAAAAAAGAAAATTGCTTAGACTATTGCAGTTTATATTAGACATACTAGCCGTTAAGATACAATAAAAAAGAAAATTGCTTAGACTACTGCAGTTTATATTACACATACTAGCCGATAAGTTAATACAAAAAGAGCTACCTACAATTAAACACATATTAGCCGCTACGTTAATACAAAAATAGAGACATACACTTATTAGCCGCATAAGATACCTACCTTTCAACACATCTCCCGAAACTTGCAAGCATAGGTGAATGCGAAACAATGTTCACATATATCAAGTCCGTTGTGGTGCTCCAACCAACATAAAGGAGCAATTTCGAAATGGTAATAGCCGTCAAAGATACGATATCCAAGAATCCCCATTTCTCTAATTTGTGTTTCAACTTGGTCAGTGATCATCACAGCGTCGTGTATGTTAGGCACCTTCCTGAAGAATTCTTTTGTCAACAGGAGCCCATCTTCCAAAGCTCCACACATGATGAGCATCATAGCATATGCGAAGTGCGCATAAATGCTCTTGGTAGCGGTTTCACCAAGCATATCTAACACCGCTTGTGAAGGGCCAACTTGAGTCAATATTCGAAGTGACTCGACATATTTTGCTGTGGGATGTCCTTTCTCAAGACATTTCATCAAGAAGGGCCTATACGAGAAAGAAACATTAGCGAGGTGACCGTTGAAAATAAATTCATCCAGATCTACCTCAGACAAGACTTCGTCGGAGTAAACAAGCTCTTTGTACGCCGGTCCAACAGCTATAAAAGGACCAAGGTGTCGAAACTCTTGCTTCCCTACACGGCGGATTATATCAGCAACCACATGCGTTGGAAGGTAAGCCATTTTTAGTTATCTTTAGGTCTAGAGTGCAACAAGTGATTACTGCTGCAGTTTGCTTATATAGAGCCTTATTCGACTGTAAATAAATTTTACAGTTTCCGGTTGGGAAGAATCATTAATGTGGTTAAATTTCCCATTTAACACACACCTAACTTGGTGATGTGATAGACTATTATAGCCACAATTTAAGTGCCATGTGGTTACAATATACTAAGAGATAGAGCAGAGTTAAAATCAATCAAGTCTTACAAAACGAAAAAGCCAAAAAAATAGAGTATATCGACTACATCCATGCACATAGAAGTCAAACATTGCATGTTTGACGATTGTGGCCGGTATGGCCACAGTTTCCACAACAATGGGCTTTCCTGGGCCTTTTACTCTGCATGGCAATCTTGAATGACCTTTTAGCTATAGTCAGCTTCGGTCTTCCAGATTGAGTCCTCACCGGTGGTGTTTTAACTCTTTTCTCAACGACATTGTTTGGTAATGGGCATGTTTCATCCTTCGGCATAACTGACTTCGCATAACCAAGGCGTAGATACTCTGTTCGAAAGTATGGATGGCACTTAGAAATCCGTGAGACACTAGCAGTCTGTGCGGCAGCAATTGCATGTATACACGGGAGTTTATCAACATTCGAACATACGACAAGAACACTTCTTTTGTGATAGATTGACCACATTCATGTATGCCCCGCTTCTAACTTCGTATTGGTTCGGATCAATCTCTTGCACATCTAGGAAACTTGCTCTAACAACTCGGGCCTACCAAACAGACAAAAGTTAGTTAGTAGATGTTTAAGTAAGGGATAAGCAACGACAACTTTACAAAGGCAGACAATATTATCTTACGTGGAGAAGCTCCTCAACTTGAGTTGTTAAAACAGTTGTCATCAGAGTAGCTTGTTTCCGTCTCGCAGCAAACCATCTGGTCAACATCATCCGTATCTCCTCTAGCAGGCTAACTATCGGATTATGTCTAGCTGCTTCTAAGACATTGTTGAGAGACTCTGCTATGTTGGTGGTGGTTAAGTTATATCTATCACCTGGAATGTGTACCCGACTCCACTTACTTACATCAGCCCGCACCAAATACGCATGTAGGTCTGGGTTCACCTGTTGAATTTGATGAAGCAATTCATCAAATTCTTGTAGCCTATAAGCAGTTGCAGCCTTCTTTACCAAACCAAAAGTCTCAGAACCTTTAAATCTAACCAGAATATTTTTGTAGAGATGGTAAGTACAAATCCCACGACTAGCAAGAGGATACACTTTTCCTATTGCTTTCCCGATGGACTTATGTCTATCCGATATAATGACAAGCCCTTCATCATCTTGAATAACACGGCTGAGTTGTCTAAAAAACCATTCCCATGACTCATCGTTTTCCGTATCAACCACAGCAAATGTTAGAGCAAATATATTGTAGTTGTCTTGTGTCGTCGCCATTTAAAAATGTACCATCAACCACTATGACTTTCCTTATGAATAGAAATCCATCTAAGCTTGCCCCAAATGCTATGAAAACAGATTTGAATCTATCTAACACATCCACTTCTAACCTTGTCAGAGTTCCTGGATTTGCTCTTCTAATCATGTATAAGTACGAAGGTAGTTCTGAATATCCACTTTCATAACTACCACTTACTAATTCACGGGCACACTTTAGAGTACGATGACCTTTCCAATAACCCATCTACAACAAAAAAAAAGGAAATTTTATAAGAACCAAAACGAACCCAGTTAATATAACCGTTTTCAGCACATGTAAAGTTTCATATACTTACCTTTATACCATACCGTAGATTAAGGCCAGCAGCGACATGATTTGCCACAACACCAGATCCTATACCACCGACGAATTCTTTGTAGAGTTCCGCCAATATATCTGGGGTTGCTTTCCTAGACCGTGCAGACCTTTCGGTTACTGAACAACTGTGTTGTCTTTGATAAATCCGAACATGGAATATTGGAGAATCACCTATCGTTGAAGCTCTCACCCTCCACTGACAACCACGAACCCAACATTTTACAATATACAAAGTAGGCCTTGATTCAGGCACATAAAAGTCAAACTTTTGGACCACACTTAATATCTTCAGTCTAACCAACAAATCTTTTTTTGATTCATATGTTTGAACAACCGCTATATCAATATCTCTGATATCTAATTCGTCAAACAGACTGCGGAAACTACAATTCCTTTTAGGAAACGAAAAGTCTTTTCATATATTGGGGAACTCCATTTAACCTATATAAAATATGTTAGGATTCACCTAACAATCCAATAACTCTATCACCACACGAAACACTAAGTCTACGAATCTTATACTATTTTAGTAAACCGTAACTCTATCATAACATTATATACAAACTCTATTCTCACCAATAACTCTATCAGAAACGATAACTCTGTCACTATGTATTAGTCTGCCATTTAACTTAATTCTACCTTTTTACTCTACCACCACTACAATTAAGTCTATCGCATATCTCTATTTCGCCCATAACTCTAAGAATTTTTTTCTTACTTATTCTACCACCACTAAATTTAAGTCTACGGTAGTGATTTACTCTACCGTAAAACTCTACGTTTTTAACTAACTCTACCATAATTATTTATAACTCTCACGTGTAACTCTACTAGTTGTTTAACTCTATCATAAAACTATATCTCTACCACCATTCTACTTCAATCTACCGTATAACTTTCAGAAAATTCATAAATCTACTCGCTAATTTTACCAACCTCATATAACTCTATCGTAACTACAATGGTAAACTTATGGATTGGCGAGAAATTTTCCCTCCAAAAACAGCTCCCTTTTAACGCTTTCTTTCCTACGTGACTTTTAATTACGATGACATGTTTCGTAATTATTTTTTTTCTTTTGCAATTTTTAATCAAAACATATTACCCCCATTCTAGAAATAAACATCGATTTACGACCTAGTATAGTAACTCTCCCTATTATCATTATAACTCGATCATCAAAGACCCAAAGTATATATAACATAAACTATTATATATATGTTAACTGAATCTGAATTATATTAATTAAGAAAACTAAAGCACACGAAATGAATTATTAAAAAGGCGCAGAAACAGAAATGAACGCCAACTCGCCTGGTGGATGGAAGAAGCAAATCTTTGAGTGGGTTTTTAATTCAAGAAAATGTAATTAGAATATATTAATTTGAAGAATATATTTTTTTTTAAAAAACTTAATTTGAAGATTTGGTGGAACGTTACAAAATAAAATAAAATAAAACAAAATAAAATAAAATGCTAAAAATATTCAAGTGGGATAACATAATTTAACTGACAATTAGTTCATGTTTCCACTAACATTTTTTATGGAAAAAAACGCACTATTTGCTAAACCATAACGCACTAATCTCTTCTAAAAAAAGGTTAACCATAATAATCTTAAATTCTTTTTTAAAAAAGAGGTTAATTAATAATACTCTTAAGCATAACAAACCCAAAATTAAACTTTTAAACCAAAGTCAAAAAAGTTACAAATTAGTACTACTAAACTTAATTATGAAAAAACTCAGTTACGACATGTCTTGCAAAAACTTCCTAAAACAAGTAATTAAATTATAAAAAGGAACCGTTCATTAGTCAATTAAAATATTAATTAACGTCACAGTAATGCCGTTCTTAACTTAATTTAATTAGGTTACACCACAGATTCTTAAGTACTTCCACCACTCAAAAGATCATAAATCTTTCTCTCTCTTCTCAACTCAACCCCCATGGATCGCTGCCAAGAACACAAACCCTAATTTCTCACCTATCTTCTTGATTTTGTTTATGAAGCCACCACCACCGTGGCCGGTCTCAATTTCTCCGGTATGTTTTGTGTGTCTTCACCTCTATCTTATCTCTTCTGTTCTTCTGTTCTGTTTTTTTTTGCCAATTTTGGTTGTTGCTGGTTCCACACGTGTTCTTCGCAGCTTTATTTTTAGTTATCTTTTTTATATTAATAATATAAATTTCGTTTTCGTGTTTCTATTAATCGTAGTTTTTTCCGGTTTTTGTGGAGTTGTTTCAATTCCGTTATTGCAAACTTTTTTTTCCATTTTTGCATAAAAATTTCTGTTTTTTTTTTTTTTTTTTTGTCTTTTGTTTTCTGAGTTAAGAGATCATAGCAAGGTAATAATTTCTATTAATCAATTTTGTAGTTATGATTCATTGTTCTGTTTTTTTTTTTTTTTTAATAATTTCTGGGGAAATTTTGTTTTTTTCTTTTTCGTAGTTTAGAGTTTGTGACAGGGATCAATGGATGTGACAGAGCTAGAAGAGAATCTATTCGCGGCTAGCGATGCTAAGGTTCGGTTACTAATTCGTATTGTTTTCGAATCTGATTTTAAATCATCATCATCATATGAGTCTTTTTCTTGAGCTTGGGCTGAATTTTGCATAATTCGAATTGTATATTGGGGTTTTAATCTTAAAAGAATTAGTTTTTCTATCATCTGAGTTCAATACCTCAAGAGGGTTGTGTTTTTTTTTTTTTTTTTTCATGTTATATGATTGTGATAAAGCTTTTATGTTTATTATGGAAACACGCAGTTACATGGAGATATGTGTAAAGAACTATCTGGAGTTCTTTGCAAAGTACTATCAATCTTTCCGTCGTTGGAAGGAGCAAGACCTCGGAGTAAATCAGGGATTCAAGCCTTATGCTCTTTGCATATTGCACTTGAGAAGGCTAAGAATATTCTTCAGCACTGTTCTGAGTGTAGTAAACTTTACTTGGTCAGTCTTCACACCTTTCTCTCTTTGGACGAGTTTTACGCTTTCTCTTTTGTGTCTTTTGCGACTTTAATTTTCCCGTTCTTTTCAATGGCAACAGGCCATAACAGGGGATGCTGTTCTTTTAAAATTTGAGAAAGCAAAGATTGCTCTCATCGATGGTCTTAAACGTGTGGAAGACATTGTTCCTAGCTCTATTGGGTCACAGGTATTGTTGATTACTCAGTTCTCTGCACATTGTCTCATTTGTGATGATTAAGACTAGTTCACTTGTTTCTTCATAAGTATGGTTTTTTTTTTTTGGCTTGTTTAACTTAGAGATTTAATGACTAGTTGAGAAGTCTGATGTTTGATATATATGATCTCTTCAGATTTTGGAAATTGTTGGTGAACTAGAGAACACTAGGTTCATGCTTGATCCATTAGAGAAGGAAGTTGGTGATCAGATTATTGCATTGCTCCAACAAGGGAAGAAATTTGACAACTGTAATGACAACACCGAGCTTGAAACTTTCCACCGCGCAGCTACTAGACTCAGTATCACTTCTTCTAGAGTGGCTCTGGCGGAAAGACGAGCTCTAAAGAAACTCGTTGACAGGGCACGCGCAGAAGAAGACAAACGTAAGGAATCAATTGTGGCTTATCTCTTGCATCTTATGAGAAAATGCTCCAAGCTATTCAGAAGTGAAATTTCGGATGAGAATGACTCTCAGAGTTCAAATCCATGTTCTCCTACTGAGGATCATGGGAGTGTTCATGGGTTTGGCCGCCAGCTATCTAGGTTTGGTTCTATGAACGACAAGCCCATGAACGGCGTGAAATCAGGACAGATGCCTGTTCCACCTGAAGAACTGAGATGCCCCATATCTTTGCAACTTATGTGTGATCCTGTCATTATTGCTTCAGGGCAGACATATGAACGGGTCTGTATTGAGAAGTGGTTTAGTGATGGGCATAATACTTGTCCAAAGACTCAACAGCAGCTCCCACATCTCTCCTTAACACCCAATAACTGTGTTAAAGGTCTTATTGCGAGCTGGTGTGAACAGAATGGAACTCAAATCCCTAGTGGACCGCCGGAATCTCAAGAGCTCGACTACTGGAGACTAGCTCTCTCTGACTCCGAGTCCACCAAGTCAAAGTCAGTCAATAGTATAGGCTCGTGTAAACTGACGGGCATAAAAATTGTTCCTTTGGAGGAGAATGGTACTACTGTAGTCGAACGACAAAACACAGAAGAAAGTTTTGTGTCTGATGATGAGGATGAGGATTCTGATGTAAATGTACTTGAGAGGTATCAAGATTTATTGGCTGTCTTAAACGAGGAGAAGGACTTGGATAAAAAAGGCAAGGTTGTAGAAAAGATCAGGCTATTGCTTAAGGATGATGAAGAGGCCAGGATCTTCATGGGAGCCAACGGGTTTGTCGAAGCGTTGTTGCGGTTTCTAGAATCAGCTGTGGATGAAAAAAATGTGGCAGCACAGGATAGAGGAGCTATGGCTCTATTCAATTTAGCCGTAAACAATAACAGGTTAGTACCTCCTGTTCTGTTAATGTTGGTGATACAATAACAGATTTGTGACTTTCTCATTACTTTTTTGTGTTCTTCTTTTCTATGGCCTGCAGAAACAAAGAGTTGATGTTGACTTCTGGGGTGATTCCACTGCTGGAGAAGATGATCTCTTCTTCTGAATCCCAAGGTTCAGCAACCGCGCTTTATCTTAATCTTTCATGTCTCGACGAAGCAAAGTCAGTGATAGGTGCAAGCCAAGCTGTACCTTTCCTTGTGCAACTTCTTCAGGGAACAACCGAAACCCAATGCAAGCTCGATGCTCTGCATGCCCTCTACAACCTTTCCACATATTCCCCTAATATCCCTGCACTCCTTTCATCTAATATCATTAAGAGCCTCCAAGGCCTTCTTGCATCAACAGGTGAAAATTTGTGGATAGAGAAGTCACTAGCCGTACTTCTAAATCTAGCTTCGAGCCAAGAGGGAAAAGATGAAGCTGTATCATCACAAGGTATGATCAGCAGTCTAGCAACAGTACTAGACATGGGTGACACGGCAGAACAGGAGCAAGCTGTTTCATGCCTATTGATTCTATGCAACGGAAGGGAGTCTTGTATCCAAATGGTTCTACAAGAAGGTGTGATACCATCATTAGTGTCAATCTCAGTGAACGGGAGTACGCGAGGCAGAGAGAAGTCTCAGAAGCTTCTAATGTTGTTTAGGGAACAAAGGCAGCAACGGGACCAACCATCTCCAAACAGAGATGACTCACCACAAAAGGAACCTCCCCGGAAATCTCTCTCAGCACCGATGTCTCTCCATGGATCATCAACTCCTGCCTCACCTTCAGTTGAAGGTTTTGAACCGAGAGTCTTGTCAAAATCCATGTCGAGAAGAAAGTCTTTGGCTAGACCATTCAGCTTCTTCTGGAAGAAAAGTTACTCGATTCGCCAGTGAGAAAGAAGAGAAAATATCACATATTCAAACAACCTTTGTATGTAAAAGCTTTGTTTTTTTTTTGTTTTTTTTACAAGTTACAGAAAGTTATATCATAGAGAAGAAGATATGTACAGGCCCCCATTGTGATTATACTCGATTTTTGCTGTTACTATGTATATCAAGTAAATATAAATAAAACAAAACCCCAATTTTAACATCATTACACAAGCCTCTTATTACCCTTTAGCTTCAATTATTTATCTAAATACAAAAAAGGTTCGCTAGAGTTAAAAAAATGTATCTTCAACTTAGGTTACATAGAATATGATATATACAAAGTAATGAAAACAAGAAGTTGTGAGATAGAGACCGAACATATAATACTCTAATGGCTTGTGCTAATGCGTCGTTTGTGTCAGGTGGAGTAGGAATCAGAACGCGAGAAGGTGAGCGAATCAGCGCTTCTACTACTTCTTTTGATAGGATTCTGAATCCAACCAGTCTCAAACAGTTCCAAAATAGGATCACCGCGGCTGCTGTTGCTACGACCAGTGCTTCCACCACCATCTTCTCCGCTGCTTCCTCTCTGCAACGCCTCCTTGTAGGTCGCTTTCTTCCCCTCAGTCCACAGTTTCTCCTTCTCTTCATCTTCTTCTTCTTCTTGTGAGATTGATCCTGATCTGCTAAAACTCCTATCGACCGTGATCTCTTTCTCCATGGTCCCTTTGTTCTTATCTCTCCAACGTCCCAAGACGTTCACCAACAAACCAAGCCAAGAAATGACATGAACCAGAAACCAATCTAGCCACACAACCCGGTTCATCGAACCCGGAAGTATCTTCAAGAATCCATCGAATCTCTCAGGGAGAGTCTCAACAACGATGAGCAAATCGAAGATCTTAGCGAACACGAAGCTGGAAGAAGGGAAGTAAGTCTCGAACGCGTCTTGAAACGCGAGAATGTGATCGTCGAAAACAGAGAGAACCGCGAGGAAATGACGATGAAACGGACTTGTCAAGGAAACAAAGAAGATAACGAACTCGAACAGTTTCAGCAAAAAACAAGACGCTAGATTCTTCTCCTTGTTCTTTATAGTTTGGTTTCTTGTGTAAACAACACGAGCCATGGATAGTAACACACCACCGCAAGTCTCAAGAGGACGACGTCGCGGCCTTCTTCTCGCTGATTGCTCCTGTCATGTCAAAAACACAATACCAAAAAAGGAATATTAACCAAACAATGAAACAAACATGGCTATGTTATCAAGATTAGGAGGAATAGAGCAAAATTTGCATACCATTTTATGAGAAATGTATCTGCTTCAAGAAGAGGAATGATTTCTTTTTTTCTCGCGCGTAAAATTATTCCTGGAAAATGATTGAGGAACTTTGAGAAAATTTAGTTAGTTTTGAGGGCTTTTTATACGTAGTTAGGGGAAAGTGATTGGTTAATCTTGATTTCAGCTAAGCAATTTTTTTTGGAACGAGCGGTTACGCTTTTTTTTTTGTTTTTTCTTCAGTTTTTGACAATAAGGAAGAATCGAACCCGGGTGCCTTGAAGTCATCTTATTTTTTTTTAAATCATATACATAAAAGTAGAGTTTTGGTCTCTCCTTATTAGTCCACTTGTAATGCAATTAAGAAAATCATATATATAAAAATAAGGTTTTGGTCTCTCCTTATTGGTTGATTTTCATTTAATGTTTTCTAACTTTTAAAATTTGTTTCCTAATTGTTTGATTGCTTTAAACAATATTTAGGATCCAATTAACACAATACAATAACTCACACATTAAAATAAAATTAAAACTGAAAATAAAATAAATTATGCATTAATCATATTCCACCACTCAATTTTATCCAAACACAATAAATTATAATTATAACTCCCATAATTCTAAATATAACTTCCATCAATTCTTATCATATAAATAAGCATTCTCTCATTCTCTCATTCTCTTCCACAATATCTCAAATCATTTTTCATTTTTGATTTCTTATTTTTGTTGTATGGATTACAAAAAACCAAATGAAATATCATTGTAAAATTTTAATGCTAAATTTTAATTTAGAGACTGCATGATATATATTTTACATTGTTCTTATTTTTAAAGATTCATCTCCATTATCTAATTTGGATTATCATCTTATAAGTAATCATTCTCTTCTCCTCTCCTACCAATATCAAATGTTGTTATATCTCATATATGTTGTAAGAGTTTGATTTTATATTTTAATTTAGAAAGTATTATATATATATATATATATATATATTTTACATTATTCTTATTTTTAAAGATTCATCTCCATTATCTTATTTAGATTATCATCTATAAGTAATCATTCTCTCCTCCTCTCCCACCAATATCAAATGTAATTATATCTCATATTTGTTGTAAGAGTTTGATTCTATATTTTAGTTTAGAAAGTATTATATATATTTAACATTGTTTTCAAATTTTATTTTATTTATATAAAAATAAAATAATTCTTTCATATTTCTTGCATTTTTAATCTATTCATATTTTTATTTAATGCTTTCTATTTTTTTTTTCTAATTGTATGATTGCTTTAAACAATAATTAAGACCCATTTAACACAATACAATAACTCACACATTAAAATAAAATTATAACTGAAATAAAATAAATTATGCATTAATCATATTCCACCACTCAATTTTATTCAAACACAATAAATTATAATTATAACTCCCATAATTCTAAATATAACTTCCATCTATTCTTATAATATAAATAAACATTCTCTCATTCTCTCATATTAGCATTCTTTTACTTTCTCACTTTCACATTCTCTCATTCTCTTCAACAATATCTCAAATCATTTTTTTTTTTGATTTCTTATTCTTGTTGTATGGATTACAAAAAACCAAATGAAATATCGTTGTAACTTTTAATGCTAAATTTAAATTTTAGAGACTGCATGATAGATATTTTACATTGTTCTTATTTTTAAAGATTCATCTCCATTATCTAATTTGGATTATCATCTTATAAGTTATCATTCTCTCCTCCTCTCCCACCAATATCAAATGTTGTTATATCTCATATGTGTTATAAGAGTTTGATTTTATATTTTAATTTAGAAAGTATTATATATATTTTACCTTGTTCTTATTTTTAAAGATTCATCTCCATTATCTAATTTATATTATAATCTATAAGTAATCATTCTCTCCTCCTCTCCCACCAATATCAAATGTTGTTATATCTCATATGTGTTGTAAGAGTTTGATTCTATATTTTAGTTTAGAAAGTATTATGTATATTTAATATTGTTTTCAAATTTTATTTTATTTATATAAAAATAAAATATTTCTTTTAAATTTCTTGCCTTTCTAATCTATTCATATTTTTTAAAAAAAATTCCATAGTTAAATTTAAATTCACGTATGTTGGTTTTAACAAAAAAATCAAGTTTATTTGAGATTTAGATGTTCCTATTCCTTTTAAACGATTAATATGTAACACATTATACTTTTGAATCAAATTATGGACCCATCAACACTCACTTTTAAATTAAATGGGTTTTAATTTTAGGAGTTGGATAAGTATAAAATTTTATTTGTAACTCTCATAATAATATCATAGTAGTGTTCACGATGAAATTAATTTAATATAATAGAACATGTTAAAAGTGTATTAGTATGCACTTTTGTAACTCTCAAATATTTACCTTTGATACATCTATTTCTGTATCTATTAAAAGAAAGACACATATCTCACTATAACTCTCATGGCCTCATATATCAAATCTCATATAATTTTATAAATTCTACAATATCATTATTTTTCCTTGATTTAACCAATGATATCTTAACTTAATAAAAGTTTAGTTTATTTGAAATGGATATACATGTAATATATGATATATAGTTTAATTTTTTTTTCTATATGAAATATTATAATTTCATATAAATCAAAGTCCAGACACAATTAAAGACTTTAAGATAGTAACCTAATAAAGTAGTTGCTGTTTTTTTATTTTATTTTTTATGGAAAATGTATTAGTCTAATAATATATGGTTAGACTCACTTAGTTATATGTATGAGGCATTGCAAACCTACTGTTTATTATTTTGATTTTTCTTAATTGAAACATTTTAAATCTCTTTAAGCTATCACCATAAATAAATAAAAAAATATGCATAACTAACACCACAAAATAAATTTTATGAAAATATATATCACAATGATTTTGAAATATGACTACGACTACAAAAATATATGGCATATGGCATGTAAGATACACTATGATTTAATTGCACTAAAGATATTATCATCAAAAAAAATTTGATTTCTTTACTTTATTTAAAATAATAACACCGAAAAAACAAAATAATAATAACATATTAATTTATATTGTTTTTTTCAAAATGGAATAGCGATTATGTAAGAACTCACGCGTAGCGTGAGCTAACACCTAGTTATACATAAAAGTAGAGTCTTTGACTCAACTTTAGGTCCACTTGTAATGCAATTAAGAAAATAATTGTTTTAAATTACAAATAAAAAATATTTAATCATGACACTTAACTCACATTTTAATATAAAACTGAAATTATATAAATTATGCATTAACTATATTTCTCCACTCAATCGTATTAAAACACATAATAAATTAGAATTGTAACTCCTATCTTTATTTCTCCACTTAATTGTATTGAAAACATATAATAAATTAGAATTGTAACTCCTATTTTTCTAAATATAATTTTACATCACTTCTATTCCTATAAATACTCATTCTCTCATTCTTTTATTCCCTCATTCTCTCATCCTCTTCAACTATATCTCCAATCTTTTTTTGTTTTGTTTTGTGTTTTTTTGTTGTTGTTGTTGTTATTGTTGTTGTTGTTGTTGTTGTTGCTGTTGTTGTTGTTGAAAAAATCAATTCAAATATCATTGTAAAAGCCTAATTCTAAATTATATTTTTGGAGTTTGTAATATATATATATATATATATAATTCTAAATTATATATATCATTGTAAAAGCCTAATTCTAAATTATATATATATATATATATATATTGCATTGTTTTTGATGTTTAAAAGGTTTATTTCCATTGTCTATTTTAGATAATCATCTTATAAGTAATCATTTTTTGTACTCTTTTGCTATATTCACCTCACAAGGTCATGAGTTTGAAAATATCCATATCTAATTCTCTATTCTCTTCTAGCACTCAAATTTAAATGAAGTAAAATATAGAAAAAGAATATAATTAAAACACATAATAAATTAGAATTGTAATTCTTATTTTTCTAAATATAATTTTACATCACTTGTATTCCTATTAATACTCATTCTTTCATTCTCTCATCCTCTTCTACTATATCTCAAATCTTTTTATTTTGTTTTGTTTTGTGTTTTGTTGTTGTTGTTGTTGTTGTTGTTGTTGTTGTTGTTGTTGTTGTATGGGTTAAAAAAATCAAATCAAATATCATTGTAAAACCTTAATTCTAATTTATATTTTTGGAGTTTTAAAAGGTTAAAAACAATGTATACATATACATTGTTTTTGATGTTTAAAAGGTTTATCTCATTGTCTATTTTAGATTATCATAAGTAATCATTTTTTTAATATTCTTCTACTATATTAACCCCACAAGGTCATGAGGTTGAAAAGATCCATGTCTAATTCTCTATTTTGTTCTAGCACTCAAATTTAAATGAAATAAAATATAGAAAAAATAATATAATTTTAAAAATATACCATCTTATTAAACCCCCTCTAAAGATGAAATTATTAGTATAAAATCTAGCTCTAGAATTTAAATTGATTAGTGAAAATTAAAAAAGAAACCAAAAAATAGAAGTTTTCATTGAGATTTTAAATAACTTTAGATTGAAGTTCATATGATGTTATAAGAAAACTAATTTAGTTTGTCACTTACAAAATAATATGAATTTTGAATTTTTATGTTTTATGTCAACAAAAAACCAAATCATGTGTAAGTTCAAAATTGCATTGGGTCAATTGGTATTTCTTTTATATAAAAAAACAAAAGAAATTAAAATTTTATTTCTAATTAACTCACATTTAATGTCATATGTAAGTCTACATTTAACTCAAATGTAACTCCTACCCAATAATTATTATAAAATTCATTCTCCCACTAATTTGTTTATCTTTCAAGATAAAATATCTTTGATTTAAAATATCTTTTGTTAAATTTCATATTTTTTATTTTTGTTAGCTATTTTATAGTTATATATATATATATATATATCTTCTGTTTATATTTATTTAAACTTTGAAATAAGGAATATCTATACATAATATTTGTATACATAATTTTTAGTTTTTTTTGATAATTTTGTTTGATACAATTTTACTTTTTTTTTTTTTTTTTTTTGGCAATCATTTGATACAATTTTACTATAATACAATCTTAAGAAAAAATCTATTATTTGATTTTGTTATTTTTAATAGAAAAAAACAAAATATTATTTTTATAAATATTTAAAAATATAATAAAATCACATGTACTAATACTAGTAATAATAAAAAAAGGAATCGGAATATATGACGTATGCATGATGTAAGCAAAATTGAAGATTGAATATATTGTACTGTGTGAGACACTGCGAATCACTGATTGGTCAGTACGGCTTCGCGGTAACGGGAATCGTCGATCCGTTGATCTGTTTCCCGGCGACGTCTTTGTTCGTTGACTCTTTCTCTGTTTCTGTTTTTTTTTTTGCATTTGTCGGTAAACATACTGATCCGTGGATTTGGATTGGATTTCGAAGGGGGGGTGGAGGAGAAATGAAGTTGTTGCCTCGAGAGATTGAGAAGTTAGAGCTTCATCAAGCAGGTTTCCTTGCACAGAAGCGTCTTGCTCGTGGTATTAGGCTTAATTACACTGAAGCTGTAGCACTCATTGCTACTCAGGTACTACTATTATTATACTCTTTTGAGGATTAAAGAGATAGTGTACATGAGATTTGAATTGCTCCTTTTCGAATATTTGCTCAAGTTATGGTTTTCACGGTTGTTGTGTAGATTCTTGAGTTTATTCGTGATGGTGAGAAAAGCGTGGCTGAGCTTATGGATATTGGTAGACAACTATTAGGAAGGTAATATATATAATGATGGGAGCTATATTCTGTTATGTTGCTCCATTTGTTGTGTTATTTGTTTTGTTTCATATTATATAACTTTTGCATTTTTTTCGTGTTTTGTAACAGGAGACAGGTTCTTCCTGCTGTTGTTCATCTTCTGTATACGGTTCAGGTGCTTTTTTTTTTCATTTACTCTGTTCATTTTCTTATAGTTTTTCAAAATGGTCATAATGGGTTTTTTTTATGTTCCTTGCTATGCGTTTGGTGTGTGTCAAGTTTGTCATACAATAACTAGTTAAGGTGTTGTATATGTAGGTTGAAGGGACATTTCGTGATGGTACAAAGTTAGTCACGGTTCATGAACCGATTTCTTCTGAAAACGGCAACCTTGAACTAGCTTTACATGGATCTTTCCTTCCAGGTTCGTTGCATATTCTACACACGTACTAACTTTTTTTTTTCGTTTGTTTGTAATACTTTTGCTTAGAATGTTTCATGTGAGATTACTACATTGATGCCAGTTTGTGAAAGTATTAATATTATTAATGTAGATTGCTTATGATATGATTATTATCTCGTTCTTTTCGCAGTTCCTTCATTAGATAAATTTCCAGAAGCTCATGAGGATGTAATTCCTGGAGATATAAAGTATGGAGCTGGAAGTATAATAATAAATCATGGAAGGAAAGCAGTAGTTCTCAACGTCGTCAACACTGGAGACAGACCAGTTCAGGTGTGTTAATTTGCCATTTCTTGCTTCTTCTGTGTTTCTATATAACTGTAAGACTTTATATTTCAAGTCTCATTGGTTTTATATGGATGGAGATAGAATTCAATATTCAAATTGTCAGAGTCTCTTTTTCAGGTTGGAAGTCACTACCATTTCATTGAAGTGAATCCATTGTTGGTGTTTGACAGACGTAAAGCTCTTGGTATGCGTTTAAACATACCAGCTGGAACCGCTGTACGCTTTGAGGTTTGGATTTCTGAATATCTCTGTCTCTTGTTTCATTCCCATATAGCTATGGATTTAGCCTCAATTAGTAAAAACTCTTCACTATCTCATCTATCTTTTTTTTTTTTGTCAGTATCTCATCTTTATGCTGGAACTAATATTTGGAGAAAGGAATAGTAACATTAGAAAACCTTTAAAATATTTTTCAAAAAGGTTGAATAGCATCATCTTGAGGGATTCTCTGCCGTTGCAACATTTTACACATTCTGTTAATGTGATATCTTTTGTTGTTTTTCTTTACTAAGGGATGAATCTCTTAGTCCTGTCAGTGAAAATTGTTTTTCTTTTTGTAGCCAGGAGAAAGAAAAAGTGTTGTACTTGTGCATATTGGTGGAAATAAAGTGATAAGGGGAGGGAATGGAATTGTTGACGGTCCCGTTGATGATGTCAATTGGACAGTTGTTATGGAAACCTTGGAGAGGGGAGGCTTTAGGCACCTGGAAGATGCTAATGCTAGGTAAGTCCTAGTTATTTTGGATTTTGTATGTTCCACCATGGTCACCTTACTTGCATATTCAACAAAATCAAGTTTTAATTGATCTCTTTGCAGTGAGGGGATAGCAGGGGAAGATCCTAGATTTACCACTACAATTCCGCGTGAAAAGTATGCAAATATGTATGGTCCTACTACTGGCGACAAGCTTCGGTTAGGTGATACCAACTTGTACGCAAGAATCGAAAAAGATTATACTGTTTATGGAGATGAATGTGTATTTGGAGGGGGAAAAGTTCTAAGAGAAGGCATGGGTCAAGGAATAGAGCAATCTGAAGCTATTTCTTTGGATACTGTCATTACCAATAGTGTGATAATTGATTATTCAGGAATATATAAGGCAGATATTGGCATTAAAAATGGTTATATTGTCGGTCTTGGGAAAGCAGGCAATCCAGATACCATGCATGGTGTGCAGAGCAATATGCTTATTGGGGTAATTTAATACACTATATAAACACTGTAGTTACCATTTTGGGCTACTTACCTCCTCTTGTTTATTTTCTCAGAACAAGACTGAGGTTATTGCTGGAGAAGGAATGATTGTAACTGCTGGAGCTATTGATTGTCATGTGCATTTCATATGTCCTCAATTAGTATATGAAGCAGTGTCAAGCGGTGAGTAGAGTAGCCTGACTGCATATTGAACATCATGCTGTTGTCTAGATTTACTATAATCATGTATGAGGAGAAAGCATAAATTTGCAAGTGTTTTAGAACACTGGTTTAGATCACTGGCCCCTAACTCATAATTATATGTAGGCATTACAACTATGGTTGGAGGAGGGACAGGGCCTGCTTATGGTACACGTGCTACTACCTGCACCCCTTCTCCGTTCGATATGAAGTTAATGCTGCAGTCCACGGATAGCCTGCCACTAAACTTTGGGTTTACAGGGAAGGTGGGATATGTTTCTTCTTGACAATGATTTGCATCCATATAATCATCTTGTTTCAAAAGTCCGCACTTCTTAAGAAAAATACACCAATAGCTGACTAGAACTAAATGTATTGTTGTTAGGGAAATACATCTAAACCGTTAGAGCTTCGTCATATAGTGGAGGCTGGAGCAATGGGATTGAAGCTGCATGAGGACTGGGGAACTACTCCTGCTGCAATAGACAATTGTTTGGCAGTTGCAGAAGAATATGATATCCAAGTCTGCGCTTTTCCCTGACATCCTCTTTTTAAGGAACAAATTTGAAAGTTTCCCAAATGTACTCAATTGTTTGTATTTGACAGGTGAACATTCATACTGACACTTTAAATGAATCGGGTTTTGTGGAGCACACAATCAACGCATTTCGAGGGAGAACGATCCATACATACCACAGGTTCATCAGCATCTCACCTCTTCTTAAGTTTAGTTATGTTTGAAATTCGTTGCTCCCATTCCACATATGCTAGGTAGTTATGAAGTTCAGTTAGCTGATAAAACTAGATGAGTAACAACTATATCAAAGTAAGGTCACTGCCTATATTTGAAGCAAATATTGAAGTGCTATATTTGTTAAATCCTTCTGGACAGCGAAGGTGCTGGTGGTGGACATGCGCCAGATATCATCAGAGTTTGTGGAGTAAAAAATGTACTCCCATCATCAACCAACCCAACACGGCCATATACAAAAAATACTGTAGATGAACATCTTGACATGCTGGTATGAAGAATTTAATAGGAAGTATATGACTGATGGTGAATTACTTTATTTTTGTCTTGCTAATCACCTCATATGCCAACACGAGCAGATGGTTTGCCATCACCTTGACAAGAATATCCCAGAAGATGTAGCTTTTGCTGAATCAAGGATAAGAGCTGAAACAATAGCAGCTGAGGACATATTGCATGATATGGGAGCAATCAGCATTATCTCTTCTGACTCACAAGCAATGGGTCGCATTGGAGAGGTTCATCCCTCTAAACCATTAACATTTTGTGAAATCAATACTTGAAACTCTAGGTTCGCGAAAGAGCTTTTGTCACTCTTTGCTAGATTCTATTTAGCGGAAAACTTATTATGGGAGAATCTGTTTTGCAGGTAATAAGCAGAACTTGGCAGACTGCTGACAAGATGAAGGCTCAGAGGGGAGTCACTGATCCTAATACAGCTGATGATGATAACGCGAGAATAAAGAGATACATTGCAAAGTACACTATAAACCCAGCGATAGCCAATGGGTTTTCTGACTTAATTGGCTCGGTTGAGGTATGCTAATCTTCAACTCAGACACAACTTATATATCTTTACTATACAGCTTTCTTTCCCTGTTGCAAGTTTTTAGTTCTGTCGTCCAATACATGCCAAAACTGTGTAAAATAACATTTCTTATGAACAGTATATTTCCTGCGTTCTTTAATGAGATTTTTTTATGGATGAGAGAGCTAGCAGTAGTGTTGGTAATTTTGTAGACTAGGAATAGAGTGAAACCTGACTTTGGCTAAATAGTAGAAGTCCTGTAGTCAATTAGCCTCAATGCTTTTGTTTATTCGATTGTAAAATTGGACTGCTCTGCAGGAGAAGAAGCTGGCTGATCTCGTTATATGGACGCCAGCTTTCTTCGGAGCAAAACCAGAGATAATAATTAAAGGTGGCAACATATCCTGGGCTAATATGGGAGATGCAAATGCGAGCATACCCACTCCTGAACCGGTAATCATCACTGACTACTAGTTTCTGGACATGTTATCTTAAACATCACGTCTCTTGAGTTTATCTGGTGGATTAAAAATATTACACTCTTTGCTTTATTTTACGACTGTAGGTCACATCAAGACCTATGTTTGGAGCATTTGGAAAGGCCGGAAGTGAAAACTCTGTTGCATTTGTCAGCAAGGTATGAAAATTTTCCTCTTGTTTCTCAAATTGATTTGTGGATCCGTTAACATAAGTATAGTTTCTTTATTCTTACGTATCCTAGGCTGCCTTAAGAAACGGGGTAAAAGAAGTATATGGGCTCCAAAAGAGGGTTGTAGCAGTCTCCAACGTGAGGCAGCTCACAAAACTCGACATGAAACTGAATGATGCGCTTCCACACATCACCGTGGACCCAGAGACATACGTTGTCACAGCAAATGGCGAGGTCCTTACGTGTGCTCCAGCGGATTCAGTCCCTCTCTCCCGGAACTATTTCCTCTTTTAAAACTGCTGAAATTGCAGTTGCTTTGTTTCATTATATAGGCATTGCTAGCTAAAATGAGACACCTAAAGCACTACAGCAAGCATATACCCATAGGCCACATTCCTTGTGTTTATTTGTATTATTAAGCTTCTCTGAAAAACCAAACAAACAAAAGGTAATGAGAGAAGCAGATGGTGGTGAAATAGATGATCAAGACGTAATGTTGTTAGACTAGAGGATAGATCCACCATAGAACAATAAGGTGATGTCTCTTTCTTAGTTTTTTTTAAAGCATGAAGCCATTAGTGGACTTCCCTGATTCTTGTGGGGTAAAAGCATTTACATCATTACAGAAGCAACTTCTGGAAGACATCTTCTTCATGCTATTGGACTCATTTAAAACTCATGTCACTAAATTTCATGGTCCTATATCATTTTAAGAAATATACCACTTCTCCTACCAGTGAACCTTAACCCCATTTATGCGGGTGCCATCTTGTCCCGACATACATTAAACTTCATATCCTTATTTTACATCTTAAAAACTCATCCTATTAAAACTCATGACTCATTTCATTGATCTACAAAATTTAGTTGTATTTTAATCGATAATGCTATTCGTTTTCGTGAAAAGGGACATGATTAGACGAATTTGAAAAGACTCTTAACCTAACATCATGAATTGATATCAAAAAGACAAAAAAAGAAAAAGTGTAGTATTTAATATTACAGTGCCTCCACTTCAAACTACTAGAATTAGATATTTTGAGTTTTCACTTAAGAAAATTATGCAGTTACAATTTTCTCTTAATTGCTATTTTCATTTCTATTTTCAAGTAGAAAAAAAAGGTCAGGTGAATCAAGAAATATACATTGCAAAATTAAATTTACAAATGTGTAATGATTTTAAAGTGAGAGAAATTTATTTTGCAGATTTTTTAAGGGGGTGTATTCAAACCATGATTTTGGAGAATTTGATGAGATATAGGAAATTTAGAATTTTGATAGATTTTAGGGAAGTTCATATGATTTTCTGTAAAATTCTTTCAAATCCCACCTAAAACCATGAGATTTGGATTTCTGTATTTTTAACTAAACAAATCCTCTAGAATCCTCCAGAATCCTAAAAGTTATTAAAATCCTAATCCACAAAACTGTTTTGAAAAACAATAGATTTTAAAGTAGATTTTTAAATCATCAGTTCAATAACAGTGGATTTCATAAGACTTTTAAAAATACATGATTGAATAATATAGGATTTGTAACTCTTACACAAATCATTTAAAATGTCAAGTTAAATCTTTTTGTATAGGATTTGGATTCTTATAGAATATTATATAGAGATATATCATATATACAAATACAAATATCTTAGCTGGACACTACGTGAAGATCATGCTTGGGAAAAATCATAACTTGGATGTGCATCCACACACATGACGATAGACATTAGACAGTCTTAATCTATATTTTATTGAGTCTTTAATATATTTTAGTGTTCAGATTATACCATTCGGCGGTACGAAACTTTGTCCACGAGGAACATATTGTCATATTTTATGTATGTGATCCCTATTTTGATTTCTTCTTCATTTATTAGTATTAGTCTATGCGATATGATTTTATTTTAGTATATTGCAGAAAAAGCAATAGTTTGGTTGGTAACTTGGCAGTTGGCAATTGGCTTGACATGAACTGAATATTATGATTATAAAAATGCATCTTTCAGTCATCGTCTTTGTTCATACATATAAGTACGGTTCGGTCACAATTGACCTGTTCACACGGTTCCTCTAATGAATTCCGATTCCGGGACCAGCTGTAGTAATTTAAATGGATATGCTGTAAGCTGTTGTAACATATGATTTAATTATGTAACTAATGAAAGACCAAAAGGTTTGGAGAATTAGTTTATACTATAATAAGCTTATTAGTAAAGAATATATAGAATGAAAAAAAAAGAGAGAGAGAGAGAGAGATAGACTTGTATTATTAATTGACTAAACATATAATCTTATCCTCTTAAGTATTTATTGGAAAAGTTAAAATGAGAAATTTGAGGATTTACAGGCGGTCCAAGAAAATCGCCAAGTTTAATAATTTGTTTATTTCGTTGCTTAATTAAAACTTTAAACCCCCATGAACATGTGTAATTGAGTATATATATGCATGTATGTGGTCAATGTTATAAAATTTTGTGAGTGTACATCACCACAAGTGTCTCTCCTTCGTGTATTCCATCACATCAAATGTTTTGCTTCATGCATTGCATGTAACACTTGTTCCCAATCTTTCTATTCTTGTATTTGTCTCCTCCTTCTATAAATAGGAGTCATGTAGAAAAGAAAAAAGTGAGTGGGAAGTCTTTCTATTTCTCTCTAGTTTCTCTTTAGCTTCCATACACTCATCTCTCTAGATCTTTTCTCTTCTCTTTTAATCTTTTCATAATAAATATCTTGTTACCTCCAAACTTATATAGTTCACAACACGTTATCAGCACGATATCTTTACCGCTGGAGCTTTTATGAGGTAAGAAAGTTTATATTGTTTCAATTATGTTTATTGTACATAAATATTATAGACATCGTGAAATTATGTCTTTTCTGGATTGATCGTCATAAGTGGTAGGCCTTGCCTCCTTTATGATCAAATCTATAGCTAAATCATATCCGGATAAATCGTCAGATATATGGTAGGCTTTGCCTCCTTCTAGATCTAATAAAAGACTATGATTTTTCCAAAAAGATCGTTAAAAACGGTAGGCTATGCCTCCAATATGTCATTTCCGGATTGATCATTATACATATAGAGGTTATGCCTCATTCATGATTAAATAAAAAGTTTTGTCTTTTCCGGATTAATCTTTATATATGATAGGCTCTGCCTACTCTACGATCAGAGAAAAGTATATCTATTAAATTCTTATATATAATGTTATAACTTTTATTTTATTTTCTCAGTTTATATGTTTGTTTATTTAATTTTGTTCGTAAAAAATAACTATATGTTGTATATGAGATTTAAAGACATTATCAAAAAATATATTTCTCTTATGAGGATATATAAAGCATGTGTACACATATTTTATACAGTGCAAAAATAATTGGAAGGTCTAGATGAGCTAGTCTCTCGACTTCCAAAGACATCAGATTCATAATTATCGAGTCTAGTGTTCTCCAAAGTCTCAAATAAACTCATAGAGTTTTAATGACATTTTGTCTTAATAAAATTATTATGTTGAGACCATAAATAAAGATGATATAACAAGATCGACCATATTGGAGACACATATGTATATGATTATATCATGCAAAAACAAAGATGGCAAAATGATAGTAAATATGAAATTCTCTAATGCTTCAAGCATAGCTTTACCGGTCAAGCCATCTCGGTCAATCAATAATATTAAAAATCATTGTGAATTTGTTTAGAGAAACAAAAGTTGTTTTAAAAGTATTGCATGCCTCCATGAGGTTATAAGCGTTACACTTCATTCATATTTTAGGTAACATCTATTTTATGTTGAATTTATTTAAGTTTATTTAAATTTAATTAATTATTTATGGAGTCGATGGTTGTATACCTCCTTCTTAATAATTTGGTAGGCTATGCCTCCATAGTCATATAACCTTGGCCAAAATCACCATTTTTGTTTAAAGAAGCTCATAATATATATATATATATATGATTGTTCATTTCTTTTCTACTCCCCATATTAAACCCCAAATACAACCGATCTAAAAATAAGATACGGTGCAAGATGAATAGTCATGAAAAGTCATCATCTTGAGAGGGGATGATACTAGACCTACATCTTTATAAGGATTTAGGATAATACACATGACCGAAATCGGTATGTTATTGATCCTTAAGTGGGATTCAGTATGAGATGAATGAACTCCAAGAGTTATCATATTGAGGGAGAGAATTAAAGAATCCCAAATTGACAATAAGTCGATAAACTTTGGTGAATTTGACACCCATAGCGATATAACTTTGGTGAAGTCATATCCCATAATTTATCACATATATGTCACAAGTGATAAAGTGTAACATCCATGATGTTCACTCCCAAAATGAGCTATAATGAATCGTTCATAGTGCAACTCCAAGAGATTATAAAACGATTCATGGTGATGTAGTCTCTATGCTTTTACATGGAACATGCAACTTTGCATGTAAAATATATTATATATGAGGCCAAAGGTTCGTAAGAAAAATTTCTTCCATTTTATATACTCATGGTTAGAGATTAAATATTTATTATTTTGAATCTTGTGCTTGTGTGATATATGTGTAAATGCTCCTCTACACAGCATAAAAATATTATCCAACGAGGATGAAATATATTATATATGAGTCCCCGCTCTAATAATATTGAGCCATCTTATGAGAGATGTATCTATTACAAGATTTGCATATCATCATGTTGGATGATAAAATTCAGATTTGCATATCATCATGTTGGATGATAAAATTCTCCATCGTTATGGGAGAATCATCGAATAATTTTGGGTCTTTGAACAAATGAATATAATGAATATGAACTTGAAAGTTCAACAGATCACTATTCATAATATATATTGCAAATCAAATGCAAAAACGCTGAAGGATGAGATTTCATATAATTATTGATCCTCACATAAATAAATATGCACTTAAAGTTCTAAGAAATCTCACATCCTAGCTAAAAATGCTCCAATAAAGTATGTCTCTGGCGGATAACATACTAAGTCTATGACACATAAAAGGTGATAGACTACTTTGGTTCCTAAGATAAATAAATCCTCAAAAAGAAAGAGGAGCAAATTAAAAAGAGGATTATACTCTTAAAAGAGAAGCAAATGAACTCCTAAAGAGGAGTAGATAAACTGTTAAATAAAAGCTAATAGACTCCCTAACGAGGAGCAATAGACTCCTAAGGAGGAGCAAAACTCCTCAAGAGGAGCAGAAAAACCGATTGATATGGTTAATAATGAAAACAGGTACCTGAATAAAATCATTTATATAATGATTAAAGAGATCTCGATTAACCATGTCATCACAGGAAATGTGGAACCAAAGACATAATGTCGACAATAAAATGATATAGCACAAATGTGATTAATGAGGATCATAAATCTCTACTTTGTGAGCGTATAGAGATATATATTGGCCAATAAAAGGGTAATCAAGTCTATATTAAACTCGTATGAAAGACGAGTAATTTTTGGACTATTGGTCCAAGCATCAAAAGGATATAATGATATATAACAAAATGGTGTGTCGCGCCATGTTTTGTTAAAGTACCCTATATCAATCAAAATTGATGTTATATGATGACTTGAAATACATCTCATGGGATGCTTGAAGAGCTTATCCCGAAAGATATATGATATCATCATTATGAGCTGGAGAACTCATTGATGATCATCAAAACCCTTAAAGGGTTATTTTGAATAAAATATCTTGTAAACATCTTTCGAAATAGATGTTATACCAATTATGTGACAACCCGTCCCGTGGACCCCGCTAGCCTCACTGCTAGCCGCCCAAACGGACCCCAAGCTGGCTCTGCAGGGCATCGATCCTAACCCATCACTGTGGATATCCCAATCCACCAGTAGCTTATTGGTGCACCAGGCGTCAGCTTGGGTCCGTTTGGGCGGCTAGCAGTGAGGCTAGCGGGGTCCACGGGACGGGTTGTCACAAATTACTTCTAAACAAAGTCATATATATATATTCATATAATTAAGATCATATATAAATGCTGACGAGCATTTATATATCTTATGAATTTTGCATAAGCATTTTCTACTAATCTCTTTGTAGCATATAACTCATTCTCTACGAGTAGATTCTGAGATGAGTTAAAACGTATCTTCTATTGTAAAGGTATGATTAAATTGGGCTTAATATATTTTGGAACCCCCAAGTTTGGTTTAGTTGGTTTTGCAGATAGAAGATTTATATCGAAACAATACAAAGATATATCGCAAAACAACGACTTTGTGATGTTTTAGTGAAAAACTTTGGTCGTCGCTTATTCAAGTCATACTAAAATAAATGCGCTTCATATGCCATATCGAGAATCCATAAAGGCTCAGATGATGCTTGAACGTCAACCAATAGTTACCTGCCTAAGACTGGAGCCTCGTAACATGCTGGCGAAGAACTTTGAACTGAGGGTTCGATCAGCATCAACTAGTTAATGCTTGTTGATACCCATTAGCAAGAAGCAATCGAAGAAGTCACCAAAGCCAACAACATTGTTGTATATGTCACCCATATTCAAAGGAAGCTACACCAAGAGCGACAAAAGAAGACATATACCTCTCTTACACTCAAGAATTCGAGAAGAATAAAAAAGTTGATAGCCAGTCCATCAACTCAAGTAACAATGTAGCAGAGTTACTTACAAAGAGGGAGAATATGATGATTCACGTGGCTGCACTTTTTTCCCTTATCATGGTTTTTATCCCACTGGGTTTTTCCATGACAAGGTTTTTAACGAGGAGCAAATAACACGCAAAAGATCGACCTCGACGGAGAATGTCAATGATGAAGGGGGAGGTTGCATCACTATTCATTGGAAACTATAAAGCATGTTTACAAAGGCACTTCCTACCTCAACATTCAGAAAGCATATTTATAGTATTGGAATGCGGCATCTACGAGATCTATGAAGTTTTTTCGAGGGGGAGTTTACACTACTGTACTCTTTTTCCCTTGTCATGGTTTTTATCCCACTGGGTTTTTCCATGATGAGGTTTTTAATGAGACAGTGTGTAACTCATCACTGGTGATGGATACTCAAGGGAGAGTGTTATAAAATTGTGTGAGTATACATCACCACAAGTGTCTCTTCTTCATGTATTCCATCACACCAAGTGTCTTGCTTCATGCATTGCATGTAACACTTGTCCCCAACCTCTCTATCCTTGTATTTGTTTCCTCCCTCTATAAATAGGAGTTATGTAGAAGAGAAAAAAGTGAGTGAGAAGTCTTTTTATTTCTCTCTAATTTCTCTTTAGCTTCCATACACTCATCTCTCTAGATCTTTTCTCTTTTCTTTTGATTTTTTCATAATAAATATCTTGTTACCTTCAAGCTTATAATATAGTTCACAACAGTTAGTGTTTTTTTTATTATTCCTAAATTTTGTTGTTTTTAGCAAAAAGAAAATATTTAAATGAAACACAAGTAATACTAAAAAAATTATGGTGCCACACACCTTTTGAAACCTCTTAATAACTTTTTTTTTTATCACAGTAATGCTAAAGGAACGAAAGGATAAAAACACATGATTTTAGATTGTCAAATCTAGAATCAAAATCTTAAAATATCGAACAAATCTAAGACATTTCCACCAAATCTAAACTCACACCACGACCCGATGGAGGAAATAAGAGTTATGGTCATT